>JARHVA010006213.1:295000-482500 GCA_037957365.1 Torreya grandis
ATTTTTATTTCTTTTGTAGTGAGGTTGATACTATTGAGCATGTTTTTTCTCTATCTCATATGTGATTAAGCTATGGAAAAGATGTCTAAAGTTATAGAATGTCATATTTGAATGTGAAATTGGATAGTTAAATATTGTTTTTGGTTATGCATGTCTGAAATTTAAAGTTGACTCTTTTTTTAATAAATTTTGGCTTATTTTTCAACTAAGATTTTATATTTTTTATGTATGTAAAGGAACCTAGAGGTATTCCAAAACAAGGCTAGGATGCTTACTAACTTCTCAATGGAATTCATTCTTCATTTTGTCTATTTACAAATTTTCCTACAACTATAAGTGCCACAAGATCAACTGGAATAGTTTATCAGAACTGGATTTTTCAAGGTTACCTTTAATTACTTGTTAGACAATGGTGGATATCCTAAGCTGAGCCCCCACCTAGATTAGGTAGTCTTGTATCCTTCGAATATCAAGATAAAAATTAATAATAATGAATGTTACTACATAAAAGAATCATATTTTAACCAAAAAAATCACATGATGTAGGAATGGATAAACTCAGCCAACTATGATAACAATGGGGTTGATATGCACAATGATTGTTTGGAGAGATATATTATCAAATAATCTAAGAATCATTCACCCATTTAACTTAAACCTACACCTTGGATCTTTTGATAAGATTGTGGTGACAACATCTTCTCCTAAGGAATTGAGACCCATGATACAGGATTAGGATGCCTCAAAGACTATGTGGAAGATGATCGATGATAATGTCAATGTATTTTTTTTAGAAAGAAGATAAACATATAGAATGGGGTGGCTCGGTGGATGTGGATGATATATTTTATTATGTAATAATAAACAAAATGAAAATCCTATTGATGAAAGTTGACCATTATTCCCCATAGCTGGCTATTGGGTACCTTCAGATGGGACCTATTGGAGATAAAAAAATTTACTTAGGGACCTAATAGTGTAGGTTCTAAGGATGGCTTTAAAATGGATTGCATTTCTATTTAGAGGGTGTATAATGTTAAAGCCTTTTTGTGCCACTTTAGGGTGGTTGGTTTTTTTATCTCTATATGTTACTTCTACTGATAGTAATTGTTGGGCTACTTATAACGTGCCATTTTTATATTGTCTAATCAGTTCATATGTTGTGAATTGATGAGGGATTATCCATATCTTGATACTGCTATTTTAGGAATTTTATAACTTTTTTTTACATCATCAATGCTTATATTTATAATCGATTTAACAATAAAAAATAATAATAATGTGATTATGTTATTGTTTAAAATAGTGTGATCACATTATTATATAAAATAATGTGATGAGCTTAAATAATAATGTGATTATTCTATGACTCAGTAATTATGCATCCATAATTTAGATAACATGACCATGTTAATTAAATATTGTGATCATGTTATTTATTAATGTGACCATGTTACCTAAAATGTTCACAGAATTATCCCCCAACTCTATGTACTTACCTGGCTACTTCATGAGTACTTTCAAGGATTGAGTAATCAAATTTTACTTTGAGATCATTTCTATGATCAGGTCAAGAAATCATTATTTGTGAATGTTCAAAACCCTAGGTATAAAGGATTCAGATTAGAGAGTGATGTCATTCTCCATTACAATAGAAGGATGTATGTGCTAGATCGAGAGAATCTCTAGATCACAGTGTTAAATTAAATTCACAATGCCCCTATTCATGACATCTAGGAGTAACCAATAGCATGGAAGCGATTAAACAATTTTATTTTTGTAAGGTAATTGAGAAAGATGTAGTATAGTTTATGTCATGTTGTCTAATCTAATATCAGTGAGTGAAAGTTGAACATATGCATATGGATGGATTGTTATATCTTCATGATATACCATAATTTAAGTGGTAGGTGATCAGTATAGATTTTATCTAAGGGTTACTATTGTCATGGAATAGGCATGATATGATCTTGGTTATAGTTGTAAATTAAATAAGGTAGCTCCTTTTATACTAGAAATTTTGATAGATGATGTACCAACCCTTGCAAAGATATTTTTAAAGAAACTATATTAGTTGCATGGATTTTTAGAGAAGATAATTTTTTATCATTATCCAAAGATGACTTATATATTTTGGTTAACTCTAAATTTAGTTTTGGGTATACAACTAAACCTCAACACTATATATCACCCAGAGACTAATGGCCAGACTGAGTGAGTTAATAAGGTATTAGGGGATATTATTCATATGGATTACATGGATCGATAGTACAAGTGGAAAAATTATATTGCACTATATGTGTTTTATTATAACAAATCATAACTATCATCTTTGAAGATAACATCATTTGAAGCACTATACAAAAGAAGGTGAAAGACACCAATTAGTTGGGACATGTTGGAGGATAGAGTAGTCTTTGAAACTGAGATAATTTTAAAAATGGGATATCAATTTAGAATAATTAAGTAGATATTGAGCAAGGAAAAATATAGGCAAAAGAGTTATGTTCATTTCAAGAGAACAATAGGTATCTTTTAGTAGGTGGTAAAGTATTCTTGCAAGTTAAGCTATAGAAGAACATAATTAAATTTTTTAATTTGGTGAAATTCTAACTGAGATATATGGAAGCCTTCAAGGTGTTATAAGTAGTTTATCTTATAGTTTATAGTTTTACATTGCCACTAGACCTAGCTCTAATGTATAATGTCTTCCATGCTTCTTATCTTAGAAAATATGTAATTGATCCTTCACATGTGTTAGATTGGAATGCTTTGTAGATTTTAGATCCTGGGGTGGTCATGATAGAACCAATTCGATTAAATAACACTTTCAAACTTTATTTATGTAATACAAATATGTCATAATGCAGGGTCTTGTGAGACCAATACTCTGAGAATAGTACTTCTTGAGAGGACTATGATGAGTCTATAGGCAATTTTCATATTTATTTACTTGATTTGATACTTCATATTATTATATATTTAAATATTTGTTATCAGGATGATGACCAGCTTTAAGGGGGAAGGATGTTACATCTTGATTCCTCACTAAGCAAATTTACTTGATTATCTATAGATATTTATTGTTGGCAATTTTATTTGATTATTATCTAATTAATCTATGATTTATATGTTATTATGGCAGTATTAAATATTGATTTAAGTTTATGATGGCATTGTTATGAGTTAGTTGTACTATATAATCTTTACATTAAGATGGTGTTGATTTGTTATTTCAATATTATTTTATGATGTATATATATCGTGATGTATAGATTAGCTATCTATTTGTCATGATTTGGACCCAAGAGAAATTCAAACTTCAAATCATTATGGAGGGAGAGCATCATCGGAGAGGGTGACATAGATGGAGATATTTGGGAATGATAGAAGAATGTCTAGAATCCTGCACAAACCACTTTAGATAATACTTATTATATGCATATTTGAATGGTTAGTGTTGGTATGTTTTGATGATTATCTACATTTAGATGGTATATTATGCATACTAATTAAGTGTTATATTAGTTTATTAATTATATGGAATTAATATTTTTTTATTTGCATTATGATCATTTTAATTTGGTTTAAATAGTAATGTGTTATTTACCATTTTTTAATGATGAAATGTAATTGAACTTACATTAATCATATTATTAATAAATCATTATGATCATTTTAAGAGTTTATTTATTTTTAAGTAATATTATTATACAATAAATTAAATGTATTTTATTTAAAAAAATATGTAGATAACAAAAGTGAATATTTAAGAAGAAGAAAAAGAGGAAAAATCATGACATAAAAGAAAATACAAAAAGAAGGAAAAAGGGTCAGCTTTAAAAAAATCCAATACACATATAAAGAATAAAACAATGGAGAGAGGCACATCATAGGAAGAAGAAAGAGTAGAAGGGAAAGGAAATGTGGCATTGGAGGAAAAGAAAGGAGAAGAGTAAAATGGAGTTTTCTCATATACCAAGAGGAAGTTTTTTGAGAGTTAGACGTTAATCTTATGAAGTCTAAAATTTTTGTGTGTTTATAATTTTGTCAGGAATGGTGAATAGTGAACATACTTAGCTCCATTTGATTTTCTAGAATCCATGCCATATGTTATTCCATCATTGTTGAAGCATTACTGAGAATTAATTGTATCTATTATACTGAGAAAATGGCAATCTACATATATACAATGATTTGATATATTATTGATTAATATAACATATATGAATAATAAACTGCACATTTACATAATGGCTTATTGGTATTAAGCATATAGTGATTAGCAAATGATATTCATAATAGTAGACTATATGTATTTAACTAAGTATGATATAGAGGTGGTGTATTCTATTCATCAAAATAATGATCTGCATTCAACAACGAACTATATATAAAAATAAATAATGATGAATATAAAACACTTAAAATAGACATGTATGTATTTGACTCCTAAAACATAGTGATTTATTTATATGTATTAGCTAAGTATACTAAATATATATACAAATGTTAATTATATTATAATAAAAAATTACTAATCAAATTATGTATATATCCTATTTAAATCAATGATGCCTAGGACCTCAAAATTTTGGAAAAGAGTTTATATATATATATATATATATATATATATATATATAGTGACTTAATATGTAAGGTCAATAGTATATATACATATAAAAAAATAATACATAAGCACATAATTATATGTAAATGAGGTGATACATATATCTATTTTTTTGTTTTTTTTTAAAAACTAAAAATGATATTTACTATACAATCAATTTTTGGTAAAAGCCTAGTAAATCTTAATAAGCCGTCTCTACCAGGCACATTTAGCAGTCTAAATGCAAGAGCCACATCATTTAGTACACATCTAGAATTTGGAAAAATAAAAATATTCCATCTTTACATAGAATGACTTACCCTTTTTTCTAATATTGGCCACTTTTGCATAGAGGTTTGATAGTTAAAAAGCAAAGGAGGATTTTACTAGTCTGAAGAACTTATATATATATATATATATATATATATATATATATATATTCAAAGTCAACATTTCATTTTTTGGATCTATAAAGTAAGGAAAACAATATGTTATATAATCTATAGTCAATACTAAGTAAACTCAAACATAGAATAATGATGTGCTATATTATAAAACATATTTGTATTACTAGTATACCTATAATGTTATAATGATGCTAATATATTAATGATCATAACAATATACTAATTAAGGTATAACATATAATGTATTAAAGTATCATTATTCAATACACTATTACTTTTGTGTATTAAGATAGTCTTCATGATGTGGTATTAAAGTAAACTAATGATATGATGTTAAAACGGAATAAGATCTATATGTCATATGTGTATGATTAAGGAGTACATAGTCATATAGATTTTGAATATATCATGATCAAAATATACTTAGGGATAAGAACTATGAAGTATTACTTTGTTGAATCCCTTATCTTATAAAATATTATCAATGTGATTTTTGAATAGAAAAGTTATAATAATTGTTTGAATCATATGAAGTTCATGTTTTAAAAATATCAATGATATTTGATATAGTGTTTATATATTTTTTGAGTACTAATGTATGGTACATGTTATGAAAAAAATTAGGATATACAAGTGCTCGTATATATGAAAAATATACATGTGAAGACTTAGGTAATTTATGTATAACACATAAAGATGTGTTTATATTTGTATTAATATTAACTACTAAAAATATTTCATAGAATCTTGAGGCTCGAGAATCTATATTTTCATGAATGTAACCCACTAAAATATAACAATCTGTTTAAACAAAAGATTATGTTTTCATGAGAATTGTGGATTTCTTTGTTATTAATAGCTATTGAAATGGAGTAATGTATTCATGCAAATTTATGGACTGAGGTATTATTACTTATCATAGAATATACTATGTATCTAAATATACTTATTAAAATTAGATTATGGAGTCTAAATATAGGCTATACCAGTTGGTATAAATTGTAATTGTTATGCTTATTATTTATGTGGTAAATAATATTGTAGAGATTCATTTATAATGGACTAAATGTATGAATTTTGATTTTCCTTGTGTTTAGCAAGTTTCATACTTGCTAGTTGTAATTAATATGTGTAAATGTATTGGTGATATTTATGTTAACCAAATCTCACATGGTTAATACTGAGTAAGTAGTGAGATGGACTTCACTAGTTTGTTAGCATCACCAATAGTAGGTGAAGGTAATCGGATGAAGTGATGTGTATGAATTTGACTAATCTTAAAAATTAATAACTATTAAAAAATTGGCCAAAATAATGTTAGTTTTATATGATCATTTCATGTGTACATAATTTACATATTTATGCAATATCATGTTAGAACAAATTTAGTTATGATACAATGCATGATCTTAAAAAATCATACAACACATGAGTACTAGCTTATCTCTCTAGACTATTTCACCATCACTATCTAATCATCCATAAAGGGAGGGCCATTCCTTGGTGAGGGTTTATGCAAGGCATCGATGGTTTGTGGTTGATGTGAAAAAGTACTTAGATGATGTTCTCCCTCCCTAGAGCAATATTTCTTTGGAGATGACACATAAGATTACCATAGATACTAGAGTTTGGAAACTCATATTCTGTGGAGCTTTGTATCTTGTACATTATATCGTATTTATTATTATTGAAACATTATAGCTAGTGAGATGTGATTATTTACTTATGGTACCATAATAATAGTGGTTGCATGTTTGTAACAACCATGGATGGAAATTTGTAGTTACTCTCTAGATTTAGTTATGTTATGTTTCATATGATAATGATCTCTGATAGATTGATGTCACATGGTTATTTTATAATTATCATACTTAGAGTATTTTATCTGGATCATTAATTAGATTCTTATAATGTAATATCATGAAAGAATACATTGTTTAAAATTTAAATAAAAATCATGTATTTCTAGGTTGATTCCAATGGGGATGTTATAAGTACTTTGATAATTTAGATGACCCTATCCATATTTTTACTAATAAGCATTAGATGTATGGATATCATATCTATAATTTCCTTAGAAAATAAAGGGACGTTATTACTAACTAACTCTATTGAGATATTAAAAAAAATATATATATTAATTTATGGAAGGATGCCTAGACTAATGTGGGTCCTCTCTGAAATAATACTTTCTTTAACATTTTAGAAGATTAGTTTTCAAACCTATGGGGACTCCTAGTTTGTAATTACTACGCTGAAACCCAAATTTTGTCAGTTTCTTAGATAAAATGAAAAAAATCTATGTCTTTCTAAAACCAACCATTCCTCTAATCTTTTTTTTATCTATTTCAACATCTTTTTGAATGCCCACCATATTAGTAACTTAGATAAGATTAGTGGCAGTCTAGATGATGTTGATAGTCTTGAAAGATCTAACTAGTGTTATAGCCAGGGTAACTGATATAATGAAAAATTATCTATGGAATGATCCTTATGTGTTTACAAAAAATATATTAATGAAATGGGAAAATGTCTGGTTGCCTATGTCAAAAGGTGGGTCTGGAATAAACAAATAATTTAAGATGAATGAAGGTCTCATAGTAAAAATTCTATGAATAAATTATCATGACAAGGATAACACTTATATTATCCTAATTGGTGTAAAGTACCTGATAATCTAGATGACCCTACCCATATTTTGACTTCTAAGCATTAGATGTATGGATATAATATCTAGAATTTCCTTGAAAAATATAGAGAGCTTAATTCTAACTCATTTTGTTGAGATGTAAAAAATGGTATATTTGTTAACTTTTGGAAGGATGCCTGCACTATTATAAGTCTTCTATGAAATCATCCTTCCTTTAGCATTTTAGAATATTAGTTTCCAAACCTATGAAGACCTCTAGTTTTTAATTACTACACTGAAACCCAAATTTTATAACGCACTCAAATAGAACGAAAAAAATCTAAGTCTCTTAATCCAACCATTCTTCTAATCTTCTTATTTATTTCAACATATTTTTAAATGCCCACAAGATTAGAATCTTAGATGAGATCGGTGGCTTGAATTAGAATGGAAATCCTTCTAGCAGTTTTTCAGTGAAAAGAGGTATAATAAGTTAATTTCTCTTATTAATTCACACGATTGGTTTTCATGGGCCCTCTTTGTGCATCTTCTGTAAGAATTAATTTTGCATTTCTAAACCGCAACCTCCTCCATTGAATTTTTTATGCAGAATTTGGTCTTAGTTCTTTAAGAAAATGAACATATTTTGGGCAATGCCCATTGTAAAAGAGATGTGGTATAAACTGCCAGCAGTACTACTTTTAATGACCCTAGCAATGTTTAATACTCGAAGTATAGTGCGAATAAAGCTTGTATGTATAGTGTGGAATGAGCAGCTATCCTCCACAGACGCCTTTCAAATAATCTACAGAAGTATGCCTTTTTCTCACACGATCCCTGCATTTTTCTTACAACTTGGTTTAGATGACGAAAACACACCTAACGCATAAAAGTGGGGACTGTATTTTGTGCATCCAAAACCATCGTATGTTTTTTCCATAGAGAGAGTGACAATACATTAAAATAAACCATGTATAACCCCGGATCTAATTCTTGGAAATACTTGCCTTACGCTTCACACATGACTTGTATGTCATTTTTCACTTCAATAGGTTATGATACTACTACCCGGCATTGTACTCTGCTCGTAGGTTCTATAGCTCCTTCTACTGACGAGTTTATTCTAAGGAAAGATTTTATTTGTTTGAAGTCGGTGGAGGTGGAAATTTAGTAGAATTTAGTATTGGGGAACGGATTTGGAGAAGGTCCCAGCCCCAAAGTTTGCATATTTATCAGATCTTGAAGATGTTAAAAGGGAACAGTCGGTAAGAAAACAATATTTACAATTTCTAAGACACCAACATGTTCAAACATCTCTACAAAAACAATATATGCAGCCATACATTTTACCAGTCCGTTTACCACCACACCTTTTAAGTGATTTTATTGATAATCAAAATTATACACAAATAATTCAAATTTAGTATCTTGGAATGGGCAGTCTGCATTTAAAATCAAAGCAGAAGATTTATGTTTTCTTTTTAATTTGGATTCTTGGTTGCTAACGGGAACGGATAACAAAGTAGTACTTGTAAACAAACAAAATTAATTGTATGTTGGAGCTGAGGGAAGGTGCAGATGAATGGTGTCAAGTGCATATAAGTTTGGCAAGACCAGTCAGTGGAGTGGCAGTAAAGAGTAGTGGGTGGGCATTGGCTGTACGGGAAAGAAAATTAGTTATATACGATGGAGAAAGAAGAGCGATAAGGACTACTGGGTATTCCAAGCTCGACATACCAAAGACACAGCAACTCTTGGATTGTCGATGTGAGTATATAGGAGCGTTCGAGCTCAATAATGTATGCTGGCCATAACCAGATTTATCTATGTATAACATTTTGTGATGGGTTGTTTTCATATTTTCATTTTGATTAATTCTTATAAATATATGTTGTTTTTGGAAATAATGTTTGTTAGCTTTTGGACATTTCTGTAGTCAATTTTCAGGGATCATGTCTTTATTCTTGGCCTTTTTTTCTTTTAGTAGTTATAATCATGTAACCTCAAAGTTGAGCATTTTAGCATTCTGGTAGAAGAAACTTATTTGCAGACAAATTTTTTTGGTCTGCTTTAGGATTTCTTTGTGTTTTCTTTCAACGATTTAGAACGGGAAAGGATCAAAACTGAATACCCTCCTTCGACTTATAAAATAAAATAAAGATTGTTTAAAATAAAGATAATTATTCACCAAATCAAATCATAATGGCAAGCACGTTGGTTTTGTAATATCTTAGTTATTGCTGTTTTGTTGAACCTGCCACAATGAAAATTGTAAAATTACACATAATTATCTATAATATTAATGGCAAGTTGGTTTTTTGAAAATCATAATAATTACAATTTTGTTGAATCTGTCACAATGAAAATTGTAATACTACGCATAGATACTCATAATTCTAATGGCAAGTTGGTCTTAAGAAAATCATAATTATCGCAGTTTGTTGAACCTGCGTCGTGAAATTAAAAATATTTTAACTATAGAGGAGAATATTATTTGTGTTCTGATTTTTATTGGCATTCGTTTATCTGAATGAGTTTTCGTTATATATTCTTTGTTTTGAAGCTGGAGGATAAATATAATCATGTTGCCATTTTGTTAATGTATGACACGAGTTTATTGGCCTAGATCACAAAGCTCAAGGTCTGCTGATAATTATATGTTGACTCATCAATAAACACAATGTACGTGCTATCAAGTCCATTCTACATTTATTTATTTATAGTGTTCAATGGTATTAAAGTCTTATATTTTATTTTGATATGTATGTAAGGATATAAAAAATTGTTTGATATATTATTGTGTCAAACTAATACTACCAATGCTACCATTAACATCAAGACATCTTTAAAAAAAAAATTAATTTGTATATGGGCTCATTCCCTATATTAGAAAGTTTGATTTTTGTGTACCTAAACTTTTTAATTTTTTTAATAAGTACGAGAGCCAAGACTTGGTTTTCAATATCCTAACACACATAAGCTATGAGATTCGATATGCAATGATTATTAGGGGAGGAAAATTTGAATCAGCTATTTATTTGAATGCATTTAGTATGTTTTATTTATCTAAATATTTTTGGTAATATTGATTTAATTTTTATAATGATCAATATATTTTTTCTTTGTCATAAGTTTATTACATGATTATAATATTAGGGTTGTTTGTTCTTTCTTCTAGGTCTTTGTTTTTATGATTAGAAGGTGGTTTGAGTTAGCATGAAATAAATATAAGACTTATTATTTCAATAATACAAAGAATTAGTTGTGTTTTTTTAATATTATTATTTTGTTTGACAACATGGAATCATAGGATTCTTATCAGGGAGAATATTTACTTTATTTTCATTTTTTCATGAAACTAATGTAAATTTATTTTCCAATCAATACATTTTTTCTTTTCATGGACTTTTGTGCGGGTTTACATGGGCATGATTTCATTCTATCCAAATCCCTAATTTATTAGTAGAAGGTAAAATTTGTCCTACTAGTAATACAATGAATGAATCAGTTTTTTCTCAAAGATAATATGTTATTTGATGTGATGTCATCATTCATTTATTATAAGTAGAGATTTGTGATTGGTTTACAACTTTGTTTAAGTTTCATGTAAAAAGATGTTGTGGATTTGATACATTATACTATTTGATAGCTCAACTTGTATAGATGAAATATTAGACATACAACCATTGTCGGGGAAGTTAAGCTCAAGTCAATATCTCTACCTAAATGCAATGAAAATATTTTCTTTGTTTTTTTAATTTATTTTTGTTGACATTAATATCATTTTTTTAATCAATACATTTTTTTCCTCATGAACTTATGTAAAAAATTATACGTCCTTGTAAAAAAAATTGTTTTGAAGAATCACAATCTGAATTCATATTTATTTTGCTATGACTAGGTGCATTGTTCTTCTATGAATTAGAATTTTTTTGAAATTACAATATCAAATTACTCACATGTAGTTGTGCAGCTCATTTGGGGATTTATTTAGGAGACTTGTAATGTGCTTGCCATAATTCTTATGGACTTGTTTAAACATTTATATTTAAGACCAATAAAATCATGCTAATTAACATTAGTTCATAGTTATTTCAATTTTTTTTTAATTTATCACACAATTAAATTATTTTGTTTGATATTAGGTAAGGACTAGTATAAAATCTGTGAGTGCTTATGAAATAGTACATCATAATATCGTCCACCTCCAAAATATTTTTATCCTAATGTTAATAGTTCAAGATCTCATTGCATCCATCGATGGGGCATGTTCATAAAACTAAAAAATGATAGTTAGATAGATGGCAAGGGTAGATAAGATTCAAATTTAGAATTAAAATCATTTATTTTTTTAATGTTTATGTCCTAACTCACACTCAAATAAATTTTATTCCAAATGAATGTGAAAGGTAATGTTATAGTCGATTGATAATTTGATCACTTTATAGTACAATAACCCAAATCTAAAATCTAGAGTTTAATCCATATTTAACATGACCTAGAGTTTAATCCATATTGATCATTTAATGTTGTAATACATATCCATGCAACATTTATTCATGGTGAGTGAGTGATTTATTTAATTTATAAAATTATTTAGACATCATAAATTATGTTTTAATATGATTACTTATCTTTTACCTCTAGTTTCTGTATGGGGAAAGCTTATACACAATTAGTACTTGAGTGTATTAAAGTGTAATGTTTAACGATTAAACCTGATCATGAATCTCTATTAATTTTTGAATGGATCAACTATGGATGTGATTGAAAATCTAATTATTGCATTTATTTCCTCATAGGGATTATGTTTCATACACTGTATGTGGGATTTCCATGTAGCACCCTCATGTGCTACTTCTAAAACCCACTAATTTTTTATTTTAAACAAATTAATATGTGTTTTATGGAAACTGAATGAACCTAGTGCTTAATTTGAAATAATAAATATTTCATTTACTTCCATTATTAATCCTTTCAAATTATTATGAAGGATTAATTGAGTTTAATTTAGTTATAAAAACCACCATGTTAAAATCATGGTATTTATGAATTATGGGCCCTTGATAGACTATTATCTTTGTTTTAATATCATAACTACATTGCTTTCAATAATGCTAAGCTTCAAATTATAATTAGGGATGGGTATTCCTGCAGTTGAAAAATGATAGTTACGATGCATCATGATCTTAGGCTATATGATAAAATGGTCAATGTCTAATAGTAATATAATATGGCATTGATCACATATTAAAATATTGTTTTGAACATTTCCCAAAAGTTAAGAGTGTTACATGAAAATTTATGCTACATCTACATTTTAACTATTTGATTGGTTGGACAACCATAAAATTTAGGTATCAAATTGTGCATTGAGGTGGCTGATTGGGTTATCAATCTTGCTATTTGGGTGACATCATGTACCCTATTCTTAGGTTTTGATTCTATATTCCATCATTTCATACAATTGCATCTTTTCTCAAGCCCTAAACATAAGCCACTACATTTATATTTGATTAAGTTCTATGATGACACTTGACATCTTCTCATTTGATCTCATGCTTATGGGGAGAAGGATTTTTAGGAATAGACTACTCTTTACTTAACTCTACAAAATTGTGAATTGAGGAGTCATGGCTCTTAGTGGGGGTCACATCTCTATGGACGGGGATTCTCTCTTTATATTCTAAGGAAAACCCACGTGGTGGCAAGTACTTAATTTATAATCCCCATAAAATACCTCAGTATAAATTCCAAGTCAAAAAGCTATGAGATTATGATAGTTTACCACATGGTACAAGGTAAAGAGTTTGCACCCCTTATAAAAAGTGATGCCAAAATCTCCATCTATATGGTGGATTATAATTGATTCATAAGCTTGCAAGATACAAAAAGAAAATGCTTTAGAGAAAGGTCATGAATTTTTTGCTCAATGTGTTATTACCAAGTGGCAAGATTAAAAGGACTCACAACCTTGTAGTCCTCAAGATCTACTTATAATAACATCATGACTTGGGAGTATGCAAGTTCATGAAATTTTGACATGTGGTACAAAAGAGCCAATTCAATTCCATGCCTTATGTTTTTTTAAATGTGCATTGTGATGCAGTAATAATGTGTGGAAATATTTTTCAACCAATATTTACATGAGTAACCGGAATGATACATCTTCATTTTTCACACTGATAATCCCATAGGTAGAAAATAAATATTTTATATGCTTGTCAAGATTTTATTTACTATCACTAATAGACTTGGGAAAAATTCATTCTTGAATCATTTGAACCATGTGTCAATAATTTTTTCCCTAGGAACCAACACATTAAGAAGTGAGAATGTTATGCTTTTAAGTTGTACCCTTCTTTTTTTCTCAGGAGAGAGTCTAAAACTATATTGTTCTTGCAAGTCAAAGAATTTACTAGAAATACCCTTATTTTTATTAGACCTCATGTACAGTTTCTCAACAAAGATGAAAATAAATTATTGAATAGTAGAATGGGGTATTTAAATAACTCTACATACTATCCTAATTTCAATACATGCAACAATCAGCGAAATAATTATCTCTAAAAAATCAACTTGTTTTTCTCTCTTCATCTACCATTGTTACAACACTTTAAAAGTGAGAGTTAATATATTATCCCAAGTGAATTGATAGAGATCATAATAAATATGTACCTGTCTAGCTTATATCCAATCAAGTTTTGGATGACATGTTGGGTTTTTATTTCTAGGGATAATTATGCAAGTGATTTACTTTACAGTTATGGGTTACATATAAAACATAGAATGTGCCCCATAATGGGTGCCAAAAAAATTGGTGAAATATTTGGAAATTATGACAAAGAGGATATTTCAAAATAGTGAGGGAGAAAATATTCTGTCCTCTAGTAAAA
Source organism: Torreya grandis (assembly GCA_037957365.1). Lineage (NCBI taxonomy): Eukaryota > Viridiplantae > Streptophyta > Pinopsida > Cupressales > Taxaceae > Torreya > Torreya grandis. The sequence goes on from JARHVA010006213.1 coordinate 309,542, forward strand.
AGGAAGGATCCCTTTAATGAAAATGGGAATAAATAAATAAAACCTAATTACAATATATACATGTTAAATAGAGTTTTGTGTTATAATAATTTCAACCAAAAATAAAAATAAATATAAAATAAAATAAGATGAAGGGTCACGCATAAATGAGGAAATGCAGATTTCATCCAACATAAGATAGAAAATTGTTTCTAAAAAGTAATATTCTTATTTGAGATTAGCACAAGTATTTTTTGAATTGAGATATATGCATTAAAATAAAATATACAAAATTATAATTTGTAAAAAATATCTAATGATTCCAATATATTTTGATGTCATAGATTGATTAAAAAAACCCCAGGAGTAGGTGAGAACGATACAAAGAAAAAGTGAACTTTATTAACTGATTGATAAGCTGATTAGCCAAAAATTACAAAGGTACTATATTATATAGTGAGATATTGGGTTAGTATAAATGTAACATCTAAACTCACAATTAGAAAAAACATCAAGTGTATTTCCTCTAATGACCTTAAAAACCCTAAACAATCTAATTAAAAACCATGTAGGTAAAAATGAAAGTGGAAAATTACAACACTAACAACCATAAAGCATAGCTTAGGTGGGTAGATGAATTAGGTCCCAATGAAGAACCTGATGAGGTAACAAATAATAATGAAACTCCCATAAATTAGAGAAATAAAGAAAAATTGTAGGACAAAACTCCTCTCCAAAAAGAGATCAAAGAAGAGAAGAGGGATAAAAGTCCCCACTAGAGTCTACAAGTTCTCGTAGCCATATAATATCTTACAAAAAATTTCTTAAGAGTAAATATGAAACAAAATTAGATGAAATTAAGACTATATCACCTTGGAATAGTGAATGTTCAATAATTTCTTGATTAATCTTTAGTAGGGTGTGATTTCTATATAGGGAACTATTTTCCTCATTCAAGGTAGCATGGCCAATTACTCTATGTAATGATGGTGTAATGAGAGTAGACGCTGAAAAGGATTATGGAATATATAGGCTAATATCTAATACATTCAAGATTAATATACCTACACCCTATAATATTTGAAGTAGACTAGAGGTATATTTATTAAGAAATAACTCTTCAACATTAGGATGGTGATAAGGATATAGTATAGGTGTCACCCCATTACTATTTTAGTCATTTCTAGAAGAAGAATCAACAATACTAGATTTGTGCTCAAGCTAAAAATGCCATCAAGTTGAAGTGAGTGAAAAAGAAGAATTTAAAGGATAATCAAAAGCAAAGTGTGATAAGTTATATATCTATATCTTATGATCAACCATTCCCATTTCCATTATATTATCACTTTGTATCTCTCTAACATACACTAAATCTAGAGTGAAGTCAACTTGCATGCCCAGACTAAGGTGAGTGATCTTCTAAAATTGTAGGATATTAGTTGAAAATGAGGTAAAACTTTGAACATTATTAAATTTTACACCACTCATATCAACAGATCCTATCCAGAGAACCTTATTATATAGAGGACATGTCACATGGTTGTAATAAACTGAACTCTATCTATGAAAAATCCATGTGATGTGAAACACAAAAATCAATTACCCATGTAGGACTCAGAGGTGAAACTACAACCAAGGCCTTGCCCTTTGATTTCTTATTACTATTTTCTTTTACCTTTTCTTTACCATAGTTGTTTAGATTAGAGGATTCATGGGTTCATGAACTATGCTTGGTAGAATTGGGGACACCAATATTTTCCTTCTCAAATATCTTAATTAGATTGTCAATTTGCTTCTTCAAGTATCTTGTTTCATCATGCTTTCCTGAGTAAAACCCACATTTGATACTCTCTTTCTCTCTTAGGCTTAACTAGATGAAGATCTCTCATTTTTTAAATTGTAGGTGGGAGGATTTGCATCCTTCTCTTGATCTTTTTTGTTCTATTTCTTCTCTCTATTGTTTAAATACTTCTATTTCTTATCAAAAAGTTTATGAGAATTTGAGGACTTCACTCTACCCATTTATATCGACTTATATTTCTCCTAATGAGGTCAACAACAAATAAATATAAATAATGCATCATCCATTTATACCTAAGATAAATTTTTATGGCTTGGAAAGATGAAATAAGTTGTTTGTTTTTCGTGTCAAGTTCACATTCTTTCAAATACAACCTCATAAGGTTAAATTTGGTGAAAAAGTCTTGTAGTGTATCATAGTCATTTGGGCTCAATCTGATGAGCTGATTCTCTAGCTCATGGTTTATTATCACATCATGCTTCCTAAAGAGCATTCTAAGAGTTATCCACATTTGAGTAGGTTTTTTGAAAAAATATATGTGAAAGAGAAGATTATGAGAGATGAAAAGACATAGTAGTCCATGAATTTTATAACCATAGTTAAACCATTTATTTTTCAAATTTACTACTATAGCTTCAGTCTCAGTTTTAATTATAATTTTATGATAGCCCTTAGATTGAAAAATGATTTCCATTTTAGATTTGTGTATGTGATAAGTAAAAGGTATGAGTGGACTTATTGGACTTGAATCTATAACGTATAATAAAAATATGTTATAGAAAGTAAAGAATATATACATAAAAATATATTCATAAAACCACACATTACCCCCTTAAAACTATTAGAGTGATCCCCTAGAGTTACATGTAAAATCAAGCTTGTATAAAAGTCAGACACAACTGAGAATATGTCTTGAGTAATTTAAGCGTAAGTATGAAAGAACTAGAGGGATGTTAGTTTCAATAAAAAATGAGTCAAAGAGTGTATAATAGTTTGTTTTAATGGAGATAAACTTAGCTCAATATGGCCACCAATGTGTAGATCATTAAAAAATAACCACTTTTGAAGACAATGACTCTCAAATCTGAGTTGTCGATTAAAAGTTATAGATATTTGAAAATATGAGCTTGTACGAAACATTTGGTGGAAAATAATGGTGAAATGTTTTTGATAAAATTAACCTAAAGAAAACCTTAAATTCCTTGGAGCATAACATTTAAAAAAATTTAATTAGTTTTATAATTGAAAAATGTTTGCCTCTATGGAGCAAAAGATAAGCTACTAGGGACTTGTTTCCCTTATGACAAGGGGCTAAGACCTTTTTTGAGTACTCCCCTTACCTATTTTAATTGATGTGAGATTGACATCATAAAAAAATGGCTCTAAATTTAAATTTAATAGTAACACTTTCACTTGGTTAAATTTGAAATCACCCTAGATGTCACATTGTGAAAAATTTGATGGATAAAAAATTAGAGGTTGTATGTGCAAGAGATAGATTTTGCTTCAATTGCATGTAGGTAGGTTAGAGTTTAAGGGGTGATTATACACGTTTCAAGTTATCATGGGTGATTTATCACCCTTTAGAGTATAGAATATGTTTGGATAAAATAAAATGTCTACCGAGCATTGAAACTTTGATGGCTAGGTTTTAATCTTGTATGGAGTAGAGTCAAGTTCTACAAGCTTCCTTAGAGTGTGGCTAGAACCTGAGGGGATTTTTCGCATAAGGATCAAATTTAAATCCTTTCTCAATACAAATTAAATGTCTGATTAAGGTCACATTTTTTCTAGGTAAGAAAAATTTGATGAAATTAAAGCATCCAATGTGGGTGAATTTTAGATAAGGTAAAATATTCTATTAGTAATAGAATGTTCAATGCACTTAGGAAGTCTACTTGAGCTTGTAGTTCTACCTTAAATGTTGAACCACACCCAAATGTGCACCAAAACATGAAAACCCACCAAAAGGCCAAAATAATGTGTAATTCTTAAAAATTATTTGAGAGGGTGGAAATAACTATCAAACTACTATAATCCATTGAAGACTATGGGAAGACATCAAATTTTCACATTAAACATTTTTCTATAGAAAACTATACAATAACTTTAGAAACAAGTAAAGACCCATTTGTGAATATGAAAAATTCTAAAAATGTTTCTGGATTTGAGAATCCTATTGTATAAATATGCATGAAATGACCCAAAAAGTCTTGAAACCATCCAAAAATAGAAGAAAATCATATTCATGAATCTAGGTCATGTTTAACATAAATTTTAGGGTTTTGATGATTTCTAAATTTGATGACACTATCCTTGTTAAGATTTGAGACTTCAACAATGTAGTTTGCATGGTTTTTCATGAAATATGACTGAACCTATGAAAAATCAAAAAATCAAGAAAGCTAGTAGGAAATATCTCACTGACAATTTAAGAAATGGTAAAATTGGTATCAAATCATAGATTTGATACCATGTTCAATCACTTTTAGATAGTTCAAAATTATATATTATACAAATACCTTAAGATTAGGTGAAAGCAATGTAAAATAAAAATAAGCTTCATTAACTTACTAATTAGTCAAAAGTACAAAGGAGTTAAATTATATAGTGAGATATTAGGTCACCATAAGGGTAAAAAATCAACACATAATTAGAAAACATATTAAGTATATTTTCTTTAATGACCTTAATAACCCTACGTAAGTTGAATAAAAATAATGTAGGTAAAACCAAAAGTATGAAAAAGCCTACACTAACAAAAAATAAAATACAAATTTCATGAATTTCCCTCATGTTATCAATTTTAATAACGAACGCGTCTTTCTCACTCCTTTCAACCAAAATTACAATGGACATCAAATAGATCTTATATAGTTGTCATTTATCCTATATATAGAGATAGGAGGGAATGTAAATTTTATCCTTTTCTCCTTTACTAATGTTCATATTTTACAAGCAAAAAAATGTTCCTAAATTAAAAAAATAGAGAAAAATGGAAAAACATTACAAATACTATAGGAGGCTATTTTTGGAGTAGAAAATGACGTTGATGAGCTTGGAGAAATGAAAAAATCTTGGATTGCTATTTATCATGAGAAAATTTTAATGTTCTAAATTTCTTGACTACTTCAATGATTATATTCCCCTTAGAGACCACTTCATGATTATATTGTGTCAACCACTTACCATCTACTAGAATCATGGTATTTGGAAAATTCATAATTTCAATTAGTTGATTGTCCATCTCTTTAATAAACACATGGGTTTAAATGAGCATAGTCATTGAAGTGAAATTAAAATTATCCCCTTTGAAAAAATATTCCTTAATAAATTTCTTGAATTGGTCCATGACTTCTTGTATAATGAGTGGCTTAGTCCCATCTTCTGTCAACAAATATCAATGCAACTCTCTAAGATTATAATATAGTCTATTATGTTTCTTTATTCTGACCTGAGCCTATTTTTGTAATTCACCTATAGCTTAGTTTATATTCTAATTCTTGTGAACAAAACATTCTAACCAGTTTAAAGAGGAATCATATTCAACCTTCTAGGAATTTCTAGCTTTGAACATCATGTTGGTATCAATGTTGATATTTTATCCAAAGTTTCCTTTAACATTTGATTATAACATTGCCTCATCACTTTGGAATTTGATCTATTAATTGATATCGATAATTTTAGAATTTATTTACACTATCGACTTCACCACCTGCTTAATATACTTCATACCATCCAAAAATAATTTTGACCGAAGTGTCAATGCTTTTCCCATATGTGTTATATAAATTGATGTATACAGTGGAATATTTTCTTATTATAAGGAATTAAGGAACAATTGGTGACTCGGCATGGTGGAGGAGATACAAGACATATCCAACCAACTATCAAATGTGATATTCCAATTGCTCTTGAGTGATTTCATCCTTATCAAAACTCTTGATCATTATTTTTGTGGTATTTTATGGATTATGAAATCATTATTTTTGTGGTATTTTATGGATTATGAATATCACTCTTTTTGGTTACTTATCCTATTGATACTCACTTAATATTATAATCACTCAAGGTCATTTACTCTTTGTTATTTTTAATGTGTAGGTCAAAATTTTCTATAAAGTGAGCTCCTGAAGGATATAAAATCAAGATTGATGTGGTATCTTTATATGTGTAATATAGATGAGATTAGATACTCCATTGAAATATATAAATTCCTTCAATAAACTTCTTCCTTTTACTCAACATGGGTTGCATCCATTGTAAAGACATTTTACTGAAGCTTGTTAATTGATAAATCAAAGCTGGTGGTGTAAGTTATTTTGGAGGTGAAGATTCATGATGAGGTAGAATAAATAGAGAAACTACGAGAGAATTAGATACATAGGTTGGTAATTTGACATCACTAATAAATACATGTTTAACTACCTCTTGTGTAGAGGCAAGACATTGTTGAGTGGTGTTTTTAATTAATGGGGAAGGGTCTTTGAGAATAGAAGATGACTAAATATAATAGACATTTTGTCTTTCAACTTCTTTAAAACCTCTATAGTTATTTCACAAGTATTTATAGGATTATTTTTCTACTTTAAATATTCATCATCTGCACTGTTAGAACTTGTAGAGGAGGATTAATTAATTATAACAATAGCATGATGTCTTCCATGAGTCCTCAAAGTAGCCATGGGTGATTTTTTTAGAGGATCTAAAGTCCTTAATCTATTAGTGTCCCCTACACTAGTGAACTCTAAAAGTTATTTATTGATCCATTCCATGAATTGGTCCAACACGTCTTGCATTCACACTTGAAAATATGATAGGTCTTTGAAAATGTAGTTGATATTTAGCAATGGGGCATCCATGGTTCCTCAACATAAATGGGATCGAGGAGATGAATTTGATCATCAATCATGCCATTTGAAACCCATGTGTAAGTGAAGGTCCTTATTTTACCCAAGATAAATCTACTTGATTCATACCTTATTAATTCATATGCATCATAAAAATATACCCAATAATCCTCTTGATGTGTAAAATACTCATAGGAGGTACCGATTTTAGGGTGATTTTGCTAAGCCCCTTTCTATCAAAATAAACCTAGGTAGCATATGAATGGGAAGGGAATTCTTCAATTTTAGATGTAATATCCTAATCATTAACTGCATTATTTCATGTGTGATATCCTAAAGAGATAGGGAACATGACACCCAAAACATGGCTATTTCTAAAAATATTCAGTACTACACCCAACTATTTGCATAGCTCAATTGGTAGGATTTTGTTATTGGATAACTTGGGTAATTGTAGATAATATCTCTTGAATCCTTCAAATGTAATATATTATAATTTTTAGTATTGAATGAAGTAGCATACATACTGTGAACTCATGTTAGCTACTTCATCATATAATTTTTATCATAAATCCTCATCTAAAGCTTTGAATACTCCCATTATGAATGTATAATTATCTCTCATGTAATTATTATTTATTTTCTCTAGATTAAATTATAATTATAAATCATAAACCTTGGTGGATTTCCCAATATTAACTATTTCTGTTAGACTACAGTATACTCTTTTATAATTCGGTGAGTACACCAAGTAGGAGGCCATGAAAAACTACTTGGTTGACTCCACGTTGATAAAATATTGGTGTAGATATTCAATGATCATCTCTCCCCATTATATGAATTTATGCCCATTGTAGATGATATTTATTTCTTTAAATGTCCATATATATAAATTCATGGTGTTTTTTATGACCACATGATTAAAAAGATTTATTATGTCTAATAACTCTTCCTTGGAGTCATATTTAGAAATTTATTCAAGATCTTGGAGATTCAACTTATCTTATGTTTCATCCATGAATAATTGATGATGTTCAAGTGCTTTTTGAGATTCTTGCCCTTGTAGTGTTGTTCAACTTCCACACTCATTTTTTCATAAGTTTCATCCACTAGGATTTTCAAGGTTATACCTATTGATGTTCCATTCAATTTAGCCATCAAAAAAATATCACTCAATTTCATCTCCTTTATCTTTTGGTCACACTTTTGAGTAGAATTGAACCTAAAATTTTAACATTGCATTGACATAATAAATTTAGCTACGTCAAACAACCTACTTTCTAAATGGTGAACAATCCTACAACTTGGATTCTATGTATTGAGCCCTTTATTAAAATATTCTAAGTCTGTGTGGTTGATATAAAAATACCCAATGTTAGGAAGGTGGATTTAAAGTACGAATAAAGGATCAAACCTTATACATTTGTATTTTTTTATTTTGAAAGTTGGAGGGTTGATTCAACAAGAACTTGTATGTCATGAAAATGAGGAGGAAATAAGCGTTGATGTATTTTCAAAGAATATAATATGGTGGTTAAAAAATAATTTATATATTATTTATAATAACTATAAAGAAATTATGGTGAAATTAAATAATTATATATCTCCCCAAGTAAAACAAATCTCCCTCTAGTTGAATACTGTTAAAAATGGGGACTAATAGAGCTGAAATCTATACCAATGGGAAGTAGTTAGAAAACTGAAGATTTTATCTATCATTTCACAAGAATAAATCTTTGTATAAAATGAGAGATAGGAATAATTTTATAAGGTGATGGGATGGATTTGTGGAGGAAAATTATCCACCTAATGCCTTTTTAAAAAGAAATGAATTAATTTTTAGTGTACAATGGTCATTACTTTTCAGAGAGCCCATGTGCCATGTATCCATCTGGTTGGTCCCATTTCTCCCCATGGGTAACACAAATTTGAGGTTGTGTTTATGGTGATTTTTGACATGCACCTTGAACTCACATGGATAGTGGGTTGACCATGGGGACACACAGTATTCTATCTCTCCAACCTCATATCTTGCATTCAATTACAATAATTCTTAGGATCCCTAAACTATTTTTCTCCATTCTACCAAACCTGAGCCAAATATAAAAATATCCTCCCAAAAAGATTAAAAATGAAGTTTCTCTATGGACCAAAGAAATGTCTAAAGGATTCGTCAAGATTAAGTGAAATGTTAAAACATTACCAAGTATTAAGCTCCTTGGAGATGGACTTATTATTCTTGAAATAGATGATTCACATGAATCATATGGAGGTGGTTTTATTTAAATAAATGAAAATTAAAGGGACTAATTTTGATACTATTGTATTGGAACCTAAAACACTACCCAGAAGGCCTATCATTCGACTAAAAATAATTTTTGATAGCAAAATTTTTCATGTTTGAACTCATAAAATGTATGATTTAAAATATATTCATCTTCAATATTAACTTATTAAATGTTGAATTAATAATCAAGAAACCTCATATCCAAAAATTTGGCAACCAAATCATAATAAGATGATCAATTTGGGTTTCAAACTTTAACTTCAATATCCAGTATAAAAAAGGATCATAGAACTGCCTAGGTGACCATATGTCTAGATAAAAATCAAAATGGTAGAAAATGAATATATGTTCTAATCATGTTTTAATATGTCAGGAATATTTCAAATCTAGGTCACATGATTATTATATTCTTCATGTTTTTCCATTAATATAAGAAGAATACAAATCTAAAAACTAGCTAAAAGTTCTTGCAAAACTTAGAATCAACACAAAACTGCGCAACCTAGCCATTCAATACATCCCTCTAAAATGATTCTTTCATAGAACTCATACATATTATCTTTCTTCAAAAATAAATATTTGGATGAGAAATCTATATGCTATAGGTAGATGCATTTGTATTCTCAAAGCATAGTTATAACTTGAAGAGTTTAGAATTATTAAATATGAAATCCTATTTGATAGAGGCATTTATATTACTATAAGAAAAAATAGGTTAACTAGAACCTTTATAAATGCACTAACTAGAATTCTAAAAGAATATTGGGAAAATATGACTCAGAAGGATTGGATTGAAAAATATGTTTCAAACACTATTATCCCTTGGTTTTGTATTATTTTTATCCATAAATACCTATTTGAATTTTCATGTTAACACTTGTATGAAGCTCTTTAGTTTGAATATAATTTTACTATCTTTTTATTTAACCATGATAATATAAGACCGAGTTAAAAATTTATTTGAAAGTTTATAGAACTCCCTGAAATGGATACTACTCAATTAACTTATAATTTCCTGGAATAAAAGTCATTGATGGATACTACACAATTAACTTATAATTTCCTAGAATAAAATCATTGATGGATATTACTTGGTTAGCTTATAGTTTCCTAGAATAAAATGCATTCCATTATGACAAAGCTAAAATATTCATTCCCTTTTGTGTTTTCTCTTCCACCCAATGCTAGAGACATTTCACATTCTGAAAAATGTGAAGGTTTGATCATTGCTCCTAAATATGGTGATAGAGATGGTTTTTAACTTAGAAAAACAAGCCCTAAAATTGAATCCAATTATAGTCGATTATGTGGATCTATGTTAAATTCATATCCTTGGTTATTAGGGTGGTCCTATCCCCTAATGTTTTAGCTACATCCTATTTTTCCTTAGTCACATGGATGAATAAATGGTAGTGACTAATATTTGTATCTCTCTATTATTTTGAATGGTGAGACTCGAAATACAAGGTAGTGATGTGAGTGGTGGGCGTAGCATTATTTTTTTCTCATGATTCTAGATGCCTTATAGGTATTACACCAATTTTTGGTTCTAACATGATGAAACCATATTAATTTTCATATTTTCACCTAGGTGGATAGGATGGGTTATAATCCACTTTTTGTTTAGTTAACTAGGTTTATGGATTTGCTTATTGACTACCTCTTCATCGGTGAAAATTTCCATTTGGTTTTCTATATAAGGAATTTCAATGCTCATTCACTATCATTTATCAAATAAGAAAAATAATATTTGTATTCTAAGATTATTTAGAAGTCCATAGAATTTATTGGTTTAAGGATCTTGACTAGCAACCCGATTCAAGGTTGGCTCCTCAAGAGATACCTTCTATATTTAGCATTTCTACAAAGATTAGGTCCTAAAACATCATCATGACTATGATTACGTTTTTTTTTAAATTTTTCTAGATAAGTCTTAGTGTGAAATCTTATCAAAACCACATTTTTTAATTATTCAATAGTTATTAATGGAAAGTATTCATTTAAATTTCTACGATCATATCCAATATTTATTATATGTATCAAAAATAATACCAATTTCATGTCTATGTCCTTTAAGTTGAATAATCTTATTAATTACTTTTCATTAGGTTAATGGAAAATAATATAGGATGTTCCTCGATATATTATACTATGATGTGAAATCTTCAATAATAATGTTGAATGTACATGAGATACTTAGCATTGGAGGCTGTGAAGGTGGTGTTAACCCATTTTTTTCCTAATAACCTTGTTGGTATCTTTACAGGTGAGGAAGCATTGAAATATTACTACCCAAATGAGCTCTTGAAAGTATACTATAAATTTTCTCAAGAAAAAATTACGTCCTTCAAGAGCTATGGATCATGTAAGTAATGAGTTTGTTCCTTTTAAATATTTTCTTTAAAAATCATAAATTATAAACAATACTACAGAAAATAATGATATGAATCAATATATATCTGTAGAAAAAAATGATGCAAACTGGTAGTTAGCTAATTTAGATCTTATTAACATCTATAAAATGAAGTTCTTGAAACAAAATTTCTAGATGGAGTTTTCATTTAAGAAATTTAATTTAGATGGTCTTGTTCTCCATAATTTTTATGGAAACTAATTTAATAAATTGTGTAAAGAGAACATCGATAATTTATTTAACAAAGGTTATAAGTTTGTCCATATAGCTCAGCTTGAATAGGATATCATACCTTTACTTTGACAAGGGGTTGATTTTCCTACTTTTTCTCTTCTTGTTGATCACTAGCTAAATAATATAACTTAGGCTACGTTAGGAGCCATAAATGACAATTCCCATAAATGAAAATTAATAAGTCATGTCTTTAATAACTTCATGGTTGATCTAGAAGACTACATAATCCATAAAATGTTAAAATGTAATCTCGAGTTCAAAAAACTTGATATGGATCCCAGATCCATTACATTTAGAATTATGACCCAATGGGTTTCTTAATATTACAAAAAGAATTTATCTAGTCTAATTATGTGAAAAAGGCACCAACCATCATGGTGATATTTCATAGTACAAAAAACACTAGTGAGAAAGTTATTATAAATAAACTAAACTTTCCAACCTCATCTCTACATAAATAATAGGCTACTAGTTTTATAAAGTGTGTTTTTACTTTCACAACATGCCATAATTTATTCTAAAATTAGGAAACCTATTTTTTCATTTAATAGCCATTCTCACTTACACTCATGATTTATTAGTCTTAGTGCTCCCTAATTTATTTAATGGTCCATATTGGTTTGCATGTTGAACCAATCCCCGCAACCACCTCCATTAAAAATACCAAATCCATGCCATAAAATTTTAAATTAGGCATTTAGTGCTAAAAAAAGTCTTGGTCCCTTAATCTATGATTGATTTTTTCCATTTCTTTGTTATCTACACTTATATCCCTGATTTACTTAGGTGTATCTTCATTTAAGTTAATATTGTAACCTTACAATATTCTCTACTAGGAAGATTAGGCCCATGTGGATAACTTTCATGTTTACCTATTCACCTAAAAATGTCATCCCGACCTTCTATTCTCATGACAAAGCAACCTAGTTTAAGGATCCCAAAAATTTTGGTCAAAATATCAATAATATTAAAAATCAATCATGTTTCAAAAGAATTATATATCATAAAGGTTAAATTTTGAATTAAAAATGCTTTTATAATGTCATGGTCACATCCAAATTTTAAATTTTTTGTGGTTTAGGGAAACCATGGTTTCCACAAAACCACCCTTCAAACTCCCTATAAATCACATACTTTCATGAATAAAAATTTCATAATTTTTTTTGTTTATGTGTTTCTTGCTATTGAGGCATGGGGATGTGCCAGTAGAGGCCAACTGGCCATCTTCCTTTGATACACGGATGTGAGTGCCTTCAATCACATAAAAATGAAGGAAAAGGCTAGCCAACTAGGTTATCCTAAGTGCACAAATGCATTGGGTATCCCCTTGCATGATCATAAACATTACAATATGGGACATCCATTTTGACCCTCATCATCATGTGGATGGGCATACCCTCTTCCATGTAGTTATATGGGTAGAGGTCATTTGGACAATCCCTGTAGCCCATGCATGTGTACCCACAAATCATTTTTTAAATTTATTATCATTTTTATTGATTTTTTTATAAAATTAATGTGAAACTCCATTTTATTGCACTTGGTGACTTAAATGACCTTAAAAATGGTTATGCCCATATATTTCAAATCAAGATTCCATTTTTTGAGTCATCTATGATGTTGGATCACTAGTTCTGATGTGATCTGCATGGAACAATCAATTTCAAGATAAAGCTACCCAATAAAATGCTTTCATGTTTCCATGAATAAGTTTATAATGTGAATTTTAATTAGCATAAAAGTATTTTATATTCACATATGCCAAATGTAACTTATATCTATTTTGTAAGTGTGAATGGACGAAAAGTTCAAGGGGATTATTTCTGGGGGTAAAAGTGCAACTTAAGTTCAAATTAAAGTGAATTTTGGTGTTGGATGGAAATTTATTTCCCTTCATTAACCAAACTTGTTATAAATAACTAGCCCATGGTCATTTGAAGTAGTTATGTCATGTTGATTCTAAGTGAGGTGACACTGAACTAGGCATTTTTATTACTTTATAGTGTAATTCCTACCCCTTGTTTACTTTGGAATTGTTTTTGTTATGCCAAAAAATTTAACTAATTAGATAACATAAACCCAAATATTTTTATATTGAAATGAATATTGTTATTAATCAAAGTTACATATGTGTATTTTACATTTTCCTATGCATGTAAATGGTGAATTTGTTATTTTTCTTTATGTCTTATTGTTCATTAGAATATTACATTGTTACTATTGGTGGTTGTGTATTTTATGGTTAGGTATGGGATCACTTTTTTGGGTGGCATTTATTAAAATAATTCAAATTTAGTCTTATGTCAACATGTGTTTCCTTATTTTACCCTTGATTTTTCTATTTTTTATGAATCTGAGTTAGCTAAGGTTCCATTTTAAAGTAATCTATTTCTATTATTCTATCTTGATTAATAGAATATTTTAATTCCATTAATGCATTATTAAATAAATATGAATGTAATAAACATTTAAAAATCATATTTATTTCTCTTATTTGAATCGAAAACACTGATTGATTTGGGAAATAGATATGAATGTTTCATTATTCTCCAAAGCATGATTAGAACCTACATGAATGAAACAAATAAACATGTGTTTCACTCTCATCTGTCAAAGGATAAAATAAAGTTTTAAATTTTAAAACCAGCACAGGCCCCTTACATCGAATAGTTTATAGTGAACCAATTGAATGATATATATTATTCCAACACTTGGTAGTTAGAACCAACATAGGCCCCTTCCATGGAATAATATAAAATTAACTGAGTGAGATCTAATCTTCCAAGACCTGGTAGATATAAACCTTGGAGAGATTTTTATATGTCTTTTTAAGAGAGATTGGACAGTCTAGTTCCTTCTTAGGTTGGTGTGCTAAGAAACCAATAAAAAAAATATAAATATAAAGAGGGTTGATCACAAATATATCCAAACCTAAAATGTTTAACACAAATTTTTAATCTTTAATAATTTAAAAAAAAAATCCCATGTTGAAGAGTTGTAAACATAAAGTTGGAAAATTGACAAAAAAATACCAGATCAAAATCTATTAGGATTAAATTTGAATTTTTATAAATTAATGGGTATAGATAACCTAAATTGAACAAAAGAAAATAAAAATTAAGACACATTCAAATAGCTAGTAGTTCACCTACTGTTGTTGCAGTTCCTTTTGTTTATCCATTTGTTACTCCTCAAAACCCACCAATGGCCCAGCCTGGATTGGTGAAGGTAACTACCATGTTAACATTATAGGAGTTACCCATGAATTACCAATTTTTTTAGAAATGTTTGAACTAGGTATTTGTATGGTGGAATATTCACTATGAAAAAACATATATAAGTGTTCAAAGGCTCTATTATCTGAATATAAATTAATCATGAGGATGTGACTTTTCACCTATTACCATAGACTTTGGATGAAATTTCATATGGATGGTATTTATGATTTCTAAATGGGCCTATTAATTCCTACAAGGATTTAAAATTTATGTTTATTAATCACTTTAGGGTACCCATTGATCCAGTCATCCTATACAATCACTTTGATGATCCTTAGAGGGACATAAAAGAACCTATGAGTGTCTTCAAATATTTATTACAAAGCTTTATCAAAGGTGGGAAGAAGCATGCACTCAATCATAATAAACCATCATATATACATACTTGAGTACTTCGGATTTAATGACTTCTATGTTCCTTAGAAGAACTCTAGTAACCCCTACATCCTTGTCTTTGGATTGAAACAAGGCTATAAAAATTAAAGAAAATATTGTGATAATAATTTATGGATTAGGTCGTTTACCTTCAATTGGCCAACTATGTGATTATAATCATATTACAATGATCAATCATGCTCCTCATCAAAACACTCCATTGATGAACACAATCATAGGTGCCTTGTATGTGAGCCCAAATCCAATGTACAATCCAACACCCATGAAATTTATTCCTAGTAGATAGCCTTATGTGCATCAGAATAATGTTTTTACATATGAAAATAACCAATACTTATTATTTATTGCATACAATAACATTATTTCCATGCCTAGCACTAGTGGTTATGTTAGCTCTATTAGAAATCAATAGGTTGTCCCATCATTTTTTAAAAACAAGATGTATGTTAACAATGTTCATAATTATTGGGTGAATATTTTGTTACCAATAGAAAGGTAAAAATATGGTTATTTAAACCATAGTATGATGAGATAAAATCTTTCCTTGAGTAAGGGGAGGCTCCCTTCTTATTACTAACTAACACAAGTAACTATTTACACTATTCTTATCCAAGTGGGTGTTACCATATCATCTAATTCTAATTTTTTTAAGTATTGATATACTCTTTCAATATAATTTTATGAAGTCTTTTGTTTCTTACAACGTAGTATGGAAATATGGAATTACTTGTTGGAGCAATAATAACTGATATTCAAATTAGCTAGCCAAAGGAATAAATAGAAAAATACCAACAAATGTATCATAAAATAAAGGAATAAAGTGTAGCCCAATGTCTCCACCTTATTTTCAATAAATATAAAATCACTAAAGATAATGAATTATATCCCAAAGTCTCCAAAATAATTTATTAATAATGAACATAAACCCAACAACAATATTGTAGCTCAAAGACATCTAAATCAGCTTTCTGACACCTTTCGATTTATAGAAATTCACAACACAATTAAATCAATTACATAACAAAATGTAATAGAAAAGACATAATAACATCTCCAATACATCAAAAAAAAATTTCAACTCAAATATTAAAAGGTCACTTACTTTCTAATATATTGATTGATAAAATATTTATAATTTGAATTCAAAGTTTCAATATTGCTTCTCAATTCTGGCAGCACTTCACTTCTATAGAAATTAGTGATCCATTTTTAAAAAAAACTTTTTATTTTTCAAGAAAATATATGAACAAAAATAGGAAATAAATAAATACATTAAATTATTCTAGATATACTTTAATTTGACTTAGGACTGTGTACTTTACCTACGTGTAATTTACACTAAACAAAATTACACATTTAAAAAATAAACTAAGTGTCCTTAGACAAAGGAATTTATTCCCTTTTATTCTTATATAAATATTCCTTGTATCTCTTAAATGTATCTTGGACCTCACTATTAAATATGCTTGATGTACTCATCGAGATGGAAAGAACCTTTGTGATGGAATCTTCTAAGCTAATTGGAAAATCTTTGCTTTTATCAAATAGTCTTTGTAGTTTATCCATAATGACTTGAAATTTAATAAATTTGTTAGTGGAATCTAGTGTGAAAGTTCTTATTTCAATCTTTGTTTGAATTAAAGATATAAACTCTTTAACCACATCTTATTGATAGAGGATGTGGACATGAATTTATCCATATCTTATTAAGTGAAATATAAATTATTTTAGGATCCTAATGATTTTGAAGGACTTGGTAAATTAGACAAAGTATCAAAAACTTGGTCTATATTGCCTTTTAAGGGAACTTGGAAGAGTGTGGCACTAGGAGGAGAAGCTAGAGTCAAAATAATAAATTGTGGGGGAACACAAATAATTGGCACATATATACTTATAGAAGAAACTACATAGAATATCACATGTGACGCTATTCATTGCAAGGTCTCAATCATAGGAATGTTTGACTTCATGGATTTAGGATGTAGAGACTATTGAACCAGATTTTGTGAAATTATTGGTTGAGGTGGTGCCTCACATCTGGTTTATGTTGCAATTCTATTAGAATACTCTTCTTAGCACTAGCCTTTTCATCCTTTCTTTTACATTTTCTCAAAAACATGAATTTAAGTTTGTGCATGGATGTCGAGGCCTCTTATTTATTTTCCATCCTCAATTCCTCTCATTTCCTTGTGTTATCTTAATCATATTCTTCATCTGACCCTATCTTGAAATGTTTTAGTTTGATAAATTTTGATTCCACCCAAGCATTAGTTTTTGAAAGAATGAGTTAGAATCTCTCTCTAATAGACGTACATTCCTTTACAGACCATTATATTGGACGGATAGGAGTAGAAGCAACTTGATTACCTTCATATGAAGGATCCAATATATTTTTATCATTATAGAGATCAACTAGAATGTTAGCCAATTTCAAATTTTCAATTTAATTGGCAGTGAGATGACTATAATCAAGTCTCTTTATATCTTCTTCGGTCTTGCATTCTTCCAAAATTTCCTCAACCTTGTGCTCATGGGAATAATTTCATTTCAACTTTTCCTTCATCATTCTCTAATCAAGATTTTTCTTACCCTTGTACTTTTTAAGGGTAATCCATTATATTTCAATTTCCATTATCTTAGATTTGGGAGTAGTTGACACAGTGTATCAGATAATACTTATCAAAAACTTGAATACCTTTTTATGTGCATCTGACTACATTTTATGCATGATAATCATTTGTATGTGCATATCCATCAAAACTAATTTATCTCTTGGGTACCTTGGTAATATGTATGGTTGTTCATCAAATCCTCCCACCCTGATGAAACTAAAATTTGGGAAATGAAGGAAGCTACAACCAATCTTATTCACTATTTCTCATGCTTGACCTAAAAATATTTTCTTTTCCAATTTCTATTAGAAAATACAAATGAAATTATAAAATAAAGCATCATTAACTCATCTAAAATGTTTAATGTTTTCTTTGAGAGTTAGTTGTGGATAATACTCATGAACATAAACCTTCTTCCTCTCATGAACACTGGTCAATCTTCAAAAGGTCCTCATATAGGCTAAAACATACACTAGGTAGGAAGTAATATAAAAATTGAGGGAAGAATTTACTTTAGAAAGTTGGTGACATATAGCATCATCGATCTAACTTCCCTAATAAATTTTTTGTTTATCTTTCTTAATGATGAATATATAATGATACATTCATTTTTTAAAGTCATTTGATGTGGGGAGACCTTTGAGTCTTCTTAGGAGAGTGATTAAATCTCCTATCTCCTCCATGAATTCACTTCGGTATAGATTTTTAGGACATCTTACAATTGAGTGACTTGATGTCTTCAGCTAATGTGAATTGATGTGCCTTTTGAATTTTTCAAAATTTCTATCATAATACACTTGGGTTGAGCTCATGTTACTATCAAAATATTCCTCAATGTCTGAGAGATGGAAAATTTTGTCATAGTATTCATCATCAAGATGAATGACTATTTTCTCATTAACATCCTTGATAGACTTGGATTCTCTACCAAAATAAGTAGTAACCACTAGGATGAACTCTAGATCTTTAGCTAACATGGGAAATGTAGCTGTCAAGTATATTTCACTGTTAAGAATAGGTTGCATATGTGAAGCAATATGATCCCTACCTTACCTTTGTAATAACTCAGCCATGTCAACATGAGCAATCTCTATATCTCCAATCTTATCTACATTGGAGTCCACTAAAAATGCTAAAAACACACCCTAAAACTTATATTTCATTATTATTTTAGATGGGGAAACCTCCAACAGTGATCTAGTATCTACAAAAGAGAGTTTTGATTTGTTAAAGTTAGCATTTTTCATCATTTTTGGGAAAGGTGTAAGAGTGGAGAAAATTTTTGTTTCTACATGGAGTATAGAATGATAGGTGTAGTCCAGAGAAAAGTATCTAAACTACATAGTGGGTTGATAACTTTAGTACAATTCATAGAAATTTCTCTGAACTACATGAGAAGAGGTTGGGTGTAGTTTGAATAAAATTATCTGAACATGAGATAATGTAAAGTTAGTGTATTACAGATAATTTCCTCTAACCTACACTAGTGTGGAAAGTTATTTTGGTGTAACTCAGATAATTTTCTCTAACTTTCACCAATTTTAATTTGGTGTAGGCCAGATACTTTTCTCACTTACACTAATGGTCAACAATTTTTTTTGCATATCATATAAAATTCTCTAATATATATCTAAAGGTTAGATCATGCACTTAGGATAATTTTATCCTAAGTATACCAAGTTACGTACACTTCAGATAATTTTATCTGAAGTGCACCCATGGTATACTAGGGTGAAATAAACACTTTGGTGTATTTCAGAGAAAATTCTTCGAGATGCACTATGGGGTTTTAAGGTTTTGATGAGTAGATAAGATGTTCTTCAAGGAAAAATATTTGTAGAGCACTCCATGGGATATTTATGCTCCTTAGATAAAAATTTTTGAAGGACATGGGAAGAAATAAAAATAAAACCCTAGGTCAAGTTAAAACAAAACAAGCTTAAAAAAAATAAAGAAATAAAAAGGAAATGTTTACCTGAGACATGAAGAAATCAAAAATAGGTTGAGGAGATTTGAGCATGAAATCAATTAAACCAAAATATCCAATTGATCATGAGGATGATAAATTGAAGGTGCACATGAGCTCAAAAATGATGGCTAAGGGTACACAAGAGCTCAAAAATGGTGAAGAGAGAAATAAATCTTTGGTAAAAATAAAAATTATTTGGGTTAAATATATATATATATATATATATATATATATAAGGTAATTAATGTGAATTAATTATTGATGTGATGTTGGGCCCCATTACAGGGTCAAATAAATTCTCTAACATTGCATGTGCATTAGTGGAGAATTTCTCCTCTGTTACATGTTGGGTGTAATTCATAGAAAATTCTTTGGATTTCATGTAGTTAAAAACTCTGTCCAAAAGCTAACTTATTGAGGAAAAATAAATGCAATAAGGTAGTGATTGACCTTAATTTTCATGATTAGAGCTCATGGGATAGGAAACAAATAAGTTTTGTAGGGGTTATAACATGACTTGATCATGCTAAACTCAAGGATAATAACAGGCTCTAATTGGGAAGTTTCCTTTATGTATTCTTTGAAATGCTTGAGGAAAATAGAATCCCAAAACTCTAAGTGACTTTCTCCATTAGGCTATGGAGTCAGGTGATGGACTAGACTAAAACAAAAGTAAATAATATACATATATTTACAATATGTATAAACTTATACAAAACCTCACTAAGTAAAATGTTTCAAGTGTTTTCCACTATAGGGAAGTGGCAGTGGTGTTCCATCTACATATGCCAAAAAGAAACTATGTTCCCCACTATGTTGGTGAATGAGGAAAGGACCCCTCCATAAAGAATCAAATTTTCTATTCATCTCTTTTGGCTCTATTCTTTTCTCCCATTAGAGAACTAGATTTCCAACTCAAAAATCTCGTGACTTGGTTTTCTTGTCAAAAAATTCCTTAACATGACTTTGATTTTTGTTAATTCAGTCTACTACCTTTATGTTGCTCCTCTATCTTAGCAAGGTACATAATACGCTTGTCTAGAGAGCTTTCAAATGTTTCATCTTTAGTTACCTTAGGCAATATGAGAGCAGGCAACTCTAATGCGATGGGTATTTTTGCATTCAAGCCATACAAAATTTGAAAAGGAGACATGTTAATCACTTTTTTTGGGAGTGATATGATTATCCCACAGTGCATCATATAATGCTTTGTACCACATTATCTGATTTTTCTTTATCAACTTCTTAATGAATGTTACCAAGTTCTTGTTATTTGATTCAACCTAACCATTTCCTTGAGGGAAGTAATATGAAGGATGAGATAGAATAATTCCATATTCAAAGCAAAACTGAGTCACTTCTAAAGAAATGAAACAAATAGTATTGTTAGTCACTATTTTGTTGGATATTCCAAACCTTGTGATGATATTTTCTTTAAGGAAGTTACAAATAACTTCTGAAGTGACATGTTTGGTTGGAATTGCTTCCACCCAATTGGTGAAGTCATATGTAGCCATAAGAACATAAATATGGCCTTTGCTTGACAATGGATTCACCATGCCAATGAAATAAACAACCCATTGCTGAAAATGTTCTTCAATGAGTACTAGATTGAGAGGTAAGGTTGTTAACTTGGGTTTCCCCATAAACTATTGGCACTTCTCACATTTACGTACCCAAGCATATGCATCTTGAAAAAGTGTTGGCCAGTAATATATTACCCTTGAAAACTTATGAGCTATAAATAGAGCTAAAAAAAGTCTTTCACAAGCTAAGTCATGGAAATATTCCAACAACTTGTTTGTTGTGGTTTATCTACGCATCGTAGAAAAATCCCATCAATGTTTTACTTATAAAAACCATTATTCTAAAGGATGAAGTTTTTATCCTTGAGATTGATTTTCCTCTTCTATTTTGAAGACAAATGTTCTGAACATTCTCTATATGTGAGGAAATGAGCAATGTCAGAATACCATTCATTTATTATGCTCATAAGCAAAACCATGGGAAGTTCTTTTGTATCTCCCTCATTGTTGGGTATCTCTTTTGGTTTCATCTCTACCATGAGTTGACACAAACATTTTCCATGTATAATTTTTATAAGATTAATATCCATATCATACACTTAGATCTTAGCAATCTAATTACCCTTTTTACCTACAAATTTATGTTGAGTCAGAATAGACTTGATAGTAGAATCTGGTACTAATGCAATGGTGTGAGAATTAAGGATGTTATACCTAAAATGCCTAACTACTTTTACCACATCATAAGCATGATTTTTAGTAGATGAGTAAATAATCTCATGAGCCTTGAGAGGGTATCTCATGAAAGCTATGGGATACTCAATCCCCTCTTCATTTGGTTGTAAAAATATTGCAAACAAGGTATGCTCTGAAGCATAACTACACATAATAAAATTCTTGGTATATTCAGGGTAAACTAGGATAGGAGAAAATGATATCACTTCCTTAATCTCATGAAATTATGCTCTTCTATCCACATTACAATGGAAAACTAATTTCCCTTTCATCACATCAATGATATGATGGGTCTTTTCAATAAAATATGGAACAAATCTTCATATGAAATTAACTTTCCCAAAGAAGGAATGGACTCCTTTCTTACATGATGGAAACGTAAGATTCTGAATTGACTTGACTTATTCAGAATCAATCTTTATTCCTTCCTTAGACACAACATGTACAAGGAGATTGCCTTCAGTAACCCAAAAAATATATATCTTGGGGTTAAGAGATATCCCATGTTCATGACATCTTTCAAGCACTTGCTACAAATGGTCATAATGATCTTGGTGCTTTTTTTAGAAAATAGTTAGATCATCTAGATAGACTATAATAAACTTATGAATTATATCTCAAAAATCCAAATCCATATCCCTCTAGAAGGTATCACTAGTATTGATCAATCTAAAAGGCATCATATGATAAGCAAAAGTGCACCATGGATTAGTGAAGGTTATCTTGTGTTGGTATTAATTATGGGCCTCAACTTCATTATATCTTAAGAATATATCTATCATGGATATTATTTCTACACATATCACCATTTATAGTACTTGATCCATTACCGATAATGGGTAATTATCTTTAAGTGACAATTGGTTCAAGTTGTGAAAATCAACACATATGTGGATTTCTCCATTCTTTTTCCTTATAAGAACAATATTAACTATCCATGTGGCATTATATATAGGAAATATAATCCTAGCATTCAACATATTTTGAATTTCAACAAGGATGGTACCTAAGATTTTGGGATTATGCTGTCATTGTTTCAGCGTATGAGGTTGAGATCCTAGCTTCAGTGGAATATCATGTTGTACCTCATTTGGTAAGAAATATTTAAGATCAACATACTAATATGATGATACATCGATGTACTAGCATAGAAGTCTCACCAACTTCTCTTTTTATTACAATAAATACCATTTCCCAATATTTCTCATCTTGGGATGATCTTTTATCCCCATACTGATTTGCTCAATTTTTGTAGATGAGTCTAATTCTGATTGTTGACATTTAATGAAATGATCAAGCTTATCAAAAATTCTCTCTAAAGATACCAACTATTTGGGAATTATATTCCCTTTTAGTTATAAGATTTCTTCACCGGTTTCTTCATTAACTTTTAAGATTGACTCTTGAGGAATAGACTCACTTCCTTCAAAATTAACTCCCTGAAATTTTTCACCTTCTCCAAGAATGAGATGACTTTCTCATCATTGTTGAAAACTTTCCAATGATTAACATTGTCAGGAACACTGGGCCAAAAAACAAACTCAATGGTATACTTGTTTCCTAGGAAATCATTATGAGGAATTAGAAGAGTGGTTGAAATAGCCAATGAATCATATCTATCATTATATTCTCTTAGAACTACTGATATATTGAAAGAATCAAAAATTTCTATGCAATCATAAACTTAATTTCAGTAGTGCTTGAGTCTTTTATTTTTTGGTTGATATACATTCCTAACTTGACAAATGACTTGCTCGGCATCACCTAGAGTATAAAGGTTTTTAATTCCTTTCTTTTGTGCAACCTCTATTTCTATTAACAAGGCTTCATATTTAGTAGTATTTTTAGTGTTATCAAACTTCAACTTGAAAGAAAAAGTGAATATTTTTCCTTTCAAGGATATGAGAACTATCTCAGATCCAGATCCAATTGAAGAACAACTACCATCAAATTCTAAATTCCAGACATCACTTGAAATTTTAACTCTGATAGTTTCAAAATGTGAAACTTCTTCACTTGAAGTGGATGGTCCACCAATTTCCTATTTTTTTTCTGAAATGACATTTGAAGATATTGGATCTTCATATGTGATTAATAAATATATACCCATTCTATAAGTTTTAAAAAGACACTAGGTTTTTAGATCCTTAGTCTTTGTCACAGTATACTTTGCTTGCTTCTCTGGGTGAAGTTTTCACATAACACCCTTAACAGGTATCGTAGCCTCAGACCAATCCATGTTGATTTCACCACCAACATATTTGTAAAAGTTGCATCCTAATAGAACTCCATATGAACTGGAACATCATCCACTAGAACTGTCATCTTGATCTTTTTCTCTAAAAAACCAGCAAATACAAATTGCACATCTTTGATTTAACCTACGAGAGGTACTTGATTAGTTTCCATTAAAAATCAATGGCCAATTCCTTTTTTCAAGGTTAATCCCAAATTATTAGCCACATTAGTAGGCATCATCTTGTCCAAGGCACCCGAATCAATGACAGAGTTACTGAGCTGGTAACTATTAAAAAATAGGGAAATATAGAAAGTTTGTATTTTTATAGAGTTACGTGTAGGAGTTACAACCAAGTTATTTTATTTTGGTCTTGGTTTAGGGTCAACTAGTACACTATTAGGTGAGGTGTGATTAGAATTCATGCCTTTACGTGATCTAAAATTTGAAAGCTTTGGTTTAAAGATGATTCAAGAAACAAGAACAAAACAATTCAAATAATGCTATCTCTGAGAAGAGATGTTTTATTGATAAAATTTGTAGATCCAAACATATGCTTATCTCTGAGAAGAGATGTCTAATTTCCATTTTAGGTTACATCTTCATTTATAAATGTTTCAAAGGTGTGGGGAGGATGTGTAAGGTCACCAATATTGATGGAGATGAATTGGTTTGACTTCCACGATTTACAACATAAAGAATTTGAGGAATTACTATTTTTAGACTGCACTACTAAAATTAAAATTTTGGACACTTCCATTGGGTTTTATGGGGTCAAAATTCATCAAAAAAATATAAATGACCTCTCATAATTTTCCCCTCATTATTATCTTTCCAACGGTTCAAACGGTCAGTCAATTGGAGCTACGGTGCAAAAGTTATGGCTCCACGAAGTTCTGCCATCAATTGAGGTGGACCCATCACCCGAATTGTCATCTGAATTGTTGCCCAAATTATTCCTCCCTCCTTGAGAAGAAATGGTCCCCATTACATCAAGATTTTTCATCAAGTTTGGAAATTTTACTTTGATTTGATTCCTGATGCATACTTGAAAGGGACTGATCTATGGAACTGTGCAGGCCCTGATTGTTCACCATTTGTATTTGACCATCAGTCTATGGATGGAAGGCCATGAATTTATTTAGCTTGGTATCTATTTGCTTCTATTGTTATGTTGTTTGTGTATAATAGGCTATAACATCAACCCTATTGGATTCTTGTGGCTTGACCACCATGAGAACAAATTTCTTTGCACTAATCAGAGAAACAGATGTAGAAGGTGGTACCTCTGGTACCCTATAGCACCATGTTCCAAGAGTGAGACTAATCCTTTGATTTCTTGATTCATATGTGCCATGTCGATCGTACATGAATGGCTAACTAAAGAGTACATCACAAATATCTAGATTGACCACATCACATAAGACCTCATCTTGGAAGGGTTTTATTACATATGAGAGAAAACATTAGTGGGTGACATGGAAGTTTCTCCTTGGACTCAACCATCCAATACTGTATGGCTTTGGGTGAGGCTTCATGGACAAATTTAGGATTTTCACAACATTAACAGAGATTAAATTATTTTGACTTTCATATCAAGAATGAAATGCAGAGGCTTACCTTTCACCCATAACTTAGAGTGAAACAACCTTTCTTTGTCATCTAGCCTCTCCTCATGGGTCTATGATGAAGCAATAATGGCTTCAGGCTCAGCATCTATAATCTATTCTGTAACCTCTTCAACTACAGGGTCTGTATGAGGTAGAGCAATAGATATTGAGGATTGCGACTCAAAAAGCAAGGACTTAATGGCTCGACATTCTTCTTTGGAGTGAGTTCTAGATTTTTGATAATCACACCATTTCCCAGTCTTTCCTTCCTTTTTCTTCCAATTTTGGCATCGTGTTTGACCTTCTTTGTCACTTCTCCATTTTGAAGGCTGATTCTTCATATTCATTCTTCCATGCTTCTATTCAATCTTCACTATGAACTTATACACCTCACCAAGGGTTTCCAAATTGAAGGTTTCCATTTCTCCTCATATGTAACATTGTAGTCTGCCATGATATTTGAGAACCTTATGTTTCTCACTTTCTTGGATGCCCAGTCTTACAAATAGAGAATAAAACATATCAGTGTAATCTTGAATAGATTATTCCTTACCTTGGTGAAGTTGTTACTTCTCTATATACAGATCATCATATGCTCCAATGGGATAGTATTTATCCTCCACATCTTCTATGAAATAATCCCAAGTAGGTTCTATCTCAAGGCCAATATCATCTACACTAAATCTCTTTTTTTACACTTCCCACCAATTTTTGATAGGCAATGATGCTTTCAAAAGAGCAAAAGTGATCTTCTCTTTATCAGTGAATTTATTTACAAAAAAATAAGAAGATAATTGATCCAACCAATTTTCTACTACATCAGCATTGATTTTGCCTTCAAATGTAGGGATATCAAAATTCACCTAAACCTTGAAGGGTGTTAGGGCACTGAAAGGATGTACAGGTGTAGATGAGGAGTCAAAATTTCCCATCAAGATTTGTTGTAGAATTTGAGTGAATTGTTGTAGCATCTATGCTTATTGTTGTTGGAGGGCTTCATTCACCATTTCCTTGAAAGGATCAGATGTCTCGGTGTTGTTAGCCATTTGAAGTCATTTGGAGCGAATAGGTGGATAGTCTGTTGATTCTATTTTCCACCCAAGCTCCTTGTAATCTGACCTCATTCTTGGGATCATGCACTCTAAAGACGAACTACTCTGATACCACTGATCCAAAACTCAAAATATTTGGTTCAAAGATAATTCAACAAAAAAGAACAAAACAATTCAAATAATGATATCTCTGAGAAGAGATGTTTTATTGATCAAATTTGCAAATCCAAACATATGCTTATCTCTAAGAATAGATGTCTAATTTCCTTTCCAGGTTACATCTTCATTTATACATATTTTAAAGGTCTGGGGAGGATGTGAAAGGTCACCAATCTCGAGGGAGATGAATTGGTTTGACTTCCATGATTTACAACAATACAGAATTTGAAGAATTACTATTTTTAGAAACTTACTTTTTTTAGACTACACTACTAAAATTAAAATTTTGGATAATTTCATTGGGTTTTAGGGGGTTAAATTTCATTAATCATATCTCAATGCTATCTCATGATGTTCCCCTCATTACTATCTTTCCAACGGTTTAAACAGTGAGTCAATTGGAGCTATAGTGCAAAAGTTATGGCTCCCAAAAGTTCTGCCATCAATTAAGGTGGACCCATCACCCGAATTGTCATCTGAATTGTTGCCCAAATAATTCCTCCCTCCTTTAGAAGTAGTGGTCCCAATTACATCAATATTTGTCATCAAGTGTGGTAGTTTTACTTTCATTTGATTCTTGATGCATACTTGAAAGGGACTCTGATTTATGGAACTATGCAAGGCCTAATTGTTCACCATTTCTATTTGACCATCAGTCTGTGGATGGAAGGCCATGAATTTATTCAGCTTGGTATCTATTTTCTTTTGTTGTTGTGTTGTTTTTGTATTCAGCGCTGTAACATGAACCCTTCTGGATTCTTGTGGCTTGATCACCATGAGAACAAATTTCTTGGCACTAATCAGAGAGACAGATGTAGAAGGTGGTACCTCTGGTACCCTGTAGCATTGTGTTCCAAGAGTGAGATTAATCCTTCAAGTTCTTGATTCAAATATGCCATGTCAACCATACATGAATGGCTAACCAAAGAGTATATCACAAACATTTAGATTGACCATATCACATAAGACCTCATCTTGGAAGGGTTTTATTACATATGAGAGAAGACATTGGTGGGTGACATGGAGGTTTCTCCCTGGACTCAACCATCCAATACTGTATGGCTTTGTGTGAGGCTTCATGGATAGATTTAGGCTTTTCACAACATTAGTAGAGATTAAATTATTTTGACTTCTACTATCAAGAATGAAATGCAGAGGCTTACCTTTCACCCATAACTTAGAGTGAAAAAAACTTTTCTTGTCATCTAGCCTCTCCTCATGGGTTTATGATGAAGCAATAATGGATTTAGGCTCAACATTTATAATCTCTTCTTCAACCTCTTCAACTATAGGGTCTGTATGAGACAGAGTAGTAGATGTTGATGATTGTGACTCAAAAAGCAGGGACTTAATGGCTCGACATTCTTCTTTGGAGTGATTTCTATATTTGTGATAATCACACCATTTCCCATCCTTTCCTTCCTTTTTCTTCCAATTTTGGCCTCATGTTTGACCTCCTTTATCACTTCTTCATTTTGAAGGTTGATTCTTCATATTCATTCTTCCATGCTTCTACTCAATCTTCACTGTGAACTTGCATGCCTCACCAAGGATTTCCAAATTAAAGAGTTTCATTTATCCTCATATGTACCATTATAGTCTAGCATGATATTTGAGAACCTTATGTTTCTCACTTTCTTGGATGCCCAATATTGTAGATAGAGAATGAAAAATATCAGTGTAATCTTAAACAAATTGTTCCTTACCTTGGCGAAGTTGTTACCACTCTATATACAGATCATCATATGCTCCAATGGGGTAGTATTTTTCCTTCATAGCTTCAATGAAATTATCCCAAGTAGGTTCTATCTCAAGGCCAATATCATCTACACTTAATCTCTTTCTGTACACTTCCCACCAATTTTTGATAGGCAATGATGCTTTCAAAAGAGCAAAAGTGATCTTCTCTTTATCGGTGAATTTATTTACAGAAAAATAAGAAGATAATTGATCCAACCAATTTTCTACTACATCATCATTGATTTTTCCTTCAAATTTAGGGATATCAAAATTCACTTAAACCTTGAAGGGTGTTGGGGCACTAAAAGGATATAAGGGTGCAGATGAGAAGTCAAAATTTCCCATCAAGATTTGTTGTAGAATTTGAGTGCTTGTTGTAGTATCTATGCTTACTATTTTAAGAGAGAAAGAAATCAATGGTAAAAATAAAAATTACCGAGGTTAATTATATATAAAAATCGTAATTAATGTGAATTAGTTACGGACGTGATGGTAGTCCCATGTGTAGGGTTAGATAAATTTTTTGACTTTGCATGTGCATTATCAGAGAATTTTTCTGCTATTACATGGGTGAAATTCAAAGAAAATTATTCATATTGCACATGTAGTTAAACCTCCCTCAAAAAGCTAATTTTTTGACGAAAAACAAATGCAATAAGGTAGTAACTGACCTCATTATATGTGCATAGAGATTATGGGATATGAAATGGATAATTTTCATAGGGGTTATCCCATGAATTAAGCCTACTAAATTCAAGGATAAAAGTAACAAATCACCATATTATACCCATACATTTATAAATCCTAATACACATGTGTATAACCCATAACTACTAATGGGAAATCCATAAAATGCAAGTGTGAACCTAGAAGTAGAAAATTATCATAAAATGGTTCATAGGTTGACAAATGATATGGTCAATTTATGTAGATAGGTGCATTAGAAGACTAGAAAAAATATAAATAACCCACCACAATAAATAAATTTCAAATTCTATAGAGTTAATAGTTACTGGAACATGAAGACAAACAATAGAGGAGTGCCCAGTCCACTTGATAATGCAAATAAGAGAAATAACAACACCACTTCTAATGTAGTGAGCTTAATTTATTCAAAATTTCCAACATGGTGCAAGATACACAATATAAGTAACCATGTTAAAAATCATTGTATAGAGTTTATCTATGCCTAAAACCCTTTCAGAAGGATGTGGAAAAACTAAAACTAATCTCTACACCTATTAAAAACTCTAATCAAGAACAAGGAATCCCTAGAACAATTATATTCTTTGAAAAATATGAGTTTTCGTTTGAGAGTGAAAATGAGTCTGAATACACCTTAGATGAAGTTCATGCATTTAAATAGTTTCTAATGGGTAAATAAATATTAGTTGACGAGTAAAATAAGTAATCTATTAACTACCTCTACTTCTCTTAATAACACTCAGGTTCCACTTGATGAGATTCATTAACCAATTTGTTTCCACCTAAAGATCTTATAACATCTTATAAACCAAAAAAACAATTATGCAACCACATAAGCTGAAAATTTGATAGACCAAAACAAACATGGATATAACATTGTATATGACTTAAAGAAAACTAAGGCTGATATAACAATATTTGATTTTATTTAGATATCTAAATAGAATGAAATAATATTAAAATAATTATATACTCCTAAATGTAAGTAAGCTAACTAATTATTGATATTTATGTTTTAATATACAAAGTAAAGATTGAAACTCATCATTTCCTCCTAATAGTAATATTTTTTAGTAAAAACATACACAATTATTTGGTAGATTCATTTTTCTCTGGTAGCATAATGACATATAAAAAAATTTAGAGATTGGGTCTAATTTTTATGAAGTAAAATATAAAATTTGTTAAATTGGACAAATCATATGTTCCAGTGGTTGGTGAAATTAAAAACATAACAAGAGTGTAACAATTTAATGATATTCAAGTAGTAGATAAACCTAATGCTTATGATATTCTCTTGATTAGAGATTGGTCAATAAAATTCAATGGTTACATGGAAACCAACTTATTTCACATGTTGCTCCCATGACAAGTCATATGATCACTAAATACAATAAAATAATTGAAATATTACATGAATAACGTGAACTCGAGGTCTATGCACTTGAAAAATAGGTATAATTTTATAATAAATACTTTATTAGCATGTTATTCTTATTTTATATATATATATATATATATATATATATATATATATATATATATATATATATATATATATATATATATATATATATATATATATATATTTAAGGACTTAGATCAATTGGATGAGTAGAATACCCTTTATGCACCCAATATATCTTCATTATATAGTGGATAATAACATGTGATAATGTGAAATAGGTTAATCCAATCAAGAATAATCCACATGTAAGATCTTCAAATGAGAAAATTATTATTTTGGAGAACCCTATGCCTACTTCTATTACTGAATACCTAGCCAAGATATCCTTATCAGCTTGAAAATAAATTACATGTCGATTGGGCATTGAGAAAATAATCAAAGAGATCAATATTTCATTCATGCCTACCTTTCAAAATACATTACATATAGCTTAAGATCACTTGTGGACCTTTAAGTTTGATAACTCTAAATCCAAGAGGGGGTGTGGTGCTAGGGTTGAACTCATCAATTCACAAGGAAAATAATTCATGGATTCCTTTTAGTTGTAATTTTCTTGCATAAATAATGTCATTGAACAAGAGGCATTAGTTCATGGTGTCCATTTTGCTCTTAGGAAGAAGGTTAAGAATATAAATTTTTTTGGTGATTCAAAACTAGTGGTCAACTAGGTAAGGATCCAGTATGCCTATCATGACAAGCATCTATCTAGATATCATAACTAGATGTGGAATTTAATAGAATATTTTAATGCATTTAATATTGAAACATTTACAGGTAGAATAAACTATATGGTAGATGCATTATAAATAAATTCTCACACTTTGGAATTAAATTCTAACTCTATGTTGAGAAGGTTTCTATTAGAGTTAGTCTTCACTCCTATTATTAATAATATTATAAACTTTTAAGTATCTGATGATCATCATCATATCATTCAATTCATCAAAAACACTAACGTATTTGAGTCTCAGATCATTCTTAAAGATGAACAAGATGAGTTTGAATTGGATGAGGAAGGGGTGATCAATTTGAAAACCAACAACATACCAAAGGTATACTACACTAACATTATAATCTAAGAAATGTTAAGGAATCTAATAGTGTCCTTTTAGGCATAACATATACCCATGGGTGAAAATAATAATTTGTTAAGGCCCTAATCAACCTCAAGGATATTATAGCATGGAGCTAAGAGGACTTAAAAGTGCTCAAAACATCTATTCTTACACATACTATCCCTCTCAAGTTGGGTGTCAAACCATTTCATCAAATTCAAATACTAGTGAATATTTCTCTAGAACATTTGATATTGAAGGAAGTCAATAAATTAATTTTAAAAAATATCATCTTTCCCATCAAGCACTCCATGTGGATGGCTAATCTAGCACTAATTCAAAAGAAGAATAGATAAATATATCTCTATGTGGACTTTTGTAACTTGAAAAAAGCTTTAGAAAAGGATAACTAACCCTTACCTACACTAGATAAATCATTACAGATAATGAATAGCTCTCAAATGATGTCATTTATAGATAGATATTCTGGATATAATCAAGTAATGGTCAACTATGAAGATTGGATTAAGACATTGTTTAAACCAAGTAGGATATTTTATCATACAAAAAGATGCCCTATGTCCTAATAAATGTGGGTGCCACCTTTTAATATGTCATGGATATTGAACTTAAAGATCTTGTTGGAAAATGCATAGTAATATATATGCGTGACTTAACTATCTTTTTTCCAATAATTAGGAAGATAATATGAAATATTTGAGACTAGTATTTTAGTAGTGGAAAGACCATGGGATCTTCCTAAACCTGAATAAGTGCATATTTCTAGTTATAGAAGGAAAATTTTTAGGCCACATCATTTCACGATGGGGTATTTGAATTGACCTAGAAAGGGTGGAAGCAACCTTGAAAATATTGTTACCTAGTAGTTGAAAAGAGTTGAAGTCATTCTTCAGCAAGATCAAATTTGTAAGAAAGGTCATTTCAAGCTTCATAGAGATAATTCAACCATTAAACAACATGTTAAAGGACACAAAAAATTAATCAATGACAAAATAACATGCATCATTTTTCCAAATCAAGACATCAATTGTAAATACACTAATGCTTATGAGTCTTGACTATAG
Organism: Torreya grandis; assembly: GCA_037957365.1. NCBI lineage: Eukaryota > Viridiplantae > Streptophyta > Pinopsida > Cupressales > Taxaceae > Torreya > Torreya grandis. The sequence continues at coordinate 342,732 of JARHVA010006213.1, forward strand.
ACATCCATTCTACATCCATTCATTCATTTTTGAACACTCAATGTCTACAGTCTTAACATAGAATAAATAATACATAGATGAGATATGTATCTCATTCATTGGGTCTCCACTAAATAATGTTAAACTAAGATATTTTATGATAAACAAACAAGATTTTACCTCAATCAAGTTAGTCAAAAAGTTTAGGCACTACACTCTTCACAATAAGGTATTTATAGTTATGTTAGACCCTATCGTGAAAGCTATACTGATGCAAAATGATTTAGGTGAATAAAAATGAATGCAGATGACTATTATCCAAGATTTTATAATGGAAATCTAATCAATAAATTCTTTAACATGTCAAATACTTATTAAGGTCATGGATGAAGTAGACCTATACACACTTTGCTAACATTATGTATTTTAAGATATAACTAATGACAATGTGTCCATGATGTGGTTTACTATTTTCATTGTTAGTTCAACCTCATTTATTATATATTTTGGAATCAACCCAATTATTTTTACTTGTGTGTTCCCATTTTAGTCAAATCATGAAGAATAGAAGGCTTGTTGGTAAGTGACATAAATTATGTAAGTACTCTAAGTAGTTTTCAATATTAGATTCTATTTCTAAATTAGTTTAAAAAGCTAATGTATTTTTTATGTTCTATATTTTTTCATAATGGGTTAAGTTTGGGTGAATTAATTTTTTAATGAAGACATACTCTCTAAACCAAGAACAAAAATCATAACTTAATAGTTTTTAGGCTTGCTCAAATGAACCTACTATGGTGAAAATCTAGGGTGAACAATATATAGTTCTACCATCCATTTTCCATGGTAGTCCCCAACCTAGAATTGAGATCCTATGTAAAAAAAAGTGAAAAGAGAAAATAAGAAAATAAAAGAACATAAATTTCTATTAAATCTCAATTTTAGGTGATCCAAACAACCTCTATCAAGGCTATAGATGCCTAGCTAGCAATAAAATATGCCCTTGAGTTGGATAGGATATAAATCCATCTGAGATATAGATGCATATGTGGTAATGGGGAAATTTCTAGACAAAAATTCTCAAGGTAGGATTATTTATTCTAATAATTGGATATGTAGTGGTTAGTTATTGTAGGTCTTAAGAAGTAGTTATTAACTCATTTACACACATCGAGTCAATGAGAATGTTAGATATGGTCTCTTATATTAAGGATAACTAGGTTAATTCTCATATTCATGGTGAGAAATAGTATTTAGTTTAGTAATAAAATCATGTAAATGATTATTTCATGATGTAATAATAATATAGGTTAGGTATATTCTGAGAAAATAAACAACAATATAATTGAGTTGATAATACAACTCACGTAGAGATATTATCTTATGAGATTATAAAGAGTTTGTTTATATACGTTTGGGTAGTTAAAGCAACCAACTTGATTATAGGATTGAAATGTGTGTGTGTGTGTGTGTGTGTGTGTGTGTGTGTGTGTGTGTGTGTGTGTGTGTGTGTGTGTGTGTGTGTGGGTGTGTGTGTGTGTGTGTGTGAAGTATATTGAAAAAATATGTTATTTGACCAACTAAAATTTTATTGTGCTCTACACATTCTAAGACTTCACTTCTTCAATAAAATGGGGTAACACCCACTTATAGTATTAAAGTAAGTTTTTTAGCCCTATTTGATCACCCTCCATCCTATTGTTTTTGCGTCCAATGGATTGTACTAACTAACATTAAAGTGCAAACCATGTGTAATATCAATTGTTATATCTATATATTTGCATGCATATATATATATAATTTCTTGATTTTTAAAAATGAAAACTAAGGGTATGATGGGTAAGAAAAATGTGGATAGAGGTGACTATGGTGGAACAGAGATAAATATGAATGATGAGTACCAAGAGTTTTCACATAATCCATGATGTAGGCAATTAGTAAGATGCATGCAAATGTATAGATATAACAATTGATATTACACATGGTCTGCACTACAATGTTAGTTAGTACAATCTGTGGGATGCAAGGACAATAGGATGGAGGGTGATCAAACAGGTCTAAAAAACATACTTTAATACTAGATTTGGGTGATACCCCATTTTGTTGAAGAGCTAAAGTCTTAGAATGTGTAGAGTACAATAAAATTTTAGTCGGTCAAATAACATTTGCATGCATCTTACTAATTGCCTATAATAGGGATCATGTGAAAACTCTTGGTAGTCATCATTCATATTTATCTCTCTTCCACCATCTTCACCTATATCCACATTTTTCTTATGCATCTTACCCTCAATTTTCAGTTAAAAAAATCAAGAAATTATATATATATATATATATATATATATATATATATATATATATATATATATATATATATATATATATATATATATATATATATATATGGTATTTCTTGTGTACACTATTTACAAAAAGTATGTATAGATTATATTTTTTTAAAGAATTTGATTTGTTGTGTGAATTGGAAGAGGACCCTCAACATCTAGATCAACATCGATATTTAGGGCTCTTTAAATTTGCTTTGGCACTGGTTCAAATCCATTCACCTCACAAACTCCTTCCACACAACATATAACTTCGTATAAATGACACCTTTTCTATAGCAAGAAAATCTTGGTGTCCAGATCTGTATCACCATTTGACCACAAGCTCATTCATTCAGACCCTACAATACTTGATAAGTTCAGATCATGACCCAGCTCCATTTACTTCTAGTGAGCTCTGGGAATCTCCCTTCAATGTAGATATATCATAAGTTTAATGACTCTAGCAGCTTACCATCCACATCCATCTCTGCTAATTATTGTTCGTAGCACAGGAAGATTTATTATATTCAAGACTCCACAGCTGCTCAACGACCTCAACTCCACCCACCGTCTTGATCCCTGATCTCCACTCATTCTCCTCTATAGTGAGATCCATTAGTTTGATCAAGAAAATGATTTTATGTGAATAATAATGTAGAAGTAAATATGTTGGTGAATTAACATAAATTTGGGTCTTTTCTATAGGTCTATAGGCTTATTAAAAGTCTTAGTTGTGTGTGTATTTATTACATTAATAAATGTATTTTATCCTTATTTATGAAGAGTCACTCACCTCCCTAATCCACTTGTTGGATTTAGAGTTACTTGCATGTAACTCTCCCTTTCTCATGTGGCATACACTTCCCTCTCTTCATAAGGAACTAGGCTACAAGTTGCACACACGTAGGGGGATTGTAAAGTCATAATAGAGTTTTATGTAACTCCTATTTTTCCTCCTCTAGCTCTATAAAAGAGCCCTTCATCTCCTCTTTTCCTCATTAAAAATATTTTAACTCTCTCTATTATTCTCTCGTGCTATTGATTCAATCTTGTACTTGTGGATATTTTGGTTGTAAACCTTCTAATAATATCATGTGGGTTTTTCTCTGATACATTCAGTTTCCCAATTTAAAATATTGTCTCAACTTTTGGTTTACATCTTGAGAGGTAACTTAACATCTTTCTTGTTTTTATTTCTATACTTTCAACATTATTGATAATCATTCTTGGCATAAATCCTTTCATGATATCATAGAATTAGTTTTTGTAAAGTTAATGGCGAGCATTGTGTAGGGCTCCCTTGAAGAACCTCATTTTTTTGTCTCTTTTTTTTTGTCTTCTAAACTCTTTTTACAGGTTTCTTAAATAAGGTTGCCAAGCATTTATTTACTTTGCTAAGCATTTGACTGCCTTCTATTCATGTTATTCAATAAGAGTTTTATGTTTTTAAATAAGTGAACTTGTTTGGTGTAGAGTTATTTTGTATATTCTGCCTCATTTTTTAGTCTCTTTTTTTGGTCTTCTAAACTCTTTTTACAGGTTTCTTAAATAAGGTTGCCAAGCATTTATTTACTTTGCTAAGCATTTGACTGCCTTCTATTCATGTTATTCAATAAGAGTTTTATGTTTTTAAATAAGTGAACTTGTTTGGTGTAGAGTTATTTTGTATATTCTGCCTCATAGCATATGAATGCTATTTACGTTTTCATGTTTATTTTTCCTTTACGTTTTCATATTTATTTTTCCTATGGAATACTCTGTGTATCCTTCCATGTTAGCACTTGCCTTCTTTCATGGTTCTCAAAACATCGGTGATTCGTTACGTATGAATATTTAAGCCTTTATCAGCTTTCTGTTTTCAGTTATCTCTTTTATATTGAGTTTACTTCCCTTATTTTTGTGCATACTATTGAATGTTAATGATTGCATTTTTCTAGCTTAGCGCAATCTACAAGTAGCAAGTTAGGTAGTTTTCCATCATCTCTTAGATTCATTCTCATTATTCTACTTAATTATGTGCAAATATAATAAAGGTAAGGTGCTTAATATTTCTTCATTTGTTTTGGACTGTAACTCATCATGTTACTTCTTAGCGCAGTACTACACTTCTTCAGCTAACGGTTAAAGAATTCTGAAAACTTTTTAAAAAGATCTTAAATTCTATCTCATTAGCATATTCATTCCTAGCATATTGATATATGTGTGCTTAATGTTTTGATTCTCTTGTATCTTGTTATTCGTAATAATTTTTGGTTTTTTTGACAATAATTAATGAACCGTTAGAATTTTAGATGGGTCATGCATAGTTTGTGCAGCTACAACCCCTTTTTCTGCAGGTTTCTATGTTTTAGCATAGTTTGGGCATAACGTTTGAGTAAGTCGTCTTATTCTTCTTAATGATTTTTTTAGCATAAGTGTATCCTCTTTCATTTTTATCTGCACTTAAACTTCTCTAATTATTCCACACTTGGTTCCTTTCTTTTTTCTGGTCTGCGTAGACTTAACGCATTACATACTCCATAATATTTTAAAACCTTTTTTACCTTCAATAAATCATTCCATATGAAACAATTGTAATGTCTCTATATTCTTCTGAAAACCTATAGAAGGTCTTATTGTGCCACCTTTTTTCTAAGGTGTGTTTTTTTTAAAATCAAAAACAAAAAAGAAATTAATACTTTAAGTGGCGCTTTTGTCCCATAAAACTTAACTTTGATTACAACTCACATGGTAATGTACATGGGTTATGTTGTTTGAAGCTTTAAAAAGAACAAGTGACATGTGGTACCTAAAACAAAAAAGAAAGAAAGAAAAAGAAAAACCAGAGATTGAAACTTGTTTAGTTCAAGTGTCTTTTGTGTTATTAGATGTGGTATTAACATTTCTAACCCAAATGAAAAGGATTTTTTTAATTCCCAAAGCAATAAAAAATAATCTAAGCCTTTTTCTTTGCTAATTCGTGCATGTATGTTTTTTAAAATAAGAGGGACTTAAGTCTTATGTCTTATTTGAGTTGTAAAAACTTTTCCATATTAAGTGGAGTTTTTTAATGATAACTTAAATCAAATTTCATTTATGTGATTTTTTAATTCTTAATGAATTATCATGTTTTAAATCATATAATTTGGTAATTTCACTTTTTAAATTATAATTATTGTAATTAGTATTATATTTTTTTTCGAAGTGAGATAATTCATAGAAGCATAGTTTTTTTTAACATTTTTGGATCTTTACCAATTATAAGTATTATAATTGTTGTTGGATATAAAAATCATGAGATTATTACTCTTAAACACCAAATTGTATGTCCAAACGGCACTAGTTTTGCTTTAAAAACCTCATTTACAATTCCTGTAGAGAAAATATAATTATCTATTGATGCACTATATGATGAATTTGTATCTTTTGTTAATGTTCATAGTTCTAATGATAATGACTCTACTTGTGCTTCTAAATATACTCATACATATGTGCACACTTCTTCTACCAATCCTAGATTAAAAATCATGCACTTTATTGGCTATGAAGGCGGTGGGCTTGTTAAGTGTGAAATAGATATTCTTGAACTTTTTTTGATTAAATCTAATGCAAAATCTAAAGGTCTTAGATATATTGCTTTATATGTTTCTAGTGAAAATTAAATATTTTATTGTCCTCCACATCGAAGGACTTATAATGTGGTTTCCTTTGATTATACTTCTTTCAATGCTCAATCTTTGATTAAAAATGATAGACCTTGTACATATTGGTGAAAATATAGGTGTTACATATCTAAATGTTGGTTTGCACTTATACAAATCTTTTGATAAACCCACACATGATACATTGTATTATTGAGAAATGACTAAATATCCTATCTCTAAGGGTAAAACTATTTGACTTTTTAAAATTGATGAATATTTTTGAGACTTTGATATGTCTTCTTATGATAATTATTCTAATCTTTCATAAATAATATCTTTTTCAAGTGACACATCTCCTTTGTCTCTATTTTGATTAACTTAAATGTTGTATACAGTCGTTGCTTTTTGTTGTAATGGATATATGATTTTTTGACTAACTTCTTGATCTAAAGATAATTTTTAAAAAGTTATAAAATTAGACTAAGACCTGAGTCATCACATAAGACTCATCAAGAGCTTTCTAATTGTATGTATAACTCCAAAAATAGAGCTAATTTATTCCTTGTGTAATCAGTCCAAGTTCTGGTCAAAGTAGGTCAATAGGTGGTAAATATTAGTCAAATTGAAATCTCATTGAGATCATTCTAACAAATTTTATGGTTTGAAAAATAGAGTTTGTATGTGTAATTTATGACCAGTCAAAGTTATGGTCAAAGAGATTATGTGGCCATAAAGTGACGTGAAAATAAAGTTACGTGGTAGATGAAAAGCTATTTAAATATGGTTAAAATATAAATTATTACATATTTGGGAATAATTATCACCTCATATTTTTAAATACATATAATATTATTAAAATTCCATATTAAATTGTAAAGGGATAATATAAATCTCATAAAAATGGTGAAATAATACATTATTCAATCCCATAAAAAAAGGTGGGGATAATGATTAATCTCACTATTTATGCACATCTAACAAGTATATAAAGAGGTGAGGGGTTATTTGAAAATTATTAAAATTTGAATTCGAATTCATTGAATTCATTCTAAGGTTTTAAATCTCTCATGGCAGAGTTGAGAGTCAAAGCGCTGAAGAGCCGAATTGCTAAAAGATGAAGTGATGAAGAGCCGATAGTCCATAGCCCAAGAATTGAAGACCAAAGAGACAAGAGTCAAAGCAAGAGATGAATCTAGCCATATGTTGAGAGGCTTGATTTGAGTTCATTTGAGTCACTTTTTAAATTCTTGAAGTAAGACTTTTGGCAGAGAAATTTAGGAACAAGATATTACTTTCAAAACAGGAAGGTGGAAGGTCCATCCATGAGTTCAAAGACTTTTTGAAGGTCTTCTGTATAGTTTATATAGTCTTACATGTGTGCTTCAAGAAAGTGGAGAATATGTTTGAGAGTTCCAAGATTCTTTAAAGGGCTAAACATACACCTTTAGAGGTTTTCTAGGAAGGTAAATAATCTATTCAAGAGTTTCAAGATTATTCAAAGGTTCATAACATGTGAATTAATTATTACTTTTTAAGGGTTTCCTTGAACTTACAGACATTTAATAATGAATTGGTTTAGCTAATTTATGAATTCAGAAACATAGGCATTGTTGAACTCCATAATCATCTCTTATGTAGTGTGGTTGTTTTTATTCCATTACTTTGATTTAATTTGATTATTTTTTGTATATTTATTAAATTTCCTACAAAGATCCAAAATAAAAAAAAATTAATGAAAATTAGTGCCAATTTACGGATCAAGTTTGGTATCAGAGTGGGTCAATATTAGGTCCTTGACACCAGATTTGTAATGGATATACACCAATGTGGTTCCAATAGAGGAACATAGATAAAGGAAAGGCTCCTACTATTCTAAGTACAAATCAACATTTAAAATCCCTAGTTTTACAAAAGACACCAACTAAACCTCCAAATATTGTCTTACAATCCATGAGAGCCTCTATGCAGAGTGTTCAAGTTATTTGAAAGGGATGTATCATTAGACTTGTATTCAATGGGGGCATCAGAATGGGCTATGTGATCCCTAATGTTGTACATCAATTGGGATTACTAACGTTACCACTAATACATTAGCACTACTACATGCTAAAATAATTGGCATGCAAAATGGCATTATCCAAGGTATGGCAACATGTTATTTCACCTTGTAATTTATATTTAGAAGATAGTTCTTAGACATGGTGACTTTTGATATCATATCATTAGAGATGAATGAGATGGTTCTGAGAAATTTTTATCTCTTCACTTGGCAAGCATCTTTCATAGATGAAATCATAGAGCTTCACCTACATCATACTTGGATCATGAAATTTTAGAAAGGACAGGTCTCTAGACACAGTCATGATGATTCTAGTCAGACATCAGACTTGTATATATCAGGTGACCATCAAGAACATGTAGGTGAGCCACATAATGATCCATAGGGTGATTATTAAAGGAGTCAGGCCTAGAATAAGATTCAGTGGATGGTAAGTAATCTTAGGTGGTAGTTAAAGGCTTTTGAACATTTTCATTTATCTATTTATATATGTTCATAGAACCAACATAGATAATGTGCTATTTAGGATATATGAATAGGACTAATGTGGGCAGTACTGTGACATACACCATGCATAGTTTTTAAAGACTCAATAGGCACTATTTGTATACATATATACATGCATTGTAAAAATTGTAGTTTGTTTTATTATGGAGTCACCTATTGAGGATAATTGTGTGACAAGTTTATCATACTCAAATTATCTTCTCACATTTTGGGAGACATTTTCCATTAGAAATGGTATATGTAGATTAGGGTATGTTATATTCTTATTTTTGTCAAGTGTTATTCTACAAATAATAGTTTAGTAGCCTATAAAGGGTTAAGTCCACACATGTACCTCTATGTAGAGGTCATTGAGGCTATGTAACAAAAGATGACATTGATGGATGTGTTATTATTTACACATATTTTTATGTAGACGTCATTGAAACCATACAGTTGAAGAGGACATGGATACACATATAAGATCTTAGATCTGTGTAGAGTCTCATTAAGTTTGTACAGTAGAGAAGATTTAGGATCTTAGATCTGTGTAGAGGCTCATTATAGTCATGTAGTATAGGAGATCACTAGATTTTTGTGTAGAGGCTATTGATGGTCATGTAACAGAAAAGGAATTGTGGAAGGTGTGATCAGTTAGTTATTCTAAGCATTGTAGACACAATTGTAGAACTTGAGTAGAATGATAAGACCCATCAGAGTATATTTAGAATTGATAGGCATTTCAATAGATACCAACGTTTGGGGGACTAAAATACTTCTCAATAAGGAGGTATGATCCAGAGATCATTTTAGAAAATTTATCAATTTATACTGTGACCTAAACCATTACATAAGACTCATCAAGATCTTTCCAATGGTATAATAAACTCTTAAAATAGAGCTCATTTTCTCCTGGTGTAGTCAGTCCAAGTTTTGATCAAAGTAGATCGATAGGTTATCAATTTTGATCAAAATAAAAAAATTGATGATCTTGAAACATTTATGAACTAGTTCCATGGTGTATATTTCATTGATATCTTTCTAAAACATTTTATTTTTCAAAAAATGGAGTCCGTATGTGTAAATTAAGACCAATCAAATTTATGATCAAAGTGATGATGTGGCCATAAAGTGAGGTAGAAATAGAGTTACATGGAAAATTAAAAGCTATTTTAATATGGTTAAAATATAAACCATCATATATTGGATAATAATTATCACCGCATTTTTTTAAATACATAGGATATTATTAAAATTTCATATTAAATTGTAAAGGGATAATATAAATCCCATAAAAAGGGTGAAATGAGATATTATCCAATCCCATCAAAAAAGATGAGGATAATGAATAATCCCACTATTTGTGCACCTCCAACAAGTATATAAAGGGGTAAGGGGTTATCTGGAAATCATTGAAATTATAATGCAATGAAAACATTCCAAGGTTTCAAAGCTCTCATGGCAAAGTTGAGAGCTGAAGAGCCAAAGAGTTGAGAGCTGAAGAGCTTAGAGTCAAAGAGCTAAAGAGTCGAAGAGCAAAAGAGTTGAAGAGCTAAAGAGTCGAAGAGCTAAAGAGTCAAAGAGATGAAGAACCAAGACCTGAAGAGTTGAGTGCTGAAGAGTTGAGAGATGAAGAGTTGAAGAGCCAAGAGCTAAGAGATAGAGCAAGATATAAATCTAGTTGTATGCTGAGAGACTTAATTTGAATTCATTTGAGACACTTTTTAAAGTCTTAAAGTAAGACTTTTGATGGATAAATTTAGGAATGTGATATTTTTTTGTGACAAAAAGGTGGAAGGTTTATCCATGAGTTTTGAGCCTTTTCAAATGTCTATTATAGAGTTTATATAGTTTTAAATGTATGCTTCAGGAAGTGAAGAATATGTCTGAGAGTTCTGATATTCTTTAAAAGGTAAAACATAAACATTTGGAGGTGTTCCAAGAAGGTGAAGAATATGTTCAAGAGTTATAAGATTATTCAAAGGTTCATAACATATTAATTAACTATTATTTTATAAGGTTTGCCTTATACTTGTAGATATTTAATAATGAATTGGTTTAGCTAATTTATGAACCCAGAGATGTCAGCATTATTGAACTTCATAATCAAATCTTTTAGAGTGTGATTGGTATTATTGCATTATTTTTATTTAAGTTAATTGTTTTCTGGTATATTTAATAAATTGCCTACAAAGATCAATTTACACATCACTTCTTTTTGTGTAGGTTTGCACACTTTATGATGAAAGTTATCTTTGCTTAAATTTTTCTCATTATAAATCTACTTTTATTACATTATGTATGCAGATCATATTTTTGGCATATTAGTTACTTATATTGAAAGATTCATGTTAGAAATTTTGTCTTAAAGGATTGTGTATAATTACTCCTTTTGTTTGGTCTTTGTTTCATGATGGATTGACCACCTTGTTTGAAGAGGTTTTTTTGGAGATTCTAGGTGATCACACTTTCTTCCTTATGACTATTTAATAACACATTTTCTTATTTCTTATCTTAATACCTTTTGTAATTCCTCTTGAAAGAAGTTTTTATTAATGAAGATTATTGTATAATTTTAAATCCCCTCTTTTTTTGTAGAGGTTCTCTCCAATTTTGTAACCTCAATTTAAGTTTAAGTGGAAGTGTTGGAGAATTAAATTTAACTTTGTTCCTTTCTATAGGTTTATAGGCTTATCCTAAATATTAGTTATGTGTACATTTGTTATATTTATAAATGTATTTTATTCTTACTTTTATGAGGTATCACTCACCTCCCTAATCCACTTGTTGGATTTAGAGTTACTTTTATGTAACTCTCCCTTCTCCATATGACACACACTTCTCTCTCTCTCTTTTTAAGGGACTAGGCTACAAGTAACATACACTTGGAATGTTTGTAAGATCATAATGGGGTTATATGAAACTCTCATTTTCCACTTCTATCTCTATAAAAGAGACCTTTCTTTCCTCTTTTCCTCATTAAGAATCTTTTAGCTCTCTCTCTCTATTCTTCTCTTGTCATCTTGATTCAATCTTGTACATGTGTAGATTTTATTTGGAAAAATTTTAATAATATCACACGATTTTTTATCTAATAAATTTAGTTTCTCACTTTAGAATATTGTCTCAATTATTGTTTTGCATCTTGAGAGATAACATCATTTTTTTCTACACTTTCAATGTTATTGATAATAGTTAGTGGCATAAATATTTTCATAATTATTTTTAATTCTCTAGTTGTTTTCCTCTACAGTGAAATCCATCAATTTGATCAAGAAAACATTTTTCTGTGAAGATCGATGAAGAAGTAAACATCAACAGAGATCCATTGAAAACTGCCATCACCTAGCTTGTCACCTAATTACCATTTAACTTGGATTCCATCAATGTCTTTGGCCACATCATTCTACCCAAATTTGTTTGCTTAATTAGTGGTTTCTAGGTTTTATTTTTGATTTAGTTTATGTTTATTTAAAATCCTTTTTTGAAAGAGTTGATTATATAATTATTTTAGTATAAAATTATGATGTTTTAGGTTTTAGTTTTTTATTTTTAATGTTTTTATTTTTATTTTTAGTTATTTTAGTTTTTATTTACTTATAGGATATACTTAAGTCAGTTTAATAATATACTTTTTAATTTTTCATGTGTCTCATATTTATGGTAAATGTTTTTTTTAAAAATCATTGAGTTGTAATTTTAGTATGAAGTTAATATTAAGGGCATTTATTTTTAGTATTTTATATTTTTAATCCTTTTTTTTAGGACTTAAATTTATTATTAAATAGTAAGTGGTTGGTTAATTTTTATGTCAGTCAAGATTTGTAAAAAGTCTTATTAAAATTGTCAAGTCATTTTAAGTTTTTGTCAAGATTCAATACATGTATCGAGTTTAGTCTTTAATTTTTTAGTCATTTATATTTTTATATGTAGTTTAAGTTTTTTCCATTGATTTTTATGTCTATATTCCTTTGTTGTATATGTTTTTTATCATCTATTTTCATTTTATTTTGTGTATTTTGTCTCAAATAAGCATATGAAGGCACTTTATAATACAACTTACTCATCTCCTCAATAAAGCATATACAATACACTTTCAATGTAAATATGTCCAGATATTTTGTGAAATCAAACACATTTTTAGGTGAACTCGACATCCACAAGATAAAATTAATGGGAGCAATATAGTCATTTGATTTATCTCCCCATATGAGTACTAAAGGGGAGGATGTTAAGGAGAAATAGGTTAGTGCTCATATTTTTAGTGAGCAATAGTATTTAATTTAGTAATAAAATCATGTAAGTGATTATTATATGATGTAATAATCACATAGGTTAGTTATATTATCATAAATTAAAACAATAATGTAATTGAGTTGATAATACAAATCACATAGAGATATTATCCTATAAGAGGATATAGGGAGCATGTTTAGATATTGTTGGGTACTTAGAGAAGCCTCCTTAATCATAGGAGTGGAAAAAAAGATATGTATGTGTCAAATATATTAAATAAAATATGTTATGTTGACCGACTAAATTTTTATTATGCTCTACACATTTTGAGACTTTGACTTTTCACCAAAATTGAGTAGCACAGACATCTTGGTCATTCACAAATTATCCTTGATCAAATCCATTAACTTTCTAGGTATAATCTTAGCAATAAATCATAGGTTCATAGATATGTTTATTTCACTCTGAATTAATTAGTAGTATTTTATAATAGAGTCTCCATTTATTATTGCATGCACAACACTCATTAATTTAATCTAAAATTAGGGAAACTATTTTTGTCTTTTATATCCATTCCCACTTATGCTATTGGCTCATTGCTAAAAGAACTCAAGAATTGATTTAATTATCGATCATAATTTACATGTTAAAATGTGATGCACAACCACCTCCATTGGAAAGTCCACATCCATTTGATAAAATTTCATATTAAGCATTAGAGTTAAAATGAAGAATTATTCCCATAATATGATTTTGAATGTTTCACTCACATTATTGTATGCACTTATATCCCCACTTTGCCTATGTGTATATTAGTTTATGTCTATCTTGGAACCTTAGAAGTGTCTTTGGTAGGAAGATTGGGCCTATACAAATAACTTTCATGTTTACCACTTCACCTAAAAATATCACCTCAGCCATATATTATCCTAGACATGTAACATACTCTAAGGATCCCATTACATCAAACAAAATATCAATCATATAGAAAAATATATAATGTTTAAAAATCATCATATATAAAAATAATTATTATTTTCTTAAATTGGCTTAAAGGTCAATATTTTAATGAAAAATGCTTGAATAATGTCATATCCATATGTGCAAAAAATTTAAAAATTTTGATGTTTAGGGAAACCATGACTTCCACTTAACAACCCTTCAAACTCCTCCCCCTCAAAACCATGGATATAAAATAGAAACCACATGATTTTGGTAATATATTTTTTCATGCATGGTAATTTTTTAAATTTTTTGGTTAAGTGTTTCTTTCCACAAAGGCACGTGAGGCCAGATAACCATATTCCCTAAATGTGCAAATGTAATAGCCTCTAGAAGTATGAGAGGAGGCATGTTAGTTGGGTCTTCTCAAGCACGTAAACACATCAATCATCCACTTGCATGATTTTGGATGTGTTGGTGAAGTCTGACCATTTAAGCCCTTAGGGGAATGTGTATGTGCTTTGCCTCTATTATGCAAACACATGAATAGAGGCCATCCAACCCATCTTTGTGGCCCATGAAAGAACACCCACTTCTATTTTTTAAACCTATTATCATTTTTATTTTATTTTTTAAGACAATTAATGCAAAACATTAATTATTTTCCTCTTGGTGGTATAAATGACCCTACAAGATAATTTACTCACATATTGCAAACTAGGAGTCCATTTTTTGAATAGTGTGTGGTGTTGGATAGATGATTCTAACACAACTTACATGGAATAGTCAATTTCATAATAAAGTTTCCTAATCAAAATTTGTTCATGTTTCTATGACTAAGGTTATAAATCACATTTTAATTAGCTCAAAATTCATTTTTATTTACATATAAAAAAAGGTAATTTGTTGAATCTATTTTATAGGTGTGAATGAAACTAAAGTGTAAGGGGTTTGCTTTTTAGTGGAAATATTCAACTAAAGTTAAAATTAATGTGTTTTTTAGTTTTAGGGGGAAATTCTTACCCTTCATTGATCAATATTTTTAAAAATATCTAACCCATGGTCATCATTGATCAATTTCTTTTATAAATTGTTATCCCATGGTCATTTCATGGAGATGGCTCTTGTTGATTCTAAGTGAGAAGACATTGGACCAAACATTTTTATTACTTTACATTTCAATTTTTTCCCCTTATTTATTTTGGCACTACTGTTATGTTGCCAAACTTTGTAATTAATTGATGAATGTAAACCTAAAAATTATTCTATTGAAATGAAGATATTTATTAATTAAAGCTATCAAAGCTTTTTTTTCATTTTATTGAACACATAAATGGTGGAGCTGTTATTTCTATTCTTTTATTATTTTTACTTAGACTCTTAGATCATTCCTATCGGTGGTTGTGGATTCACTAGCTAGGAAGGGAATCAATTTGATGGGTGGTATTTGTTAAAATAGCTCATATTTATTTACATTTTAACAGGATTTTCCTTATTTTTTCCTTTCTTTTGATCTTATATATATATATATATATATATATATATATATATATATATATATATATATATATATATATATATATGATTAGGCTAAGGTTTCAATTGAAATCAATATGATTTTCATAATTTATCTCAATTTATGAAATAGTTTATTTCCATTATTCCATTGTTGAATGAATATGAATGCAATAAATGTTTAAAAATCTCCAAATGTTTCTTATTTGAATCCAAAACAATAATTTATTTGGGAAATATGTATGTATTTTCATTTCTATCTAAAACATGATAAAAACCCACAAAAATAAGATAATTAAACTTATGTATCCCTATCATCTATCAAAAGATAAAAGAAAGTTTGAAATTCTAGAGCCAACATAGGCCATTTATATGGAATAGTTTCCAATGAACCAATTCACTGAGATCTATCTTACAAAGACCTAGTAGATATATATCTTAGAGATATCCTCAAATCTATTTTAAAGAGAGGTTAGATGGTCCCCATCCCTTCTAAGTTGGTGTGATACATAACCCATCAACAAAGTGTATCTATAATCCTCTTGAAAATAAAACTAGATACACCTTTGAACCTACTCCTATGCATTCAAAGGATGATAGTGAAAACTATCATATTGCACTCCTTGAAGAAGAAATTGGACAAGAATCCACAAAACATATAAATGAAGGATATAAAAAACTCAAAATTAAAATATATCACTCTATAATAAAGACACCAGATATAACCAACCTAAAATCCATGAAAACTATTAGCCTCCATACTAAAAGGTCAAATGGATATAAGTTAAACTAGAGTGAAAACAAAAGTCTAGTAGACTTTGATGAGAAAAATTAGTTTGTAAATCTTGTATAAAAACACTATGTACATCACCTAGATTATCACACTTGCATGAGATATACACAAGGAATAAAAAACATAATTCATATCAATATGATAAGAGAGGATAACCCCTTAAAGAATCCAAACTTGTTCCTAGATAAAATTACCTTAAGATATCAACCACTCTATTCAAAGAGGCAAATACAGTAGATGCCAAATATAATATCGTAGAAACCATAGGAAGGTTCCCACCAAGATAATTTTATGTTAAATTCACAGCTAATGGATAACTTTTTATACAACGTTATCTAACAGAAGGTGTGGGTCTAGGATAACGTAACTCATATGTTGATAGACAACAAAACTAGTGTAAATTTACTTTAATAGAGTTAGCAAAAAATGTTGATGAATTATATACTGAAATAGGAGCCTTAATAATATAAGTAGATAAAATCATAGGTGAAAAGAATCCTCTAGCCAAAACTAAATATTTATCTAAATTAATTGCATTTAGTGATAGAATTCATGAATAAATTATAGTTACTATGTATGGTCTAGTTGAAGTTACTGAAGGCCAATATAAACAAATCATTTTGTTTGAATAATCCATAAGAATAGAAAAATACGTTAAATAAACCTTGGTAGAGAAAGAGTATCAAAGCATTAGAGGTCAAGGAAATAAGTCAAGAACTAAAATCCTTAGCAACTGATACTACTAGGAATATCAATCTAGTCAAGGTCATCTAATATTAAGTTTTTATCATCCTAAGTGTGTCAATTAACTCAAACATACAATCGATAAAAATATACATTTATCATAATCAGGTTAAAAAAATATTTGTCAAGATAAATGATGTCTAAACAAAGGCCCTTAAGGATATTGAAGCCCTTGATCAAACACAATATAAAATCTAATAATTACAATCAAAATGTGATGCACTACTTGGATCATGTTCATTAATCCTAACTCAAGTCAATGAGTTACAAGACTCTATCAAAATACCACTTAAACCTAAACCATGAAGTCTAGTAAAATGAAAATAGTTCAATGTTTCCTAAAATTTACCCTCTAAAGAAACTAAATTTTGATCAAATTTTCAAAAAATCTCCATAAATGAGGCAATTATATGAAAAACATGAGAAAAGGTATGACCCTTTAGCATAGACATAACTATTGAAAATTTTGATGAAACATACCAAAGACATTAAATGCTAGAAAAGATTTCAATTTTTTTCAAGTAATTGTTAGCCTTGTCTAAGGAAATCAAAAGTCAAGAAGTAATCAAAGAAACCTTCATATTTTCTTATCTTTATTTTGATGAAGACAAACATTTATATTGTGATGTACATAGTCTAATTGTCCCTAAAACCATTAAAAGTTTTTGAATGCTTCATAGGATTGGATTGAGCCTAAGCTCGCTATCCCTAAGGGTGTGTAAGAGGAAACATTTTTACTTACCTTTGCACCTGGATTGTTGGAAGAAGCATACTTTGCCAATACTGAGCCATTTAATTTGGACATTAACACACTTAAAATTATAGCCACAAGCCATTTAATGAGGATATTAGCACACTTAAAATTATAGCCACATTCCCTAGAGGAGATCATGATACCAAATAAGAACATGAATAGGACATACAAGGATCACAAGGAAGGCACCCTGATGAATTAACCTATTTCCTATGCTCCCATATTACATGATGATAGAGGGGGAGGAGGACAAGGACGGGGATGTTATAAAGGTTGACATCATGAGACAAGATTGGATTTTTTTCAAGAGTTTAAGATTTGAATATCATAATTTATTACATTATAATAATTTATAGAGCTAATTAAATGGTTTATATATTATAATAAATTATAATATAATATAATATAATATACTATCAAATTATATATATATATATATATATATATATATATATATATATATATATATATATATATATTAGTTTCAGAACACTTTTACTATTAGAAAAAAAAATTTGATGGTATATGATAAGGTGGGTATTCTTAATGACTAGAATCTTTGTAATTCAGGAGCTGAGGATGAGTGAGTAAAGGTAATAGAGAAGATTCAATGAAATTGTAGTATTTTCAAATATTGAAATTGTTAATTGTTTTTTATTAGAAGCAGTAGGAAAAGGGTCCTGGGCCTAATACAAAGAAGCCCCCTTGGCTAAAACAAAAATCCAACCACAGGCTAGAGATAGAACACTGACAACAGTCAAACAACAGAGCCAAAAAGGCTAAGATGTACCCAAAACAAACACAAGAAAGGAGGGACCAGAGACCAAAGTAAAGTAACCCTCAGATGTGCTAAAATAAACAATGGAGTGACAAAAAAAACCACTATCTCGGCATAAATAGTGCATAGATAGCACCAAGCTAAACAATAATAGAACCTGACCTAGCATGTCACACCTCTTTGGACTGAGAAACATGCTTAAGAAGTCCCCGAAACCTCCTTTCAACAATTGTCCAATACTCATTCAAGTCTCCATTCACAGAAAGAGGAGGAGAAGAAGAGGAAAACCTCCCCAAATGCTTAGAAGGGGATGGATCGTGGGGAAATACCACAATAACATCATCTCCTTTAATATACTGAACACTAGTAGTAATGATCTTGGTCTTAGTAGCAACATCAACAACATCAACATCATCAACAACAAGGGAAACAATAGGGTAAGACCCTGTGACATCTCCAACAATAGCATCATATGAGAATTTGAAAATAATCTTAGCATCTGCAATAGCAATAACAACAGTGGGGGTCTCAACAATAGTCCCAACCACCCTCATCACCTCTTCAAGAATAGCCCCACCAGGGAGCACAACCTCCTTAGTAGACACATCTTTATGAGATTAACCCTTGACCATCAAGTGTTCTAGAAGAGCACCTTTCTACCAAGTTGTAGCCCCCTTATGGTGTGGGAGAGGACAACTAAAGACCAAATTGTTAATTGTTGAAGGCTTCCTCCTTATCAAATAATACATTTTTTTCTCACATCCAACAAAATAAATAAAAATAATAATACACTAAACATGATTTAAATAAAATACATTAAATACCTTATTTTGATGAATAATATATAGTATCTTTTTCCCAATAGAATTTCAATAAAGTACATAATTTCAACTTTCATCAAACATCACTTTAATTACATAAAGATTATTGATATACTCACCTTATCAATTATGACATAAAAGATTATTGATATACTCACCTTATCAATTATGACATAAATGATTATATGTGTATGTTGGGTCACCAATATATTAAATTTTGCAACCAGTTACTATGGTTTTCATATATTCATTATTCTAGTACTAATAATTTTAGTCAAATCTTTTGAAACCGGATACATACATTATATTATATTTTTTTTAAAAATTTAAATTATTTTCAAAATATTGTTTTATAAAAATATAAAACTAAAGGGTAAAATTGTAAAATTGTATGACTTACTCTATGTCACTATTTTGTTAGTTTACATATAACTCAATCTAGCATTAATTATGCCATTGATTTTATTTTATTTTTAAATTCTAGATGTTTGAATTTAAATTAACCTATATTGTTTAAAATTAGAATTATAGTTTTCTACAATTTAAAAGGAAGTATTTCATATTAAATCATGAAACCTTCATATTTTATTTCTTACAAGGGTTATCTCTCCCTTTGTATGTAAGATATGCAAGCAATCTATTAGAAAGAAAAAAATTGCATACATTAATATATTTAATGGTAGCATATTCATTGTTAGAATTTTAAATGAGATGATAGCTTGCTATAATTTAGATGTTGGATACTTATGCAATTTATATAATATCTTATACTTTTATAATAATTTGATGGAATATTTCTTTTAATTGTAAATATGTATTAGTTAATTAAAAAAACTTCAAGTAAGATTGTACACTCATTTCATTGTGTGTGTATGTGTGTCTCCACAACTATTAAATATAATTAATTATTAAATTAAATTATAAAATATTGAAAAATAAAAATTATATAAAATAAAGTAAAACTTATAATTAAATTGATGTATTTATTAGTTACCTAACTCCATTACATAATAAGTTATAATTTTCATGTAATATTATCATTATATTTATCTCTTGATTAAATTATTAAAAGAGGATATTATGTACAAACATAATTTTAATTAAAAAAAATGAAATATGTTAAAGATAGATTGATTCTGTTAGGTTTAACACGTGTGTCTTACATAATAAATTGTAATTTCAGTGTAACATTCGCTATATTTTTATCTTAATTGAACTGATTGATCAGGATATATACAGGCTGCCTACCTACATAATTTTAATTATAATTTTGAACGTTTGTTTAAGATGGGTTTGATTATATTAGGTTTAACATGTGTGTATTGAACATTACGTGCTCTCTTTGCGAATTGTCAATAAATGGTCATTCCAAATCAACATGATAATATTTTATCGGTCATTATAAAATTTACCATACTTAATAATTTTCATCAAAAAGTACATTAATAAAATATTATGCTCTGCTCAGATTGCTGAAGAAACATAATCACTAGATTGAAAAGGGTTATTCCAGGTTGAACAGTGGGACAAGTTGAATAATTGGACAAGTTATATTTGAACACTCTATCACCCACTTTTTTCAACATGTCTTTAGGCCTTTATGTATTCATTATAAAATTAATAAGGATGGCATTTCATGCTAAGGAAATTAACTAGGTTATAAAATAAACCAACAAAGAAATAAAAAAAAATGCCCACACGAATGATAACTAGATCGAACATACAATATAAAATATGAAATTAAGAAGGCATAAAAAATAGACCAGTGACAAGGGAAACTCCATCTCATTTGATCGAACAGACATTTGGTAGGTCATGTTACATTTGAGCAGAAACTATGGAGTCAAGAAAACTTTGAAATATCCAATTCCTTTTTTATAAGTAAAAATTTGAGCATAAACTATAAAGTTAAGAAATAATGTTATAGTTTTTCACTTTTCATATTAAAAAGATCACGTCCATTCAAGAAGGATCGCGATCATTCAAATAATATGTCAAATTTATTTATGTGTTACATATAATATAATTTAGTCATCAATGAGAATTTTATATCATTTAAATAATATGTCAAATTTATTTATGTGTTACATATAATATAATTTAGACATCAATGAGAATTTTATATCATTCAAATAATATGCCAAATTTATTTATGTGTTACATATAATAGAATTTAGTCATCAATGAGAATTTTTTATTATTTAAATAAATTTGATTAAAAGTATTTGAAAAAAGTCATGGATCCAGTGTAGGATATTATTTTTCTTATATTTATTATTATGGATTATCCCTACACTTGTATTTAATTTGTTTAGGTGTTATTTTGAGATTATTTAGCTCTCATAAATGAGGTAATTAAGGTGCACATATACATGAAAAATTTGTAGTCAAATTGGTGGGTAAAGATACCCTTACCCACCAATATTGACATATGGAGCTACAAACTATTTGACAAATTTCGTGTTCATATTATCAAATGTTTTGGCTCTATGTCTCTATTGTACCTATAAATACACCTCTCATCTAAGGTATTTTTTAATGAGTTATGAATCTAATATTATTATAACTCTACTTTATTTTGATTTCAGTCTCAACAACGGAGTTTTGCTTCTATTTGCTTTGCATTTGTAGTTCGTGTGTTTGATTCTACCAGTTGGATCTTGGACACTTCTATAATGATATCAAAGCTCTTTTCTGGTAATGAACTCCATTTTTTTATTAATTTCTTGAAATCTTGAATAGTTTTTTGAGTTAGTGTTCTAACTAAGATTGTAAGGAAGAAACTTGTAGATCTATGTGTATTTCTTCTCTAATTGGTGAACTTCATCAGTATTTGTAATTATTTAAATTTTATTGAACATATAGGTAATCTCTTTTAGATCTAAAAGGAGGATTCAAGCTGGCTGGACAATAAACAAAATCATTTTTTGATAAGGAGGCAAAATTTACAAGTTGTTTTATAAATCTATTTTTCTGAGAAAAATGACTGATATTTTTCTAATTGTGATTAAACAGTACACAATTGTTCAGAATTCTCTTTGAATTCTATGCATCTTTATTTTATCTTTCTAAATCATTTTTAAATTTGTAATTTAGTTAAGAATTACGAAAGTTATCACAATTTTACTAATTGTGATACTATTTAGAAAATTACAAAAATTACATTTTTGATGATGAAGTTTTAAGGAGTTTTTTTATTTATTTTTATAAAAACAATATTATTATGAGAGATTAAATTGTATGGAGTTTTTTCTATTTCACGAAGGGTGAGGTTCAGTTTTGGCAGGCGATCAAACCCCCTCACAAGAAAAACAAAAAAAATTCTCTCCTTTACTTAACTCACAATTTAACACTCTTGTTCTCTTCTTAGAATTTTTGTGGTTGAGCCCGACATCTATTTTTTGTGATCTTTAATTGTCACATATGTAATCATTGTATAGATTTCTCATTTGTGGATGCATTCTCGACTGAGTCTGACATCCATTTTTTATGAGTGTGCATTGGTGTTTATGCCTTTAATGCAAATATTTCACTCATTTTTACGTCAGTCACTTTATTGTTGTGTGTATTGCACAATAGTAAATACTACATTGTACTACAGATTCAACAAATTTAGATAGTCATCTTGTTGTTATGTGTATTACATGATGGTAAATATTATACCAAATTATGTAATTTGACAACATCAGATATTACTTTATGATTTATTATATGGTTTTGTACCAAAAATTTATTATATCTTAGTGCAGATTTATTGTGTAGTATCTTATGTGTAGTGTATGCATCATCTATCCTTGGTACGTGAGTTGAAGCCTCAAAATTAACTCTATACTCATGTTTATGGTTGTTTTTGGCCCTGCAAAAT
Source organism: Torreya grandis (assembly GCA_037957365.1). Classification (NCBI taxonomy): domain Eukaryota; kingdom Viridiplantae; phylum Streptophyta; class Pinopsida; order Cupressales; family Taxaceae; genus Torreya; species Torreya grandis. The sequence continues at coordinate 365,654 of JARHVA010006213.1, forward strand.
ATCTTAATATTTGATGGAATTTATTATGTAAAAAATTTGGTGCCGATTGTATATGCACTAAAATACTAATTGTATATGTACTAAAACATAAAGTACCAGTTGTATAAGCACTAAAGTGCTGATTGTATATGCACTAAAACATAAAGTGCTAAACCTTTGTAATTGGGGGGTTCTTTCTAATAGTTTCAGGGGGGTTGTTGAGCTTCTACTTGCAATGCATCATGGATCATAATTTGGTTCCACTTGTCACTCCATTAAATTATCATGACTAGAAATCAAAAGTGCAATTTTTTTAAGTAGAGATTTACATAGGATAAACATGAATATGAAAACTAAACCAAAATTTGGTGAAGATAAAATTAAATGGTATAATAGGTGTGATAAAGTATACAGTCTTTTGTATTTGTTTATTTCTCTCAACTTAATCTTTCACATTGAATCTACTAAATCACCTTATGATATTTGAAACACTTTGGAACAACTCTTTGGGAAGTAGGATCTAATGAGGGGTTATGAGCTAGAAATTGATCTCATTAGTTTGAGTCCAAGAAATTTTGACACTATAAAAGATTTTTTCACCAAACTTAAATCACTTAAGTTGTAATTAAAATTATGTGGTATAGAGAAAAAAGATGAATAGTTGATCTTCTATATTCTTTTCAAGTTAGGTCCTGCCTACTTAATTTTTGTATCTACCTTTCTTGCTTTGAAATGTGTCTTAAGACTTGCATGGAGTATGTCATACTTAGATGATTTTGCCAAAGAATTGACTAGGGAGCAAGACAAACTCATCCGAATGGGTACATTAAAGTCATCCAAATCACATGTTTTTTTGAGTCATGACAAATCAAAGACTTTAATAAATAAGGAGAAGAAACAAAACAAGGAAAAAGAGTAATGAAAGGATCAAAAATTAGATAATAAGCTAAAAGTATCATGTGATTCTTCCTCTTCAAGTGAGAAATCCAAGAAAGAGAGTATCACATGTTTCTATTGAAAGAGAATTGGGCATGATGAAACAAAATGTATGAAAAAATAGATTGATCATTTAACAAAGATGCGTGATAAAAACAATATTAATATCCCTGATACAGTCAAATCAACCTCATCAACATAGGTGTCTTCTAAGGCAAAATAAATTAGTAAGGGAAAAGGTAAGGGCAAGGCCATTATTGTAGTAGCATCTCAGCCATCCACATGGGTGATTGATTCTGGTGCCTCACATCACATGGCATCTTCACAAGAATTGATCTCATCTTAAGAGCCACATTCTATGACATCTATTTTAATAGGTGATGATACTTCTATTAAATTTTGTGGCAGAGGATATAATGAAGTTAATGATGAAATATTTAAAAATGTATTATGTGTTTCATCACTATCAACTAATCTCCTATCTGTTTATCAAATCATCCATAATAGATTAGGCAATAAAATTGAGCTTAATCTATATTCTGTTATCATAAAAAAATCTACATAGTAATGCTACAATGGCCATTAGAAAATAAAATCACCAATCAAGGTTGTATACTTTCTTAAATTTTGCTCTTGATTACCATTCTACTACATTACTCACTCATTTTGATGGAGTGAAAAAATTATGACATGAGTGATTTGGCCATCTAAACGATCACTACTTAGAACAACTCAGTCAACAAGATATGGTAATAGGGTTGCTTCATGTTTTTTTATGGTGTTTGTGAAGGTTGCATGCTTGGTAAACATCCTGATGGGAAATATGACAAAGGCAAATCATGGAGAGATACTAAAATTTTAGAGGTAATTCATAGTGATGTTTCTGGACCATTTCCAAATCCTTCATTCAACAAGGATAGGTACATGCTTACCTTCATAGGTGAATTCTCTAGGTATAATTAGGTGTATTTTATTCAACAAAAGTCTGAGGTCTTTGACCATTTTAATTATTTCAAGGCTCTTTTTGAGAAATAGCTAGGGAAAACAATTAGAATATTACGTATAAATAATGGTGGTGAGTATATTAATCATCACTTTAAGTAGTTTTATATTTCAAAATGGATTGATCTACAATTAGTAGTTTCATATAGTCCTCAACAGAATGGTGTTTCAAAATGTAAGAATAGATCTTTGAAATAAATAATAAATTGTATGATACACTCCAAATCACTTACAACATAATATTGGGTAGAAGCTATTAATTTTGCTTGCTATATCCAAAATCATGTTTCTCATAAAGTATTAAAAGGGATCACTCCTTTTGAAGCTTGAAGAAATAAAAAACTTGAAGTTAACCACTTTAGGGTATTGGGATCTCCAGCTATGGCTTTCATTTTTAAGAAGAAACATAAGGCCATGGAACATCAGAGTAGGACTTGCATATTTATTGTGTATGAAAAATGTGTTAAGGGATATAGGCTTATTCATCCTACCACACAGGAGTTTTTCATTCAGAGGATTGTACACATTTAAGAGGGTCCATCAAACTCCACACATGACACATCTCCTTTCTCTTTGGACTCTCTAGGATATGATGATAGATCAGATGATTCAAATCATCTAGATTAGATATCTATTGATAAAAATTATTTTTTTAGTTTAGATGATGAGGATAGTGATCAACTCATTCCATTCATAGTCACATTTTAGAATTTGAATAATCTCCCCCTAATTCTTCAATTTTAGGTCCTCTTTGGGCTAGATAGACTCTACAGAGTGTAGGTAATTGGGCTAGGAATCCATCAGCTATCAGACAGACTCATTCACAATTTTAGGGTATTTCACATGTTTTCATTACTTGTAATTTTGATCCACAATCATTTCATGAGGCATATAGCACTCCTGAGTGGGATACAACTATGCATGAAGAGTATAGTTCATTAATTATGAACCACATTTGGGATTTAGTACCGCTTCCTAAGGGAATGGAAGTTGTTTGATGTAGATGGATCTATCAAAAAAAATTAGTAGATAGGTCAATGGATAAGTTCAAATCATGATTAATAGAAAAAAGATCACAAGTTTATGGCATAGACTATACTGAAACATTTACTCTAGTCACTAAAATGAACTCTATTCAACTCATTATTTTCATTGCCACATCTATCATTGAGATGTTCATCGGATGGATGTGAAGAGTGTCTTTCTTCATGGTGACCTTGAGGAGGAGATATATATGTAACAACCACAATGTTTTATGAAATATTATTTTTTAGTGTGTAAACTTCAAAAATCTATCTATGGCCTCAAATAGGCTCCTCGAGCTTCGTATGCCAAAATGAATTCATTTCTTCTCATAGCTAGGTTTACTAGAGACAATTCTGATTCAAATGTCTAAATCTTATGGTAAGATAATTCACTCTTGCTTCTGGTTCTATATGTGGATGGCCTGTTGATCACAGGGAGTTATTCATTCTCTATTACATCAATGAAAACTACTTTTCATGATTTATTATCTATGGCTGAGTTGTGTTTATTTCATTACTTCCTTGGTATTGAGATTTCACAATTTAACTCAGGTATTACCATTGCACAATCTAAATATGCTCTTGATTTAATCGCATGGTTTCACATGGGTAGTTTTAAGCTACATCCATCTCCCTTTATTTCTAGAGTCAAACATGAGGCTAAGTGTTCTTCTCCATTGGTTGATGCTACTTTGTACCAACAACTAGTTGATAGCCTCATCTATCTAACTCACACTAGACCTGATATTTCATATGTAGTGGAGATGGTCTCTATGTTTATGTAGATACTGCATGAGCTGCATTGAAAATCATTCAAATAGATTCACCACTACAATCAGGGTACTCACAATTTTGAGATTCACTATGGAGTAGGAATTGATATAGACTTGATTGGATACATAGATTCAAACTAAGCTAGAAATATTCAACATCACATGTCCACTTTAGTCTATAATTTCTCACTTGGTTTAGGACCAATTATTTGGTCTAGCAAGAAGCAGAATGTTATTGTTTTATCATCTACTGAAGTGGAATACAAAGGAGATATCAATGCTGCAATTAAAGCTATTTGGCTTTAGTGGATTATTATTGAGTTTGGTATACAGTTTAAGATACCCATAATCATCTTTTTTGATAATTAAAGCACCATTCAGATCTACAAAAATTTGATCCAACATTAATGGACCAATAAAATTGAGATTCTTATGCACTTCATTCAAGAGCTCATTCATTGATAGGTCATTGATCTTAAATTTTGCTAGACTAAAAAGTAGATAGTTGATATCTTCACCGAACCCTTCAGTGAGAGTAAGTATATTCACTTGCATGCTATTTTGGGGATATGAGTTGCATCGGCATCATCTTAAAGGGGGGCCTTCTAGTTCTCTTCTTCTTTTCTCTCTTTTGGGAGGAGTTTTTTTCCTATGAGTTTTCTCTTTTTCCTCCACTTTGTGAGATTTGTTTTGTACTTGGGTACCTCATCAGGACATGTTATTGAGACCCAATTTTGTTTTCCCACCTATGCTATGCTTAAGGGAGGTGTTAGTGAAGGATATTATTTTCCTTGTATTTATTATTAAAGATTATTCCTACACTTTTATTTATCTTTTTTATGCATTATTTTGAGGTCACTTAGGTGTCATGTAATTAAGGTGCACATGCACACAAAAAAAATTTAATTAAACTGGTGGGTAAAGATACCCTTACCTACCAATATTGACATATGGAGCACACAAACCATTTGGCAAAAGTCTTGTGTTCACATTGCCAAATATCTTGGATCTATACCTCTATTGTACCTACAAATACACCTTTCATCTAAGATATTTTCAATGAGTTATGAATGCAATATTATTATAATTCTACTCTATTTTGATTTTAGTCTTAATAATGGAGTTTTGTTTCTATTTACTTTAGATTTATAGTTTGTGTGTTTGATTCTATCAATTAAATCATTGAAAATTCTATCACTAAATTCAAGGTTAATATACCTTGATATAAAACCTTAAAAAATCATAAAACCCTTAATATATCCAATACCAAAATGAACAAGGTGATTAATTAGAGATAATTTATGATATCACAACACTAATCTATTTTGACCATTTAAAAGGAGAGTGAATTCAAAATTTTATCATTAAATTTAAGGGTGGTATTATGGTGTCATCATTAAAAGATGTTAGGGTGGTGACATAAAAGGTGAAGTTAGTATGTCCTTAAGTATTGATTTTGACTATGTGATCACATTAATGTGTCCCTAAGGATGATCTTGGATGTTACATCATGTTATCATTAAGTTTGGCATTAAGATATCAATATATAAAGATATTATAATATCACTAAATGTTAACATTAAAATATCAATATAAATCACCTAAACTCATCTTTAAAATATATTTATATGTCTAATTTATAAACATATCTACTAAAAATATCTATTAACATTGCACCCTACACTAGTTTAAAGAAACATAAAAATGAGGTCCTTGGGATAAGGAAAAAAAAAGTCTTTCTCTCATGTTATTTCAAACTCGTTAATATAACGTAGGGTTTTTCAATTTCAATTATAGAGTGGGGGACTTTTGGTGTGGTAAGGTTTTTCAATCACTGATGTTAGGATTTTATGGGCCAAGGTTTGTTTTAAAAAAGATATTTTGTAGTTGTTATCAAATATTAGATATGTCATGTTAAATAAATTTAATTATGAGAAAGGAAAGAAAAATGTGTAAATGTGGATGTTTTTGGGTTGTCAATTTTTCTTGGGTGGAATAAGAGTAATAGTAACATTGAGATTTTTTTTAATTAGATTAACAATAGTAACGAATATGAGGATTTCATTAGCAAGAAACACGTAATTGGAAGAATGTGAGAGTAGAATTTGGAAAGGAAAATGAGGTTTAATAATTCAAATTTAGATGAAAGAAGGAACCATAGGACAATAGGACTCTATCCTGACTTGATTGACTAGAAGAAGACGAAGATGATGATGACGATGATAATGTAAACCAAAAAAAATTGGCACTTTTTCATTTTTTAGTAAATCTTAAATAAAAAAACTAAAAAAAAGAGAATAAAAGTTAATGCATATTATAATATGCAGAAATTTACAATATATTTTTCTAGAAAATATGAAAAATTAATAAAATTAAAAAATTAAATATAAATTATTAAAAATTAAAATTAAAAAAAATAGATGGAAATTATAAAATATGAAAATAAAGGAAAAAGGGTAAAAATAAAAAATTAATAAAAAAAGAGTAAAAATTTAATTTTTTCTAATATAAAATTGAGAAAAATTAAAAAAATTGTGGAAGCTTAGAAATAAATTCATTTTTTTGGAAAAAAACAATAATAAAATATTATAAAGTTATGGAAAATTAAAAAATGGGAGAAATTTTAAAATTTAGGGAAAGTATAGATATTAGAAAAAAATTATGATTGGCAATTTTTTTTAAAATATAAGAATTTAAGAAATTTGAGAATTTAAAAAAATTTTAAAAAAAAAAAAATTAATAAAAATATATACATAATTTTAAAAATAAATAAATATAGATAAAAATAAAATTAATGATTTTTTTAAAATTGTGAGAAATTGAAAAATAATGGAAATTTATTATTTTATAATAAATTTTTGAAGACTTAAAAAATTCAAGAAAAAGTGTAAATTATAAAAATAGAGAAACTTTTAAAATTAGTAAATATTTTGAAATTGGAAAAACAATTATGGAAAATTAATAAATTAAGAAATATTTAAATATTTAAACATATTAAAAATTTATCAAAAATGAAAATAACATTTAAATTTTAAAAAAATGAAAATTTTATAATTTTAAAATTGATAAAAATTTGAAAACAAAAAAGATAGAAAAAAGAAAAATAAATAAAAGTTTAAGAGAAATTTTTAGAAATTATAAATAAAATAAAAGAATTAAAGGGAAAAATTAGAAAATTTAGAAATAAAAAAATTAAAGAAATTATAAAATAAAATATATATTTATACATATTAGTAATTAGTAATATAATTAATTTATAAAATAAATATAAAAAATTATTAAATATTAAAAAAATATAAAATTTAATAAAATTTAAAAATTAAGAAATTATAAAAATAAATGAAAATTAAAAACCTTGATTTAAAATAATATTTATAATAATTAATAAAAGGGAAAATGACATAAATTGATCTTAATAAATTTATAAATAAAATTTACCTCTCATTTCCTTATTATTTTTCTACATCTTATTTAGTCTTATATTTAATCCTGGATGTAGTTCCCACCTTTTTAATATAATAAATAAAGAAAAAAAAATGGTCTTACTTCACCTTTTTAAGGTTACGAGAAAAGAAAATAATTTTGATCTTACTTCTCTACCATTTAACCTTGCACATAAAATCCAATTATTTGATTTTAAAAGGAAATAAGGGTGTTATGCCTCAAACCTCTACGGGGTGAACAAATATAAGATTTTGGGAAGAGGATAAAATGAACAATGTCAGTTGAATAATAGACTAAATCTTAAAACCATGAAACAAAAATTATAGTAAATAAACTTAAAAATGAGGTGAAAATGCTGACAAAATTAAAGAATACAGTGAAAACCTTAAAAATATGATGCAACCCTAAAAATATAAATTACTGCATACTTGACAAATTTGCAACAAATTTTGTCAATTTTCAAGGGTTGTTTTAGATTAAATTTATTTATTAAAATCACCCTAAATTTCCAAAAAAATTTAAATAAATTGCATGATTTGTTTTCAGTTTGGTGAATTCTAAACTACTACATTCTATTTCATTAAATGCAGTGACTACAGTCCTAGTAGATACAAAAAGACTTTTTAATATATAAAATCAGTTTTTAACTTAGCCTCTACAATAGAAAACAATGTTAAAAAATAATAGGGTAATTGTAGTGCATCAATGATGGTCAAATAGTTAAATCAATCATGTACAATACAAAAAAAAAAACTCCCATATCATGTTATTTCATAATTTTTTGAAATGTGTTCATGCTCTTAATGGAGGGAAATACAATCAAAATTTACTCATATACCTCCAAATTCTATTTTAGATCTACAAATGACAAGGACTGTAAGGAATTTTTTTTATGTTGCATTATACCAATATTTAGATGGTAATTACCAAAGAAAAAACTAGCCATAACACTAAAATGTCAAATATTAAAATACATATTATAATTTACAAAAAATGTATAGATGAGATTCTATCCTAGAAGTAGAATAAAGTTGGAGGAGAAATATGCATCCCTGCCTATTAAAATCATCAATCTTGCAAGGCTAAACCCTTTCCTAATTTACCACATATTCCTATTTAATCCATACTACAAGTAAACTATTTTATCAGAAAGGAAAAAAGTTAATAAGGTTAAAATGAAAACCATTTGATAGCCTACAGATATATAACATCAAAAATGATAGGTAATAGATTGAAATTGTGGTCATTTTTTATTAGAAGAATAAACACTATGACAGAGCCAATGCTTTAAGATAATTACAGTGAAAAAATGTTGAAACATCATTATCTCCTACAGAACCAATTATGGCAAGGGCATGATGCAAAAGCAAAAGTGCCATGTACTGTCAGGAAATAAACAAAACAACTTAAAAAAAATCAAAGGACATTACTGAAAATAGATAATATGTTTTGCATACCTGAGTTTAGCATCTAGAAAAACTACAATACTAACTCTGCTAAATATGATTTAACAATTAAGAAGCAACTATATATAACACATTTGTTAAACTAAAAATTAAAATTATACTTCAAGTACTTAAAATGGTCAGGAAGAACTAGCCATATAATTAGCTATTGAATGGTAATAGCCATCGCCACTTGCATTGGCTACTACATAATCATCATACTTAACCACCAAAAATTGACATTCTACAATAGTCATATATAGAAATCAAGGATCATTCAGTTCTAGATGAGCTCCCCAATGTTCGGTGATTTAAAATATCAATGAGAAATTATAATGGAAAATAATCCACATGGCCATCTTGTAGCACTAAAACAAACTAAAATAAAAAGTAACAAATTAAATTATGAAGCAAAGGTCCATATGTAGATATTACCTAGGCACATAATCCTATAGTTTATGATTATATAACTAACATCAGGTACTCAGTATTAAGTTAACTAACACCCAAAATATAGATAAGTGATTGAATTTTATGTATAAACAAGAGAGTTGCCTAAGATCAAGAGGGATTCCATTAGAATAGGTAGATGTAGGAGCTATATTACTAGGATAGTATGAATGGATATTAAGAGTTTGTTTTTTTTGTTAGTAACATAAAACTATGACATTCCAATGTGAAGCTAGTTTGACAAAATATCAAGTATTACAATACTATTCACTATAAAATATGCCTATAGGTTGTTGACAAAAAGTACAACATGGAACTATGCTCCAGGCTTCCTAGCTAAAAATCATGTGAAAGAAGATTTCCACACAATGAAATTATTGTAAATAGGTTCACCTGTTTGTAAATATCACATGTAATATCACCTTTCTCATTGCACCATCATTGCACACATTTTTGATAAGCATACTACAAAAGGTGAAAATCTAAATACCCAACTTACAACCATAAACAATGCCAAAATTTTACAGGATTGAAGGGGGAGAACTAAGCCATGAAAAAGAATGAAATAAATTATATAATATCTATCAATTACCAAAGGAGCTCAACTTAGTATGTAAAGGCATGTTATCTTTTTCAAAATAATTCAAAAGGAATTTACAATCCTGTAACATGATCTTAGATCTTAGATACATATATTCTTTATAGTATAAAAATTCATATCATAGCAAAAATTCTAAGCAATGCAAAAATAATCTACCGCCACCTCAAAATAATGACTCCTTGGGAAAAAAATTTGACAGTCTCACATGTTGGCTTGATACGTATTTTTTTGATGAAGATTGCTTCAACATTATTAACAAGAAAACAAGTGGGAGCCATCAAAAATAAAATGATGAGGAAGAGAGAGGGCGAAATGATTTAAATATACCCTTGATCTCCAATATCAAAGTCTCTATTCTCTTATCTTCCCTTGTTGCTACATCTGTACCCTGAAGTAAATCATGAAATTAATTTTAAATTAAATCATCACATTAATTCAAAATGAATAAATCCAATAAAGACTCAGAACACAAAAGCACAAAACAAACCTCATAAGATGACATTAGAGAATCCACCAAGTTATCTTTCAAAAAAATTGGAGGAAATTCTCATCTACGTAGTGTAGAAACTAAAAAATTATCTATATCACAAAGTTAAAAAAACAAATTTTCATTCAAACAGGAATAAGAGAAAATATGTGGTAAAGGGGATGGAGGGGAGAGAGAGGACATTTTGCACTAGGACACTGATCTCAAATGGAATCTAGGTGTTGTACAAGTGTATAGCATTGGGGGCCTTAAGGCCTTCATCCTCAAAGTGGCATCCTCCAAATCATTCATTTTATAGTCTGTATTCTTAGCAGATTAATTTGGGCAAAAGATAGATATATAAAGTTTCTAAAAGCCTAAAGAATTTTAGATACCTAGCTTGGCAATAACATCAAGGTATTTGTCCTAAAGTCTATCAATTTTTAGACTGATCTATAAATCATATGAATACAACACTTGATAGCTACCATCAAGGTTAATAAACTAGTAGAAATCTTCCATATAATCATATCCCCTATAAAACCATCTGAATGAAATATCAAATAAAAATGACCTCATTCCAAATATCTTAGTGGGTAGGTTTTATCAAAGTTGTCACCAAGTAAGAAATATTTACAAAACATTCCATTAATTGGCCAAACACTTAAATTTTCCCTTAGTTAGTCATATTGACTCAATTGGGCACATATAAATTCACATACTCTCCACTAGAACAACTTCCCTATTAAATTTATTAAAAAAATCAAAAATAAAAAAACTAGAACTTAGGTTTCAAAAAATCATTCTACTTTTTGACAATTGTTTTTCCAAAGATCCATCAATTGTAAAGCTAAAACCTCTTTCCTTCCCAATAAACATTTAAAAAATCCATCAATTGGTTTATGAAACCCTTCTTCTTCCCAACAAATTATTAGGTTTGGAAAATCTAAAACTTTCTATTTCAAAAAAGTAAAAATTTTGCATAACCCTTATATTGGGTATTGAAATCTTCTTTCCCTGTCCCCAAATTTCCCCTCTTTTACCCTTTCGATAGACAAAGAGAATATTTTATTACCCTCATTAAAAATATTTATCCCTCTAAATCATCCCAAACCACCATAAAACAACACACTTTCTTGGCCAAGTTGACAACAAAAAGCCCACCTCCACTTTTCATAAAGAAAACCATTATTTTTCCCTAGTAGGACAGAACCTTTAAAGAAAGGCAATGTGAATAGTTACTTAAATCCAAAAAATAAGTATATAACAATCCACTAAATCATTTCACACCAACATGAAACAACCCATTTCTTTGCATGTCATGCAACCAAACAAAACCTTTATGAAAAAAATACAATATTAGGCAAGTGGAACAGAACCTTCTAAAATAACCCATTTGAATTCCTTGACATCTCCAAATCTTTATGCTCACCCAAAACTATAAAATAACTTTTAGCTATTTTCTTCTAACCATTAATGCCTTAAGTGGATCCACATAATACTAAATATGTTTTTCAAATGGTGGTGGCCTAAATAAATTCTATTAGATTTTGGGTAGTTGAAAGTTGCAAGTGTCTAAAATAGAGATGCCACTTCATCTAATAGAGGATGACTTACCTCACCTAGATTTTATCGAATCTAATTTTTTATTCTTATTCTTGAAAAAAAAAATGAGCACTGTCAAGTGGCAATGACTATCCAATCATCAAAACGACATGGCATTTGATGGTATGCCCATCACCTCCTCCACAACATCATCTTATCTCTATATTGTGGTCATGTTTCTTTTTGGGAATGTAAGCTACTTCATGTCTGATTCCTACGTTTAACAATTATATCATGAAATTAACTTTATTTAATTTTATCACCAATTTCATTGTACATTGGCCAATGCATATTTGATTTTACATTATTGTGAATTGAAGAGAAGGTAGAGGGAGACCCATAGAGTTTTAATTATTTAATATTTAAAATTAGATTTTTTTTAAAGAAATATTGTATGCCTATTTTTAATACATTATTTTGTTTTTCAATAGATTATAGTTAGTATTTTAAATGTAAAATTAAAAGTGGACATATATATATATATATATGTTTTCCCTGTTTACACAAATTAATTAATTTATTTTGAAATATAAATATAATTTAATAAATTAAATTAAAAACAAAAATATAATTAAAATTTTAAAAATTTTATAATTCATATAAATTAATTATAGATTTGAAATCAATGTATTTTTATTCATTTAAGTATTTTTGAAAGAATTATATTTCATTTGGAATCACTATAAAATGAGGGACAATATTTCATTTAGAATCATTGAAAAATTTTAAAGTCTAATATGATATTATGACACCTAAATTCGCTATCTAAAGTTAGGGTGCACGACCACTAGAACATTTTCCATATCATATTTATTTTATTTTTTCCTTTTTATTTCTTATATCTCAAACATTTTCCATTTGTAATTATATTATGTTTCATTTTCTTCACAATCAAATTAAGTTATATAAGATTACTTTAATTTTAATTCTTTAAAAATATAACTTAGTGTATCACACTATTTGAGCATGTGTTGTATGGAAAAAATTAATCAGTTAGTCAATGCTAATTGTCATCGATATGGTGTCAATTTATCCTACCAGAATTCAATTAGAATTGACTAACTGATTGATTTATGCCATACAATGCATGCTCAAATAGTTTGATACACTCGGTTATATTTTTAAGGAATTAAAATTAAAATAATCGTATATAAATTAATTTGATTGTGAAGAAAATGAAACATATTATAATTAAAAATGTAAAATGTTTGAATTATAAGAAAGAAAAAGGAAAAAATAAAATAAATATGATAGAGAAAGTGTTCTAGTAGTCATGCACCCTAACTTTGGATAGTGAATTTAGGTGTCATAATATCATATTAGACTTTGAAATTTTTACCCATTTTAATATGTTGTCTTAAATATTTATAACTAAGGTTTTAAGGTCTAACACATTATACATTTTACGATATGACTTATTTTATCATGAGATGTCATGAAATACATTTTTTAAGCCTATGACCAAAACATATCTTTTGGAATACCAATAGTTTTGAATTATACTATTAATACTTGAGTCTTACTTGTCAATATGTAATTGGTTACTTTTTATTTTATAAAATAAATGTTAAACAAGTTTTAGATACTACTTGTTTAACTTCTTGTACACCATTTTCATTATACATTGGCCAGTGCATATTTGATTTTATGTTATTGTGAATTGATGAGAAGGTAGAGGGGGACCCATAGAGTTTTAAGCCTATGAACAAAACTTATCTTTTGGAATACCAATAGTTTTGACTTATACTATTAATACTTGAGTCCTACTTGTCAATATGTAATTGGTTACTTTTAATTTTATAAAATAAATGTTAAACAAGTTTTAGATACTCCCTGTTTAACTTCTTGTACACCATTTTCATTGTACGTTGGCCAGTGCATATTTGATTTTATGTTATTGTGAATTGACGAGAAGGTAGAGGGAGACCCATAGAGTTTTAATTATTTCTATAATTAATAACTTTATTATTTAATATTTAAAATTAAATTAAATATTTAAAATTAGATTTTTTTAAAGAAATATTGTATACCTATTTTTAATACACTATTTTATTTTCCCATAAGTTATAGTTAGTATTTTAAAATGTAAAATTAAAAATAGATATAGAATTTTTTTTTTTAAATTATGTTTTCACAATCTACAAAAATTAATTATAAATTTTTGAAATATAAATATAATTTAATAAATTAAATTAAAAACAAAAATATAATTCAATAAATTAAATTAAAAACAAAAATATAATTATAATTTTTAAATCTTCATAATTCATATAAATTAATTATAAATTTGAAATAGATGTATTTATATTTATTTAAATATTTTTGAACTAATCGTATTTCATTTGGAATCACTGTAAAATGGGGGACAATGTTTCAGTTGGAATCACTATAAATTTTCAAAGTCTAACATGATATTATGACACCTAAATTCACTATCCAAAGTTAGGGTGCATGAATACTGGGACCTTTTCCCTATCATATTTATTTTATGTTTTCCTTCTTCTTTCTTATAATTGAAACATTTTCAAGTTGTAATTATAATATGTTTCATTTTCTTCACAATAAAATTAACTTATATAGGATTATTTTTATTTTAATTCCTTAAAAATATAACTGAGTGTATCAAACTATTTGAGCATGCATTATATGGCACAAATCAATCAGTCAATCAATACAAACTATCATCAGTATGATGTCAACTTAATGTATCGAAATTCAATACCGCGACCTTACCTCTGACATGTTAATAATGTACGCAGGTTTTGCATCCAAATACCAACTTAGAAAGATGGGACAAGGCCAATGTAAACTGGGTAGAACATTTTGTTAGGCCATATCATGCCATCGGATGCTATATTTTTATGGCTAAGATATACCCCTAGTTCGAAGGGGGAAAATGGTACTATAAGATAACTTAAACACAATGACAAAAAGACAAGATATGCCCCTATTTCTACTAGTTAAATCACACCATGATATGATGGATCATGGTGACCCTGAGTAGGTATACTACGAAGCTCAAAAGATAAACATAATGCCAAAAGAACCAAGAAATAATAATAAATCTCAATGCCCTAACATTCATATAACATGATAGAATAATTTAGCATAACTAAATATTGAATAAATATGCCATAATTTAGCATGAATTTAAATGAAATGATAAAAATATACTTCATATGATTATCATCATGCTTGTCTTTATTAATTATTACTAACTATGGTATTTTGGTAGATAAATGGTCACATGTTATTATAATACAATCATATATTTAATTATTACTACCATCATGGAAAGTAAGATTGCAAGAAATAAATCTATAACTTATTATTATTTATAATTCAACCATTCTAAAGTGAATATACATTCAAATTTAAATGTTTAAAGCTGGAAAACATGCACATGAGGAAAAATTATATTGTATATTAATTTTTAGTCATCATGGAAAGTAATATTGTAAGAAATAAATGTATAACATGTTATTATTTATAATTCAACAATTCTAAAGTGAATATACATTCAAATTTTAATGTTTAATGTTGAAAAACATTAACATAATGAGCAATTATATTGCATATCAATTTTTATATATAGAAATGTAGAACAATTCTCTACACATATAGAAAATTGGCATTTATACCAACTCAAAATATTTTATTACAAAATGTTTCATATTCCATCTCAGGGTATATATACAATGTGCATTTTGAATAACTACACATTAAATACTAATGGTCTAATTGATCTTGTGTCTCTGGTGAGTCTTAAACTTGTGGTGGATCATCAAAATATAGCCTTCTCATACCACTTGATGGATGAAAAATTGACTGCACAATAACAATTCAAACTACAAATTTGATTAATTAGCTCAAAATTAAATAAATTAGGCCACCAAATAAAAACTTATATACTATAATTTATTAATTTCAAATGAACATATTGTTACCATCTTTACTTTATATTACATCCATTGTTGTTACTGCTTGGTTAAGATCAATAAAAAATGGTAATATATATTTTTGGGTGTTTTATTGATCATCCAAAGCCACAATAACATGCACATTTGACACATCAACTTAGACAAAATTAATTTACAAATTAAAGACATAGAATTGATTTAAGTGTGCTTTATAAGTTCTATACCATCTCCACTTTGCATTGTAGCTATTGTTGTTTCTTGGTTTAGATCAATAGAAAAAGTTAATATGTGTTTTCTATTATTTTTTTGATCCACCGAAGCTATAATGATATGCATAGTTAACACGTCAACATACATAAAGTTTTAAAGTGTAAAATTATATTATGTAATTAATATAAACAATAGTAAATTTATTAATTATGGAAATTTGGTTAGAGATTGGAATTTAAATGAAATAAAAAAAATACAAAGGAAGAATTATAACATTATGAAGACAACAAAGAGATAACCAATAGAGAAGTTTGATTAGTACCTCAATAACAAGTAGCTAAAGTAATTACACTAGCTACAATCTGAGTATAGAGTCCAATAGTTCAAAAATAAAGAGAAAAACATGATCAAATTACCTTTGTTCATAAAGGTACAAAGGACTTATAAGAAAATTTATTTGTATTATATTCTTATTTGAAAAGTCATAACTTTGTAGATGAAAAAGTGATGTTTGATCTTTTTAAAATATCTAGAGATGACTTGCTAAAATAGTATATGAAAATAAACACAAGGCATAAAAATTTATAGGAAGATATACATAAGGTATTCAAAGAAGATTTTCATTATCAAAATATTTCTATGAAAAGTTTTTATAAGATGTGGGAACTTATACATAAAAAAGGGTAAAATATTATGATCAACAATTCAAAGCAATAGTGTGAAAATTGGAACCCTTAAATGAAAAACATATAATAGAATGGTTTATTTCAATATTAGTACCATACTTAAAGAATTAATATAGATGGGAATATTTTTAACACATTTGTAAAAACTCTAAGATGACATCATGATTAGAAGCACAATCTTAAAGAAGAGAAACAAATGCTTTGTTAAAAAATAAGATGGAGAGATTATAATAAAAATGACCATAATTAAAATTGAAACAAAAAATCAGATGAAAGATAATAACTTCAATTTACTACAACTAAGAAGTAATCCTTCACAAAAAAACCACAACATTCAAACCGATGTGCTAACTGTGACTAAATTTAAAAAGAATGCAGGAGTAAACATAGTTCCCCCACTATAAATTTAATCTATCATTCATTCATATATATATATATATATATACTTCAAAACCCTAAAAAAAAAATTACCATCTTTTGCATTGTGCAAAAAAATAATCTAGCGAATGGATACGAAATACCTCATAAAAGAAGCATGAATATGTCCTTTATAAAAGGTTTATAGATTGAAATGAATCCATTATTTAATAATTCTAATATTCCTTACAAAAATAGTAATCATGTGAAACATTCATTAGTTAAATTTAACTAAACGTATTGTGGCATTAAATAAAATAGAGCATCAATTTTTAGTTTCAAATAAACATGAATATAATGAAAATTGGAATTGCATGATATTCTTCAAAAACCTAAACAAACTTGGTCATAAATTTATCTTCGAAACAATATTCCTCAAAATTTAATTTATCAATAAACCCAACAAAAATAGATGCATTTTGGGTTTGAAAATAATTTTTTTTTTGAACACATGAAGATAGATATTAACTGAAATACTTGAAAAAAATTGAACAAATTTTAAAGTTATTCGAGAAAATGTTTTATCTAAAGTAAAAAAACACATGAATATCAGATTTATAAAAAACTTAGCAAGTATTTATAATTAAACCCAACGAAGAAAAATATTAGAAAAAATCCTTCCCAAAACTTGAACAGAAACAAAATTTCCATATCTCCATTAAAATTTATGTTTAATTTAGAAAGAAAAAATAAAGAATATCCACAATTTGGTTTACACTTTAAAAATACACAAACAAAATCAATACCAAAAAATATTTCAAAAACAAAATTGAAACTAAATTTGTCATGTCTTGTAGGCTGTAGTAATGTTTTAGCTAATTTAACAGGGAAAATGTAAGTAATAATAATTTTTTTTTTTACATTTGATAACCAAAGGATTGAAATGAACACGCATTTACAAAAATAATCTCTTAAAAACCTCAATTAAAATAAAATTGCGTCTTTTATATTAAAATTTCAGTTGAATTCAGCAAAAAAGAATATAAAATAATGCCAACATTTTGGTTCTCATATATATATATATATATATATATATATATATATATATATATATATATATATATATATATATATATATATATATATATATATATATATATATATATATATATATAAAGGAAAGGATACACACTAAAAATCAGAACCTCTAAAAACCTCAATAGACGCAAAATTACCATCTACTCACTATTTTTTCAACTAAATTTATCGAGGAAATTTTTAAAAATAGCATGATTTTGTTTTACCTTTTAAAATCCACATATAATAAATAAAATACACACATTAAAACAAAAAAATCTTGCAAAAATATTAACAAAATTAATGCTAAAAAAATTTAAAACTCTTTGAAAATCTTAGCTAAAAAATTGGCTTTTCCTACATTATTTGAAACATACCTAAGCTAATTTAATATAAAAATATATGAAAAATACCTACATTTTAGCACTAGAGAAACCATAAATACTTTTGAGAACATACCTATTTCACCAAAAAAATTCCAATAATGTATTTAGGAGAAGAGAAAGCACTAGCTCATCAACCAGTGTTGATAGCAATAAAACACTCTAAGAACATATTGCCTTTCCATGTAATGGGCTATAAGCCCAAACTGGCAGTAATATGGTCCAAAGGATCAACTATGTGGCTTCAGCAGTGTTGGAAATGAAACGGCATCATGTAAAAATTTACCTTGATAATGATTGGTATTAAAATACATGCAAAGGGAACGGAAACCAATGAAAGGGGATGCAATCTAGAGAAGGAGCACCTTGCAGCATTCAATGTCACAATACAATTTAAGATATTATTACATGGAATTAATGAAGGGCACATAAAACATCCTTATCTTTAAATTGAGATGATGTTTAGAGTTTTCTTTTTATTTCTTTTATTTTTGGTTGCTTCATGACCATTTTTCCCAATTACTTGTATGAACTATTTTTTAACCTTTGTTCCTTTGTAAGTTCCATTTCACTAGATTAATTCTTAACTATGCAGCTATAATTAAATAGATACCTTGTGCTGCCATAGTTATACATTTACACTTTATTGGCATATATGAAGATGGTCTGGAAATGGGATAATCTAGATTGATTTATGCTTGACATAATTTATTATTACTACCTATGCAACATGTTTTATTATAATTAGTTGGATAGATTAATTTTACATTGAAAATGTATAGCCAATAAAAACAATTTTTTTTACAAATACTTAGATTTGAATATTAGTTCTGATATATGATGATATTAAAAAATAAGGGAACAATACACCAAGTCTAGATGACCAATTTTAACCCCCAAGTCAAAATGGTCAACCCCTATAAGTTGAAACTTTTTATAGGGTTATTCAAGGTTTTATATAATTACAATAGTCATTTAATGGTTTTAAAGTGGTCATATTAGTCATTGATTAACTTTGTTTATGATTTGGTCTCACATGTACTTGTATAGTCTAATGGTCATTCATGAGTCAATGCATTTTTCATGTGTGGTCAAGGTTTAACATTGAGATGAGTCACTATATTTGTTTTTTTTATGCCTATAAGTCATATAACCATGTAGTAATCTTTTTTCATGTTGTCATACATCCCAAAAGTCTTTAAGTTGCTTTTAAAGGCCAAAATTGTTGAATTATACATAGTATTCAAAATTACAAACATGTAAATAAATGTTATAACATGCCCAATGCCATATAATTGTCATAAGATAGTCAAAGCCTAATAAAATTGTAGTTAAACATCCAAATTGAGAGAATCACTCTTTTATGGGTAGTTATAGGCAATTGTATAGATTTGGGAGATCCATTTGCAGGTAAAAATTGTTCATAAATATCCCTTCAACTTCCATAGGTCATATTCATGATATGAATGAATATATATTTATCAAAAATTCAAAACTCTCTCTCTCTCTCTCTCTCTCTCTCTCTCTCTCTCTCTCTCTCTCTCTCTCTCTCTCTCTCTCTCTCTCTCTCTCTCTCTCTCTCTCTCTCTCTCTCTCTCTCTCTCTCTCTCTCTCTCTCTCTACAAGCTTACAAAGGCAAATTTCATGTGCATAGTATGATCGAGAGAGATAAATTTGGAGGTTTAGATATTGGGCAAAGTTAAGAGTCCTAAACACCTTAAATTTGTGGCATTGGTTTTCATATTCATATCTACTCTTTTATGAACAATAATTAAGAGTGCAAGGAGGTCATTATGTCTTGTTCATTTAAGCAGGGTCTAATTTTACTTATGTTTCTTCAATTTAGAGTTCAATGGTGGTGATTAGATTGTTTGATGTGTCTTAAGAGATAAAATGAGTTTTTTTAATGTCAATTTCATTAATCAACTTAACCTTATGAGGTGTCTTAAACAAAGAAACTAATGTCTTAAGCATATGGAACATACCACCCCAACTACAAGCATTTTGGTTGGTTTGAAGTGTTGTCATTCTCAAAAGTTTCCAAGTGCCTCATTATTCATGGAAAATCCTTCACTCTTAGATGATTCATGTGATATCTACTAGAAAAGTAGTTCTTTGTAGATAGTCCTAAAAATGGTGGCATGATTATTTCTCCTTGAAGACATAGTGTCATGTAGAAACAGTATCCTATAATTGTGATCACTAAACCTTGACTAAATAGAAATAGAATATCAATAATATCATATGTGAGCACCATTGAATAGTTGAAATACCAAGTACCTAGAGATAATGTGTCTCAAGTATACTTTCAAACAAATTTTGTATGTACTCTAGCCACCTACAAGTCTACAAAACTGTAGGTGGATGTTCATGGGCCTTAAGTCTCATGTTTGATATGATCAAAAAATTGAGAGACATGGTGAAAAATTCTAAATAATTGTGTGACCTTGATAGACCCCATTGTAATCATCAAACTAGCATGAATGAATACATAGACTCCAACTATCACACATAAGCCTTGTACATGAGCTAACCTCATAAATAAACTTGTACCTACAACTGGGAAAGTATTAGATTGCATATTGTTTAGTTGTAAGTCTATAAATTATTAAGGGGGTGATACTAAAAATATAAGAGTTGATATAGTCTTCAAGTGCAAGGACTCAAGAAATTGGTTCTTATTAGTCTATCTAATCAAAATATACCTACATATTACAAACCTATAGGTCATTAATTAGAAAAAAAATAATTTTTTTCATATAAAGAAGAGTATGTGAAAATAATAGACTCAATAAATGTGTGAGAGAAGGAAAAGACTAATGAAGAGACCTAAACTATGTGAAAG
This sequence comes from Torreya grandis, assembly GCA_037957365.1. Lineage (NCBI taxonomy): Eukaryota > Viridiplantae > Streptophyta > Pinopsida > Cupressales > Taxaceae > Torreya > Torreya grandis. The sequence continues at coordinate 386,858 of JARHVA010006213.1, forward strand.
TCAAAAGAGATTTGAGATGATTGAGTCTACATGCCTAAATACTCATACACAGGCATGAGTATGAAGATAAGAATAAAAAACTTGAATAATGGTATGAAAGGTTAATGATACTTGTATAACAATGAGGAATAACTTTGAATGACATTTAATTACTTTCAAGGTGTCAATGACATAATTTAAGAAGGCCAAATTTATGGGTTTAACATTCCAATCACTAAATGATCACCTACAACCATCTCTTAAGTAGGAATAAGACACATAAATGGTCATTTTAATGATGAAATATCATTAGAAAGGTGGTAGAGGTTAAAAAGAGGGTAACTAGTTATCAATACACTGGCAAAGATCCTTGAATACTCAATAATTTGTATTGAAACTCTAAACATAGTCAAGGATACAATACATATAGTGAGTTTAAAGTGTTTATGGATAAACAAGAACAAAATTTCAATTGAGGTTAGAGAAATCTTAAAATGAGGCTAGAGGAGATGATAAAAATAGCATACTACAACCCTACATACACATAATCAATATGACACCTATAGGCCTACCAAGAGTGAAAGGTGTATGCTTTTTTAAAGATATAAAATGGTTTGAAGGAATCAAATTAGATTAGAATGATCTTAAAATACTATTATGACAACATATAGTCCTCATACTCAACAAAATGGGTGGAAATGTTAATGGGATTTGTTTAGACCTATTGAGCCTAAGACCAACATACAACTTATATAGACAGACATAGGAAAAGTGATTTTTTGAGGGTAACATGAGGAGATGAAGACATTGAGAAGTTCATAGTGATATTATAGACCATATAAGATCATCCATAGAGAGTGGAAGATAAAAAATGACTAATTATTCCTATAAAACCTCTTCAAAGATCTCTAGGTAGATAACTATAGTTCAAACTAGAATTTATCTCACTTGGTGTGACCTTGAAGTTATGCATGGGACCTAGTGGCTTTCAAGGATGGTAAATAGTTATATATAATTCAATTTTATGAAATTATTTTTTGTTTAAAGTCCCTAACCTTTATAAACAAATATGAAGATTGCAGACCACTCTTCAATGGCATAGTTCAGACTCAAAGAACACCTTCTCAATCTTAGATATGTATGTAAAATATGCATGGGATTATAATATTCTAGGAAAAGTTTAAGAGGTTAATCTACTTAGGATTTATGGTATTGGTTCAAAATTTGAGGCTCGAGGGTTTATAAATAAACATTAAAAACTCAAATAGTTCTAAACCCTCATAAAACCCTAATAAGGCCCTGATGAGAGAGAATGGACCCCAATGCGCATAATATGACTTGGTTTGATCTTGTAAACACCTAAACATCATGTATCATTGCAACTAGTTCCTCAACATGTACTTTACATGTACCTACAAATTTATAGATGTAATAAATTATGTACCTTTATAAGCTTTTGAGATCCAAATAGGGTAAAACAGATAATTGACAGATGAAAAATCTTGGGGAGTATTATTTAGGTTGTATTATACCTATTAAATTCCATAAATGTGTACAATTCACCATGAAAGTGCTCCTATAGGTCTAGTTTTAAGGGCAATCTAAAAAAGGCTTGAGAAATGACTAATTTATTGAATCATTTCATGGTTCTCATACCTACATAGGGTCTCAAGACCTAAAATGTTGTATTTAGGATTTTTGTAGGCTATTTAAATTGAATGACACACTTTATGGTGATTTCACATGTGTGTGAGAATTATGGAGTAAAAATTCAACCTTCTAGGCATGTAGGCTTAATTGAGGCCTAATTGGAGAAAGGGATCAACAAAAAAGGGACACTTATACTTGGTCTCAAGTCCTAAAACTCTACATAGTGATTTAAGGGTATATTAAATACTCAAAACTACCCTCATATTATTAATATCATCTGTACATACTTCCATATAATGATCATTATGTGTTTTTAGGGTTAGAAGGATTTGAGGGCTAATGAGAGATTAGGTTACAAAATGAAGTATTCACACTTTTTTGATGGACCCAAATGAGGTGACTTAGATATGATAAGGTATGATAATGATTTTCATAGATATATATATATTACCTTGATGAATATGAAATCAAGTTTTCAGCATTTTGGGCAAGGCTAGGCATAATAGACCAAGGGGTTTCAAGACACCTAAGAAATTTTGTGATGATTTCCCATGAAATGTTAAAGTAAGGGAGTTTTAAAAAGTAGGATAAGTGTCAAATAGGAGGTATAAAAGAATTTCATGTTGATTTGATGATGAATAAGCCCATTTATCACTCTTCCCATATAAGGAAAGGTAATTTAAAGAACAAATGCAAGGTGTTAAGCAAGATATGAAACTCCTACACCATTTGGGAGATGAATAATATTAAAAAGAGAACACATGTTCTTGGACATCTTCTTGTAATATTTCATAACTCATTTCTTTTTTATAACTCTTGTATACACTTGGCAATCTCCCTCCTATACGCCCCTCTTTATCTCTCTTCTTCATTTCTCTATATATGTTGCCTCTTTCGACATTATAAGATATCCACAATTTGGTATGGTGAATCCATAATAAATTAAATACTTGTTTTCCTTTTGGAATAAATATTCAAATTAGTTTTACTTTCTCAAATCCTTTCATAAGTCTGTGAAGTATTATATTATTAGGTGACAAGTGATAGTTCTCTTTCCTTGTGTTCATCTCCCTCTTTCATGCTTTCTGTGAGTAATCTACTTTATATTAGGTCATATGAAGTGTAAATGATATCTTTGTGTGATTTAAAGTGCATAGTTAGGTTATTAGTGTCCATTATCAAACCTATTAACCATTTAACTTGAAGGATACATTGAATTCTACCTTTATATAAAAGCATCATGTTAGGAAAACCTTGGATTTTGAGATTAGATTTATAGTTGTTCTTCCATAGTGCATGTTCAAGTAAGTATGGATTTTATAATGGTGCATCACCTCCATTGTATTAGTTTTTAATCTCATTCTATCTCTTTTCCTTAATATAAAGTAGGTCAGTGGTTAGTTGTAGGTGTTGTGCATGGGAGCTAACATATAATATAGAAATTCACCTAAAAGAATTACCACCCATAGAAGATGATGTGTTCATATGATATTCCAAATTTGATGGCACTGGATTATCCCTCCTTAGGTTCAATTTTAGGTGATAATAGTTTTGGTATGCCTGGTGGGACCTCATGGTTCAAGAAGTTATCTAAGGTAGATGTTGATCTTGATAAATTTTAAGTGGTAAAGTTCCCTTCATGCAATATCTGGAGACTCCATAGTTATTGGCTCTTGGTTACAGACTATTTCTTAAAATTCATTCTTTAGGTAAACAAAAGATATTATACTAAAGGCATTATTTTTTAAAATTTTAGATCTACCTTAGTATTATGTTAGATCAAAGAGGTTTGTTAACACCCATCCATATTCAAATAAGTGTTTTATTGCTCACATACCTATTAGGAGACTCTTTTTGGGTGTAATTCTCAAGATGTAAGTACCAAAGAAACTACCCTTTTTTTATTTCAATTTGAATATTCCTTTATCACTTGCTTAATATGATGACATACCTATGTCATCCCTCAAAAGTGTGCCTTCTTACATGGGTGAAACCACCATTACTCCTATGGAACACATAAGGAACATTACCAAATTTTTCAAGATAAATAACATAAGTGAAGATAATGTTACCATTAGATTATTGGATTTTTATTTTAAGGGGAATTAACCTAATTTTTATGTTAATTTGGATCCTATTTATATCCCTACATGGGACCAATTGGGTGACTCTTTGAGGAGGAGAATTGAACACAAATATGATCACTTTTCTTTGACTGAGTAGATAACTACCATACAAAGATCACCTCAAGAGGCCATACAGTAATTAAACATAATATTTTAAAATACATTTAATATTATCTAAATCTTGGTAATTTTAATTACACGTTATGTTTTTCTCTATTATCTCAAATCTTTCAATAGTGACATATTCCTGATGATTCAATCCATGAGAGGGGATACACTTCCTAATGCCTATAATACTAATATAAGGGATAATAATAACCTTATATAGGATAGGAAGATTTATATTATACCCCCTATGCCTTTATTTACTAATGTCTAAACTCCTATGCCCACTATTTATCCCATCCCCACACCCAAGCATAAACAAACTACCTCCAATGAGCCAAGTAAGTCAAGAGATGAAGATATGATCAAGGATCTTAGAGAAGAGAATCAAAATCTCAAAATATAACAACAAAATCAGTAATGAAGGTATAATAAAGGTCCTTATAATCCTTATTAGTCTTATCAAGCTCCTATAGCACCTTTTCATAGCCACTATTAGGGACAAGGGAAACTAACTCAAGCAAAATGATATAATGGACAAAATAAAAAATGTTATTTCAAATTCAAAATAAATTTTACCTATCCAAAAAAACATGTTACAATACAATGGAGAGAACCTTTCATTGGATTAGCCTCATGACTCATCCACTTATGCAAATGAGACATTCAATCAATCTTATATGTAAAAATAGGGAACAATAATTGTTATGACTTAAGAAGAGATGCCTAGTGGAGGAGAAAGTATAAGAGAGAGTGTTAAATTAGTGATCCGGAATTCATTTCAGAAAAAAAATTGCAAATCATGATGAAACCAATTTCAAAGCGTAGAGCTCATTGGTAGCTTTTTTACGCCTTTTGCAGTTTGTAAAACGGACACCGTATGCAAAAGTTATAGGCCACTAAAGTTTTGGTTCAACAGGAAAAAAATTGGTGTTGTAAGATGACGTGGCGTAATGAGGGCACGCCAAGTGGACCAATTAGGTAATGACACATGGAAATCAATGAGAGACCAAAAATTTGGGATTTGTTTGATTTTTTTCTTTGATAGATAATTCATTGTATTTGAATTATAATGATTTTATATTTTGTAATAAGCCCTACCACGTCATAACTTGCCACGCAATGTCACACCTCAGCTACCATGTCACCACAACGTCAATACAATGACCAAGTCCAATGGTGGCCTAAGCTAGCACCTAAGTCTCCACAAAATGGGGGGCGTTGGTAGTATTAAAGGAGCCGCCATCCTTTTTAAATGCCTGGAGAATCGTTCCACTTCTCAATGTGGGACAAATGCTTAAGCGCGCCCTATAAGGAAGGGATAAGTCTTGACCCTCAAACCTCCTATTTAAAAGTGATAATCTTTGACTGTTTATGACACAGACTTCTAAGTGACTTAAGAGGAGCGAACTTGTATTTAAAGGGAAGCTTCTGGCTGACTGTGTATGGGAAAATATAAACCAGTTTGTTATATTTGGTCATTTTGAAGCCCTTAAAAGCCGAATCAGAGCTCGAAGTAAATTAAAAAGTTGTTTAGAATTCTGATATGCTCTATAAATTATATTCATTTTCCCATTTTGGATAATTTTTTATGCCATTTTGATATATATAAATTTCCAATTTTGATTTGGAGAAGCCTCTGCATGTGATTCAGGAAGGTGAAGGACGTGCTGAGTCAGCCAACATCTTTCAAAGTTTTGATCATGATTATTGTAGAGAGATATGATCTTTTTTTTTTTGTAAGTATTATTTTAGCTTGAAAATTTTAGCAACATTAATTGATCGATTCGATAAGAACCCAGGGACGTAGGAATTATGAACCTCATAAACAGTTTATGTGTTTTGATCTTTGGATTCATTTTTGCATTTTAGTTTCAGTTATTATTTAGATTATAAATTCAGATTTTTAATCATAATGCAAAATTTAATTAATTGATCATTTACAAGAAATTGGATAAAATTGAGAATTTAAAAAATCTAACAGTTTTAATGGATATTTGTGTGATCTATTAATTCACCTTTATTTCAATTTTGAAACGTAATTTAGATCAAATTATAATTAGATTTAATCATTCCAACATCTTATAAGTTGAGAAATTTAGAATTCATACTTTTAAAATTTCACTTAGAGTTTATCAGTGGAGTTTATGGATCAAATTGGTATCAGAGTGGTTAGAATGTAGGGATTGCTTTTAGTTGTGTATTGATAGTTGCTTCCAGAATAGTTGGATTATTAGTTTACAGATTGATTATATTGTAGTGTGCAGTGTGGAATCAAGTGTTTTCAGGAAACCATGGGAAAGTTGTCATAGATTGAGGTCATAAAAGATGAAAATGCAATCTTGAGATGCCATAAATTTAGACTTGAATTGCAAGTGGCAAGGTTAAAATCGGAGCTTGAATCCAAGGATGAGCTCTTGATTAGATTGTAATGTGGTGAGTTTGAAAAGGTAAAGCCTTCAACTTTAGATGTAGATACTATGACTAAGTACACTGTAAGTTTTTCACCATAGGAATCTTCATCTTCTTCTACCATTTCAGATTCAGTTTCTAGTAATATTGTTTTTGGTGATTTTGAAAGATACACTAAGTGCATAGGATCTAAATTGTTGGTTAAAATGGGATATAATGGAGGAGGACTTGGTAGAGATAGCCAAGGTATATCTAACCTAGTTCAAGTTGAGCATAGACCTCTTCGTGCAGGTTTGGGTTATACTAGTGTGCAGGTGGATGATGGAGAAGTTTCTTCCATGGCTAAAGGAAGATGAGCTTCCAATAGTGAAGTTTCTAGGCCACTAGTTCAAAAGTGTAAAGGTAAAAGAGGTATTGAGATTCCACCTCCTAATTCTTACACTAAATCTTTTGATCCAATTGATACTTTTAAGAAGTTTTGGATATAATATATATAAGATAATGCAATCATTTCCATGAACTTTTTGTGGGATGAATAACCATAGTGCTAAGACTTGTTGGAAATGAAAAGCTTTGTTTAAGCAGATTGCATGTTTTAAAAACCATTCTTATGTTAATTTGGGAATTGGCAAAAGGGGACCCTCACCTAAGAAGGAAGTTTGTACTCATTGTAAAGTGAGCAGACATAGGATTGATAGATGTTTTAAGCTTCATTCATCTTCACATTCAAGTAATGTTAAAACTAAGATGATTTACAAACCTCTCACTAAGGTTAATGAAGCTAATTCAATCCATAATATAGTTAACAATACAACCCAGGATAAGGTAAAACCTATAAGTGAAAATCCATTCAAGAGGTTAAGTCAACAATGTTTTCAATTACATATGGCAAAGCCCAAATTGATAGAGTATGTAATTGATAATGTATCCACAGAGACAATCAATTTCACTAGGAAGAAAGAATTGGTTAACTGGATTATCACTACATTCTTTTTACAAAGCATGGTTATGAATTCACTTAAGGGAATGAACAAGCTTTGATAGATGTAGATTAGAGTTGGTGGGAACACTTCAAGATAGGTTTATCATATGAATTTTTTCAATTCTCACTTTTTGATAACTCTAAGATTTTGATCTCCAAAATATACTATATGGGTAGTCTAATAATGGATAAGACATTAACTCATTTGAAACAGTTGGGGATATAGCAGAGTGATGTTGTGATTTGTTTCCTAATAGAATTTTATAGTTAGACTACTATTTTGAATGTATCTATTTTGGCACAGTGATGTTGAGATGCATTTTTTAAGACCCTTTGGGCATGTTTAGATGTTAGGAAGCATACACATTTGGTTTTTTGCATTTGCGTAGCATATAAGTCCCATACTAGGGAATTGTATTTCAACATGCCTAAAACATTAATTGTATGTTATCAGCATTATAAACTTGTCTTGCAGTTACATTGGGAGTTGTTTCAATTTTTGGCAATTCACCACTTTACAGGTTGTGACATTTGGGCAGGCAGTTTGATATGTTGTAATCACTTTTGCAGATGCAGATTAACTTACTCATGCCTTTGGATTAGGCATTTTTATAGTTTAATAAGTCATGAATCATTTATTTTTCCAAGGTTTTATCTTTGCTATGATTGGGTTCTATGTGATGTGATGTAGTAGACCAGTTATAAGATTTTAGGTGATAGTCAACTTTTGGAGACCAAAAGCCTCTTTTGTGGGGAGGTGTGATCCATATTTAATTTCAAAAAAAAATTGAATCATTATGAGACCAATTTCACAGTGTAGAGCTTGTTGATAGCTTTCTAACACTTTTCGTGGTTTGCAAAACAGACACCATATGTAAAAGTTATAGGCCGTTGAAGTTTTGGCTCAACAAAGAAAATTTTGGTGTCATAAGATGACGTGGCGCAATGAGGTCATGCCAAGTGGACCAATCATGTGGAAAAACATGGTAGTCATTGAGAGTCCAAAATTTTGGTATTTGGTTTATTTTTGTCTTTGACGATTAATTCATTGTATTCGAATTATAATGATTTTACATTTTGTAATAAGACCTGCCACATCATACCTTGCCATGCAATGTCACGCCTCAGCTACCATGCTGCCACAAATTCCAAGCAATGACCAATTCCAATGGTGACCTAATATAGTGCCTAAGTCTCCACAAAATGGGGGGTGTTGGCAGTATTAAAGGATCTGCCATCCTTTTTAAATACCTGGAGAATCGTTCCACTTCTCAATGTGGGACAAATGCTTAAGCGCGCCCTATAAGGAAGGGATATGTCTTGAACCTCAGACCTCCCATGTAAAAGTGATAATCTTTGACCACTTATGCCATGGACTTCTAAGTGACTTAAGAGGAGTGAACTTGTATTTAAAGGGAAGCTTCTGGCCGACTATGTATGGGAAAATATAGACTAGTTTGTTGTATTTGGTCATTTTGAAGCCCTTAGAGGCTGAACCAGAGCTCGGAGTAAACTAAAAATTTGTTTATAATTTTGATATGATATATGAATTATATTAATTTTCCCATTTTGGAGAATTGGTGCTTCCATTTTGAGCTATGTAAGTTTCCAATTTTGATTTGGAGAAGCCTTTGCATGTGATTCAGGAAGGTGAAGGACATGTTGAGTCAGCCAAGGTCTTTCGAAGGTCTGATCACTATTATTGTAGAGAGATATGATCTTTTTTGTTTGTAATTATTATTTTATCTTGAAATTTTTATCAACATTAATGGATTTGTTCGATAAGAACCCAAGGACGTAGGAATTCTGAACCCCGTAAATAATTTCTGTGTTTTGATCTTTGGATTCATTTTTGCATTTTAGTTTTAGTTATTATTCAGATTATAAATTCATATTTTTAATTAGAATGCAAAAATTTAATGAATTGATCATTTACGAGAAATTGGATAAAATTGAGAATTTGAAAATTTTGATAGTTTCAATGAATATTTGATTTGATCTATTAATTCACCTTTATTTTAGTTTTGAAACTTCATTTGGATCAGACTTAATCATTCCAACATCTTATAAGTTGAGAAATTCAAAATCCATACTTTTAAAATTTCACTTAGAGTTTATCAGTGGAGTTTATGGATCAATTAGGGACTACCTTGATGAACTAATTTCAATAAGATTCATGTGTAGTCAATTACCAAGGGAACTTAAACAAAGACTCAAATTCTATAACTACAAACACAAGGTCAAAAAAGAGAGTGGTTTAAGAGGTACAAGGGACAAGTGACAGTCCAAACTTGAATTATCATGGATTATATGTGTCAAATATAGTCCCTATGGCTTAGGTAAATTCAAGATTTTAGAATACTAAAGCTCCTTCTATGCCTCTTATGTATCAACTGACATAAGGTATTGGTAGTACTATAACTATTAGAGGAAATGAAAATGTTGGTAACTCCCCTATGAACATTGTTGAGTAGATGAATAAGGTTCTTTTAATCACCCCAATATGGGATACATTTTCCATTTCTAGACAAAGAGACATGATCCAAAATGATCTCTCAAAGCTCAATGCAACACCTAGGCAGCCTAATGAAAGAGGGGCAGTTTTGGCAAATGAATTGAAGACTAAGGATGGGAACAAAACCAAAATTGAAAGAGAATATAAACCTCCTCCTTTATACCTCTTTTTTATCATTGGATACTCATTGGTTCATAGTTGCTTAATTTATAGTGGAGCAAGTAGTTTAGTCATGCCAAAGCAAGTAGTTAACAAGCTAAAATTGAATTATGAACCAAACTCAAAAGGGTTGTTACAAATAGATGGATCAAATACTAAAATAGTTAGCATTATCAAATATTTGTAGATAAATCTTCATGCTTATCTTACCTTATCTATCTCCCATGATGTGGTGGTTGTATATATTCAACGTCGCTTTTCTCTTTGCTTGTGAAGGGATGCTATTTTTAATATCAAGGGTACTTAACGTTAGATTGGTCATATATTACATTTAAGACCATTTATGGTGCTAATGTTTCAATTAAGTCTCAATATTTGGTAATGTTTCATGTGGATCCTTATGTGGAAAACTCATATAACATGAATTGCACTATTATTTATGATGAAAAAAATTCAATGATTAAGAACCAACTACGTCTCTAGATGCCATACCTGATAGTTTTATAAATGAATGGTGTAAGGAGAGCCATGAGTTTGATCCTTTTAATCACATTGAGGAAATAGATTTGGGATTTTATTGCATGTATGATAAAGGAGCAAACATACCATCCATTTCAAAGGCTAATGAAGATGAATAAATAATGTGGCAATTTTATTTTGATATTTTAAGGAATAAAAATGGAGTAGGGCCAAGTATAATTCTTGTTTCTCCTTCTAAGGATAAATATTATTCTTATATTAGGTTCCACTTTGTCGGCTCCTCCAATCTATAATAATATGAGGGACTTGTTCATGGCCTCCAATGGGCAAGGAAAATAGGTATATAGTAATTCAAAGCATATGGGGATAGTGAACTAGTGGTACAATATGTTAGAGGGAATAATGCTACCAAAAATCCATTGCTAAAGGCATATTTACATAGGATTTGGGATCTCATTGAAGACTTTGAAGCCTTAAATTTGAATTCATTCCTAAGAAAGATAATTAGAATGTTGATAGATTGGCAGTAGTGGGAGCTCATTTTGATATCCCAAATGATATGCTAAGTGGAAAGCATCAACTAGATGTTAAGGTATTAGTTAGACCATCTACTAAAGACAATAATGTAAGTTGTAAAATATTTGATAGTGAGATGTAGATTACATCTTTTCTATATGAGGAAGCTAAGTTCTCCTCAAATAATCAAGTCAAGTTCCATAAACAATATGGTGATAAAATAGTGCAAATGCAATCTAACAAAGTCCCTAACTGATTGGTGACACTTAAATTATGTTCAATGAATAATATCGAATGAGAAAGGAAAAGGTAGGCATGTAAGTGAGGAGAATTTTAAAGAGTTGAAATATTCAAAGACAAACTAATCAATCTAAGAAAGGTATGTAATAAAGTTGACAAGACTGCCTTTGTTGAATTATGTAGGGAATTTTTAGATGTCTTTTTATGGGATTATGGTGACCTCAATGGATTTGAATCTATTCTAGATCAAAACACCATTTAGTTATACCCAAGTGTAAAAATGGTAAGACAATAGAAAATAATTGCAAATCCCAAGGTTGAGGTTTTGCTAAACAAATAGCTAATCAAGTTGATTAAATCAAACATCATATTCCCTATAAAGCATTCTTCATGGGTTGCTAATCTAATTAAAGTGAGGAATAAGAGTGGGGAAATAAAATTGTGTGTCAATTTGTGGGATTTAAATAGGGTGTCCTTGAAGGATCATCACCCTTTACCTTGAATGGAACAAATAATTCAAATGTTTACAGGGTCTAAATGCTTATCTCTTTTAGATGGGTATTCAGGTTATAACCAAGTCTTGGTTAAATAAGAGGACCAATATAAAAATAATTTTAGGACCAAATGGGGCACCTATGCCTAAAAATTTATGCCTTTAAGATTATCTAATGGTTTCATAAGAAATACAATTTAATACTCCTTATCAATTCCTAGTTAAATATTCATCTTGCAAATATATATTAGCATTTAGAAATACTTAGATTATTGAAAGTTTCTTTGAGTTTTCTCTAAGTTTTTAATGAATAAATAACCACTAATTGATTTTAAATGTGCATTAAAGCTTTGTCAATAGTGTTCCATTCATTCCTCAATCAACATGAACATGACCAAATTCACTAGACCTTACGGCATTAACCTTTTACATTATGTAAAGCATTTAAATTTTGTGTTAAACTTATTTTATTTGGCTTGTGATGGGAGCTTGAACATCTCTATAGGCTAAATTAACTTCTCATGTGACTTTACAAGATGTCAACTTAAACATACCAGTCTATGATACCTCATGGGACATCAAATTATAGATTAGATTCTAAAAGGAATAGGCACTCCACAACATGCCACTTGTCATCATGGTGCTAATCTGAGACAAATATTTTCTATCAGAGATTCAAGCTATGCCATTAGCTAAAATAAAGGCACTCCATGCATTACATTTAGAGTAAATCTACTCACTCTAAAATATTCACATATATGCTCAAACAACCTCATGCATCCATTCATGCCTGTGTGAACTCATCTCACCAAGCCACCATGCTCATACCTTCTCACAAGGTCTCTTCATTCCATGACTAAGCTTAAGATACTTAGGCAATTGATGCCTTGACCTTTTACCTCCATGTCATGACCTCAAAAAAACATCAGCCAGTCATATATAAGACATTATAACTCACTCGTGTCACTGCACCATTCTATTTCTAATGATAAAAATCTTTCACAACCTCATATAGACCTAAAACCACATGACTAAACATCATATATAAAGAACTTATATAGATTTCTTCATGGAATGATAGATCTAAGAGTTGAAAGAGAAATTAAATACATGAATTTAGATGGACCAAATAAAGATAAGGTCAAAGAAATAATGAATAAATTATATGAGTATCAAAATAAGCTCTAGTAGGAAAATAAAAATATTGTTTTTAGTAATATACGATGAGGGTAGTAATGAACAAGTAATGGAAGAGAATCCCTAATTTGTAGTTTCCATAACTACATTTTGGCATGTCCTCTTTTACAGTTCTAAAACTACATTCTGAAATAGAATATTTTAGTCAATGAGTTTTAATGTGTGCACGTTGAAAATGTCAAATCTCACCTTAAAAATTTCAAATAATTCTATTTTTTATAAAAATGCTTTATTAGGTCAAAGGTTGAAGGCTTATGACTATAAAACCTTTAGGTTGAAGAATGTGTTTGCTATGCTATTTTTTGCATTATTTTGGACACAGTTGAAGAATTCATGTGCAAGTTTGTACAAGTGTATCTAGATTAATAGAATATGTATATAATGGTTAAAGATCACAATAACTATTATTTATTCTTGAAAGGTGCGTAAAACTTTTGATATCCTTAAATTTTAAGAAGTGTGCATTTGGATTTTCATTTGGTGTGTTATTAGGGCATGTCATATACAAAGAAGGCATGTTGTTTGATCCTAAAAAGGTAGTGGTGATATCAAAACTACAAGTGACAAGCACATCGAGGGAGGTGCAAACATTTAGTGATATTGAGGGTAATATTATAAATTCATCCAAATTATACACATATTGTAGGGCCTCTTGAGGATTTACTTAACATATAGTGTATACCACATGGCCTTCCAAGGTTTGATTAATAAGATGGTGTTAGTTTACCTTGATGATGTCACTATTTTTTCAAAAGACGCTAGTGATCACTTGGCTCATTTGAGATTGATTTTTGAGAGGTGTAATCAGTTTGGGATATCTTTGAATCCTATAAAATTTGGTTTTGTAGTCTCTGAGGACAGGCTACTTAGACACATTATCTCAAGGGAAGGGCTAAACATAAACCCTGAAAGAGTGAAAGTTGTCTTAGGTTTGTATCAATCATTGCATAAGAATGGAATGCAAAGTTTCCTTGGTAAATTAAATTTCATTAGAAGGTTTATACTTGGTTTTTCAAATTTTGTAAAACATTTGAGACCCATGCTAAAGAAATGTCAAACATTTAGTTGGACTAAATAAGGGAGAAGAAACTTTGAATATATAAATCAAGGTATAGCATAGGCACCTACCTTGATGAATACTAACTTCTTCAAGGATTTTTTATATGCTTTATCTAATATTGAGACAATATAATCCATGTTAATGCAACAAAATAATAAAGGATATTAATATCCCATTCAATTCTTTTCTTAAGGGTTTGGAGACTATAAATTGAGGTATAATTTTTTAGAGAAATAAGTCTTGGTAGTCATAAGAAGCCTACAAAATTTTAGATATATGGTCTCAAAAAACAAGATAAAAATCATGGTATCTCACCCAAGTGTCAAATACTTTGTTCTTAATAAGGACTTGAATGATAAGAGGGTAGGTTGGATAACTAAAGTGATGAAATATGATGTAGAGATTAATATCACCAAACGAGTAAGAGGGAAAGGCTTATGTGAGCACCTATTTTTTTTTTCAACGTAATAGAGAGGAATGTTTATTAACACAAGATGAGCCTCAAAAAACAACACCTTTACATGCTACAAGTTAGATGCAAGAAATGATAAAGTTATTATAAACATGTGAGTTTCCAACTAGCCTAGATAATCCAAAGAGGATAAACTTTAGACTTCAATCTATACCTTATGTCCTTGTAGATGGTGTCCTTTTCAAAAAATATCTTAATGGTATATTTCTTAGATGTGTGGAGGTTGAGAAAATAGGTATAATTTTGGAGAAATTCCATGATGGGCCTATAGGTGGTCATTTTTCTCCTAAAATTACAACAAAGATCATGAGATCAGGGTACTATTGGGCTAGCCTCTACAAGGACTTTTATGCATGGGTAATAATGTATGTATATTGTTCTTTACTCATTAAAAAGAAAATATTATCAGCCCTACCCATCAATCCCATCCAATTGGACCAATGGTTCATGCAATGGAGGCTTGATTTTATAGATATGATTAATCCGACATCAAGTGTAGGTTGAAAATGGATACTCATGACCACAAACTATTTTACAAGGTTGGTACAGGTATTATCCCTAAAGGAAGTTAATGAAAAACTAGTTTTTGATTTCTATGAGAGCATAGTGACTAGTTTTGGAGCACCATCAACCATCATATCTAATAATGCATTAACATTCATGGGTGCAAAGAAAAGTGAATGCGAAAATAACATGGTATATATCTAAGTACCTCCTCTAATTACTATCCCCAAGGGAATGGGATTGAAAAGTATATAAAAAAGAGTTTTATCAAGATCATTAAGAGGATAATTGATGACAATCATATGACCTAGCATATAAGGTTGAAAAAAACCTTATGGGATGATAGAGTCACTCATAAGAGGGTTGTGGGTAACTCATCATACATTTTTATCTATGGTAGAGAAGTAAAATTACATATTTATTTTGAGCTTACTACTTTAGAGTTAGCACATTCACTAAAAGTAATAGAAAATTATCGTATGGAGGTAAATATGGTATAATGGATGAAGGTAGAGGAGAAGAGAGATGAAGCCATGCATACTTTGGAGTATCACTAGACCAAAATTATTAAAAATTTAAATAGGAGAGTTAGTGCAATAAAATTCCAACAAGATAATATTGTTTTTAAGTGGGATGAAGACAAGGCCAAGCCTAGTAAGCACACAAAATTTGATACATTATGGACTGGGACCTATTTCATCATTGGCTACAAGGAAAATAGTGCCTTCCATCTATCAAGACTCAATGAAGAAGTGCTAAGTATCCCAGTCAGTGTGATACTAGTGTCTCAAGCATATGTGTGCATTATAATGGTCATTTTGAATATGTAATATCATTGAAAACATGTCAAAGGTTCAAAATAGGTAACTAGTTCTCAATATAGTAACAAATATCCTTGAATGCTAAGTAGTTTGTATTAAAACTATAAACATAGTCAAGACCCAAAAAATGACCACCTACAAGTTGGTCTAAGTAACTCAAGTTACTTAAAAACTTAAGGAGAGGACACAACACATATAGTGATTTTGAAGTGTATATGGATAAACAAGAACAACAAGTCAATTGAGGTCAGATAAATCTAAAAAAATGGTTAGAGGAGATGATCAGAATAAGCTCACTACAAGCCTACTAGGAGTGAAATGTGTATACTTGTTTTGAGATATAAAAAGGTCTAAAGGAATCAAATTACATGACAGTGATCTTAAAATATTAGTATAACACCAAATATTCCTCATACTCAACAAAAAGGGTAGCAATGTTGATGGGATTTGTTTCGACCTATAGAGCTTAAGACCAAGCACATAGCCTATATGGATAGTCATAAGAAAAGTGATTTATGAGGGTAACATGAGGACCTGAAGACATTGGTAAGTTCATAATTATAGTAAAAACCATAAAAGATTATCCATAGACAATGGAAGACAAGAAATGACCAATTAGGCCTATAAACCCTCCTCGAAGTTATCTAGGTTGATAACTATAGTTCAATCCAAAATTTATCTCACTTGTTGTGACTTTGACCTTGTACATGGGACCTAGTGGCTTTCATGAATGGTAAATTATTCTCTATAATTCAATTTTATGGAACTAGTTATTGGTTTGAGTTCCTAACATAAACAAAGATAAAGAATTCATACACTCTCTAATAGCATAATTTAAACTCGAAGAGCACCTAATAAAGCTTTAATATGTATGAAAAATTTACATGGGATCCTATGCTTATATTAAAAGTTTAGAAGGATATTTTACTTCATATTTAAGGCAATTTTTCAAGATTTTGAGTCCCCATGTTTTATGAATAAACGTTAAGAAATCAAACAGGTTTAAACCCTTCTAAAACCCTAATAAGGACCCAATTAGAGATAATGGCCTAAAAAATACATGAGATGACTTGTTTTGATATTTAAACCACTTGAATATAATGTATCACTTCAATTAGGTCCTAAACATGTACTTTATCTATACTTGCAACTATAGAGATGCAATAGATGTTATACTTTTTTAAGTTTTTGAGATCCAAATAGGGTATTAAAGATAATGGATAGATGAAAAATATTAGGGAGGATTATTTTGTATATATTTTACCTGTTCATATCCAAAAATACATACAATCCACCATGAAAGTGCTCCTTTAGGTCTAGTTTTAAGGGTAGTCTAAAAAAGCCTTGACAAAAGGCTAGTTTCTAGGACCATTTCATGGTTCTCATACCCAAATAGTGTTTTAATAATTAAAATTTGGTTTTGAGGATGTCTATATATTTTTTAAATTTAATCAAACACTTTTTTGTGGTTTCAGATGTGTGGGAGAAGTCTGGATTAGAAACTCAGCGTTCTAGGCATGGAGGCCTAATTGAGGTCTAATTCGGGAAAGAGATTAGCAAAAAATGGACACTTCTATTTGGTATCAGGTCATGAAACTTGCCATGGATCTATAATGTAATACTGGGTACTCACAAAAAAACTCAATTTTCAAATATCATCTGTATATCCGTCCACACAAGGAGATTTGTGTGTTTTCAAGGCTACAAAGATTTGAGGGTTAATGAGAGTTGAAGGGGAAAGATGATGTCTTAGGGGTTGTTTTATCGACCCAAATTATTTATTTAAGGTCTGATAAGGTATGATAATTCTTCTCATGGATATATATTTCCTTGATGAATTTAAAATCATGTTTTGAGCCATTTGGGCAAGGCTAAGCATAGTATACCAAGGGGTTTCAAGACACCTAAGGAGTTTGGTGATGATTGACCCTAAAATGTCATAATAAGGGAAATTATAAATATAGGATATGTGTTAAATATGAATCTTCAAAATATTTCGTGGTGATATGATGACGAAGAAGCCTATTTTTCACTTTTCACATGCAAAGAAAGGCAGTTTTGAAGAACAAGTCCAAGGTGTCAAACAAGAAATGAAACCCTTATGCCATTTGGAAGATGAAACATATTAATGATAAGAAAACATGTCCTTATAGATATGTTAGTAATGATCCATAAATCCTTTATTGTTTTTAACTATTTTATACACTTGGTAATCTCCCTCCTCGACACCGCCTCTCTCTTCCTCATTTCTCTATATATGTTGCATCTTTTGGCATTGTAAGACATCCACAATTTGGTATGGTGAAGACTTATTGAATTGAATACCAATTTTTCCTTTGGAATAAATATTCAAAATATTTTTATTTTCTAAAATTATTTAATAATTGTGTGAATTAGTCTATTTTTGGGTTACAAGTGACCATTCTCTTTCCTCGCATTCATCTCCCCCTTTCATGCTTTGTGTGATTAATATACTTTATAGTAGGTCATATGAAGTGTATATAATACATTTTTGTGATTTAAATTGTATATAATGTTTATTATTTTCCATTATTAGACCTATTAGTCTTCTACCTTAAATGATACATTGCATTATACCTTCATATTGAAGTGTTGTGTTAGAAAAACCTTGGGTTTTCAAATCAGATTTGTAGTTGTTCTTCCATAGTACAAGTTAAAGTTATTTATGGAGTTTATCATGGTGATCACCATCATTATATTAGTGTTTAATATTATTCTATCCCTTTTCCTTAAAATCAAGTAGGTTAATGGTTAGTTTTAGGTGTTGTGCATGGGAGCGATCCCATAATCTAGAGATTCACCTCTAAGCATTGTCACCCACAATAGGTGAGGTGTTTCAATGTTATTCCAATTTTGAGGAGGTTCTATTATCCCTCTTTAGTGTGAAAATATGGGTGATAATAAGTTCGTAGGGGCACAAAATAGATCTAGATTTGTTTTATTAGATTTTAGACTTGGTCAATTGCTTCCAAGATTTACATGTTCCAAAATTCCTTGATCTTAGATTGAATGGTGATCAAACATCTGGTGGCATCACAATTTTTTAATATTTTCAATTATTCATTTAATTTTTTTATAATGTTTCAATGTGTTTAAATATGTCATGATTATATAATAATATCTCAATTTTACATTAGGGGAAAATATATTACTAATTATTGTTGAAAACATGTAAATTATAATCTCTTGAATTATTGTTGCTTGGTGATTTAGATATGATAATTATATTTTATTTTATCTCATTTACCATGATACTATCTCATTTGATAATATTATTAAAACTAGGATAAGCTAAGCCCCATGACATTGATCAAAAGAATTCATAGACCTTAAGTAGAATTAAAATCATGAATTGAAGGTCCATAGGATAGAAACCAAGTTTGAAAATTTATAATAAATGGCATGAATATAAACATGTTTTGTTAGAGCCATTATTTCTTGCACAACATGCCATCATTACACGGATGAAATAATAGAACCTCTTTTCACTCTATATTTTGGTCTTTATCCTCTGGGGAGTTTTTGTGGTTAGCCTATCTAGCCTCTATCTTGTCTTGTGGTTTGCATTTTCACATGGGTTTGTGTTTCATGTGTGATTCATGGTTCTATCATGCATTATAGACATTTTCATTAAGGGGGCTATGTTAGTTTCTAAATTTTTATGTTTAGCACTTAGTCAAGAATTTTGTCTTGGTCATCTATTTTTAATGAAATGTTTTTATGGCATAATCTTGGGTCATTACGATCTTTTTCTTATGAAATTATATTGGTTTATATTTAAATCATTTGTGTTACTTTAAATTTGGATTTTTTAGAATGTGCTTGGGCCCCCCTTGGAATTTTACCTACAAGTTGGAATTATTCAAATTTTAAAATATTTTAGTTTCTTTTATGTTTTATGTTTGTTTAAGTCCATGTAATTTCTTGCTAGGATTTGAGATAGAGACATGTGTCATAGTTACAACAAATGACAGTCATAGTCTATGCATGAAATTTGATGTTTAAGCTAAGAGAATAAGAAAAGAAATAAAAGTACCCACAAAGGCTTATGAATAATTAGGCTACTCATATCATTTTTTCCTTTACAATTATATTTATTTTTGTTAAGTACTAAAATTTAAATATGTACTTCAACTCAATTTCTTATTGATTTTTTAGTTTTAGCTAGAAATTAAATCTACAATGAGGGGTTAGGTTTGAATGCATGAGACAATCCATTACAAATACCTAGTGTACCACCTTAAAAATAATACTAAATGTATTACCATAGCCAAAATATTTTCATAATTAGCAACAAGTACCAAATCCGATTCACAACTCTTGTTTTTATAAGCAGATATGATTAATGTAAGATATTTTGGGATTTTTGATAATATAGTTTTATTGGTTTTAAATAATTAAAGAATTAAGGATTTCCAATTAAATACAAATAATAAGAAAGGTTTTTAGAAAAAAATTGTAATCAAGTTTATTGTATTTCCTAGGGTTACCTACATATCAACTTATGCTTTTGGACATAAGTAAAATCCAAGATACATAGATTGATATCAAAAATAAAGTCCTTTATGAACATAGAAATATGTATTATACTTTCAAGTAATCTTATTTCAATCCCATAGTTAATTAAATAAGCATTTTCACATGGTCTAACGTAAAGACAATCCTAATATATGTGTATTTATATGGCCTCAAAAACACATTAACATTATATTAAGGTTTCAAATGGAGAAACAACCCTAATTAACTTGATTTCAAAATAAAATGTGTTACCAAACTTCCTAAGTTTAACAAATTTTTTAAGGAACTCAACATTATTTTTGAGGTATATAGAGTAGTGGATCTATTACAATTTTGGATACCATAATTCCATGATAATAATAACCCATGTGGTCTCTAAATAGTATATATGTTGAAAAATCATCAAGTCCAACAATTATTATATTCTTTGTTCTTATTTCAAGGATGATCAACATTGTGTTTGACATAAAAGGATAGTTGTTCATCCTTGTCCACATGGTCACAAAATCAAATATAAATTATATGGTACTCAACATGGATTAAATCTCTAAGAAAGAATCTATCCATCCACATGTATTCATCATGATGGTAAAATATTGCATAGTACAAAAGTCCCACTTTAATCATGTAGATATGTTCATTAGCCATGGTTATAAGATGTTTGACTTGTGGCTTAATTATGGTAGGTATTTTATGATGACCCAGTGCAATTTAAAGCCTATATTATAAGGAAACATAAGTATAGTATTAAATCAACCACTATTATATATGCCTTAAGTGTTATTCTTATAAAAAATTAATTTTAATAAATTTATGGGTTCATGCATAGTGATAATGGCATAAAGCTTTTGTAGACTAGGGCTTAGTTTGAACCATTAAGATAGTGGCACTTATCACCATCATGAAATAAAAGGTGTATGAAGTTTCAAGATAAAATTATGAGAGATAAGTCACTCCATTACTTCACAATAGTACAATCATGACAAAGATCACATTCCTATCCACTCATTTTGTGATGACAAAACATAGGTATTTGAGTTTATTTAAACATAAAACATTATATTGAGTAAGAATATCAAAAATAAAGTAATATCTATAGAGGTAAATTATTATTTTCATGATCACTAAAAATCATTATTTTACATGCAAATAATTTGTGATCAAAGGGATATATTGATTTTTAGATATCATGCACTCAATTATTGAACTACAACCAATTTGGCTTGGTGACTATGATATATAAGCAACAAATAAGTCTAATTACTATAATGTGATAAGGGAAACATTTTTGATATCATATATGTGATTCTCATAGAATTTTATGATGGTTTTTATGATGCCAAAAAAATTACACATTTTTTTGCCCTAATTAACATTAATGCAATCCAACATAACACTAAGAATATAAAAAAATGTGTATAGCTTAGATATTAAAATATGACATTCAATTATATATCTGAATGTAAATAACTAAATTGATTATAATAATTTGATAAGAGGCATATGATAAATAAAATAAAGGGATGATTACTTATCTTTTTTGGGTGAATATATGACTATGAATTTATTATCAAAGAGGATATAAGCTAGAAGTTGGCCCTGAATAATTTAGAGAAAGAAGTATACTTCTATCTATGACATTCAATTATATCAATCTAAGTTAGTATCATTCATCAATACTAACCTTTTATGGTCATTAATTATCTATGTTTAAATGATTTACTATGAATATATGGTCACTTTCACCTGCCACTATATGATTTGTATATGCAGTTCTAAACTGTGATGATGTGCATAGTTACAAAAAATAATTTTATACCCTTGAAACCCTAGTTGTACTTATGACAGATGGAAAACTAAAAAAAATTGTGTAATGGGTTGATCTTCACCCAATAATACCCATTTGGTGATCAATTATTACCCATGTATATCGTACTCCAAGGAAGGAAATCAGGCTATACATACTTCTCCCACCTAATGTAATTTTAAAATTGTGTTCCTTCACTGTATGTAATCATCTAATGACTTATATTTTATACTTATAAATACTTCATTTGACTTGGGTTATGATTCATCCTAGTGATATATTCAAAAATTTGGAATAATGTGAAAGATTTTCTCAATGTGAAATAGTGTATAGATGTGTAACAAATAAGTGTGAAGTCCAGTTTGAATGAGACATTGATTTTATGTATATGCGTCAAATTGGTTAATTTATCATAAAATTGATAAAATATGCAAATTTGATGACCCTAAAGAAAGTTCTGATTTTAAAAATTAGTCATTGTTTAGATAGGTATGGTTCTACCAAATTCAAGTCAGTATCGACTAGTGATACTAGCCAAGACTTATATAACTAACCTATGTATAATTTCGCTGAACTAAGGGTCTATAGATGTATGTAAAATATATTTAGTATGTTTTAAATAGATAGTAAGGTTCATAAATAGGTGTAACAACATATATGAAATAATAGCTCTTAGGAGCTTGTTTATATACTCAAGTCATGTGTGGTAATGTGAGTAAATTTTGTCACTGTCATATACCAAGTACAAAATTTTGGTATATAATAATGCACCCCTTATTTTATAGTAATGGAGTTACTATATTAAAATCATAAAATGTACCTAAGTGTTTATAACACAATTTACTTTGTGGAAACTAGATGAACCCATAGCTTAATTTTAAACAATGAATGTTGCATTTACTTTTATCACTAATCCCTTCATATTAATATAGAAGGTTTACCAAGTTTGGTTTGGTTTATAAAACACCATGTTACAATCATGGGCCTATGAAGTATGGGCCCTTGAAAGACTATTGTCTTTATTTTAATATCATAACTACACTATCTTCAATCATTCCAATTTTCTAACTTAGTTAGGTATATGTATCTTTGTAGTCATACAATGATCATTACCATCCATTATGATCATAATCCATATGATAGAATGGTCAATGTCTCATAGTAGTATAATATGACCTTGATCTCATATTAAAACATTATTGATAACATTTCATAAAATGTGACAAACCTTCATGCAGATTTATATTATATCTACATTTTGATGTTTTGATTAGTTGAACAATCATAAAATTCAAATATCAACTTGTGGGTCAATATGGTTGACTAGGTCAATAGCCATACTAATTAGGTGACACTATGCACCATTTACTTAGTGTTTGATTCTACATGGCATCATTTCATACAATCACATCTTTTATTGATCCCTCAACACAATAAACTCCATATATATGTGATTAAGTGTCATAATGACACTTAGCATCTTCCCATTGGATCTCATGCTCATGGAGAGAAATTAAGGACACATGGATCTTAGTGGGCGTCACATATCTTTGGATGGAGCTTGTATTTTGATACTATGAGTAAAACCCACATGGTGGTAAGCACTTAATTTATAAGAACCCACAAACTACATTAATATAAAGTCCTTGGAAAAAATATATGAGATTGTGACATTCTACCACATGGTACAATGTGAAGGGGTTGCACCCATTATACTAAGAGATGCTAAAAGGCCTATCCACATGGTAGATCACAATTTATTGATAAGCTTGGAGGATAAATAAATAAAATTCCTTTAAAAGAGGTCATGAAGTTGTTACTAAATGTGATTTTTCCAAGTGGAAAGCTTAAAAGGATTTAGAACCTTATAGTCCTCAAGCTCTTTTTCTAATAATTTCATGATTTAGAAGTATGTGATTTCATGAATTTGACATGTTGTATAAAATATCCAAATCAAGTCCATGTATTGGAAAAAAAATTCAAAAATATGGATTTACATATGATAACAACATGTGGAAAACTCCTTCAATTAATGTTTACATGAATAACCTAAATAACACATCCTCATGTTCCACACTGATAATCACATAGGTAAAAAATAAATATTTTCAAATTCTTGTCAAGATTTTATTTAACATAACCAATAGACATGGTAAAATTATTTCTTAAACCCTTTGTTAGTTCATGAAGTTGAACAACTAGGGACAATGGGCCACTACAAAGAGCACATGATATGGTTGGAGCCATGTTTCAAAAATTCATTTCCCTTGAAACCAATACATTGGGCAGTGAGAATGTTATGCTTTTATGTTTTACCATTCCTATTGACTTAGTAGAGATTCTAAAACTAAATTATTCCTGCAATTTAAATAATGGACCATAGATACCCTTATTTTTATTAGACCTCATGTACCTTTTCTCGAAAAAGATAAAAATAAATTATTGCATAGGGGCATGCAGTAGTTAAATAATTATATGTACTATCTTGATTATAATACATCCAACAATTAGTGAAATGATTATTTAAGAAAAATCAACTTTTCCCTCTTCTTTTATTATAGTTGTAGCTCTTTGAAAGAGAGTTACTATATTATCCCAAGTGAATTATCATAAAATAAATATCTTCTTGTGAAGAATATATCCAGTCATGGTTTGGTTGGCAAGTTAGGGTTTGATTTCTAGGGATAATTATACAAGTGATTAACTTCATAGTTATGGGTTATATAGAAAACACAGAATGTGTTCCATAGTGGGTGACCATATTTTTTATGCAATATGTGGAATTTGTGACAAATAGGATATTTCAAACTAGTGAAGGAGAAAATATTCTCTCTTCTATTTGGAGGGGAGGTTACATTTAATGAAAATGGCAAAAAATCAACTAAACCTAGCTATAATATATGCATGTTAAATATAGGATCTGATTGTATTTATTTTAACCAAAAATAAAAATCAATGGATGAATGGTCAAACCTAAAAGAAAAAAAGTAGATTTCATCCAACATGAGACATGAAAGTGTTTTTGAAAAGTAATATTCTTGTTTGAGATTAACATAAATATTTCTTGATTTGAGAAATATGCATTAACATAAAAACATACACATCCACAAAGAATAAACTGTCATATCACTGCAAGATCTATGAATGTCACATATTAATTGAAAAATATAGGACTAGGTGAGATCAATATAAAGAAAAAGTGATATTTATTAATAAATTGATTAGTTGATTATCTAAAAAGTACAAAGGAAGTACATTATATAATTAGATATTAAGTCACCATAGAAGTAACAACTCAACTCAAAATTAGAAAACAAATAAAGTGTATTTCCCCTAATGACTTTAACAACCCTAAGCAATTTGAATAAAAATAGTGTAATTAGAACCAAAATTTGTGAAAATCCTACACTAACACCTCCTAAAATGTATCTTAGGTGGGTAGAAGAATTGGGTCCCAACAATGTGACATAATGAGG
Source organism: Torreya grandis (assembly GCA_037957365.1). Lineage (NCBI taxonomy): Eukaryota > Viridiplantae > Streptophyta > Pinopsida > Cupressales > Taxaceae > Torreya > Torreya grandis. Next base: position 412,391 of record JARHVA010006213.1, read on the forward strand.
TATCCAATCATAAAGCAACTGCCATAAATTAGAGAAATAAAGAAAACTCGTATGACAAAACTCATATATGAAAAGAGAGAAAAATGAGAATAGGAATAAAAAGATCCACTACAATCTAGAACTTCTAATAGCCATCCAATATCCTACAATAGAGTTCCTGGTAGTGAATGTGGATTAGAATTAGATGTAGTGAAGATTGGATCACCTTAGAAAAGTGAATGTGTCCACCAAGTTCCTAATGGATCTCCAACCAAAGTGTGATTAATGTACATGTAATTTTTCTATTTATGCAAGGTAAGAGGGCCAACTTCTCTATACAATGATGGTAAAATGAGATCAGAGACTATAGAGGACTTTATATTGCCCCAAAACTAAGGAATAGGCTACATAATATTTGATGTGTCTATGATTAGTATAACTACACCTTATAATGTTTGAAATAAACCAAACGTAAGTCAGTTATTAAATAACTACTCAACACCTATAAGGTGACAACAATATGGTGTAGGTATGTCCCCATCACTATTGTAGTCATATTTATAATAAGAACCATCAATATCAGATGTCTTCTCAAGGTTAGAAATGTCATCATGTTTAGGTGAGTCTAAAAAATAAGAATTGAAAGGAAAGTCAATAGTAAAGTTTGATAAGTTATATAGTTGATTCGGATGATCAACGATTCCCACTACTAATATAGTATCACTATGAAACTATCTATCATACACTAAAAATAGAATGAACTCAACTCACATGATCAAACCAAGGTGACTGATCTCGCAAACTAATAAGGGATTAGTTGGAAGTAAGGGAACAATCAAATAATTATTGAATATTCCACCACTCAGTTCAACATATCCTATGTCAATAAATTTATTATAATTGTCATCGCTCATTTGTATAGAGGACATGTCACAAGGTTCCAAGGAATTGAACTCTATTTGTGAAGAATCCATGTGATGTGAATCACCAAATTTAATGACCCATGTAGGAGTCAAATGTACAATTATAGCTAGGGCCTTGCCCTTTACTTTCCCCTTAGTATTATATTTTTCCTTTTATTTACCATGGTCATTTTCCTTATAGGATTTATGGGTTGATGAACTGTAATTGGTAGACTAAAATACATTGATATTGTGTTTCTTAAACATCTTAGTTAGTCATTTGACTTCTTCAAACATTTGATTTCATCATGCTTTCTCAATCAAAACCCACATTTGATACTATCTTTATTAGTCTTAACACTATAATAAAATATCTCATTGATTGATTTTTAGGTGGGAGGATTTTAATCCTTCTTTTGATCCTTTTTTTGTGTTTCTTCTCTCAGTTATTTTTATCTTTCTCTTGCTTAACAAAAAGCACATAATATTTTGAGGACTTCATTGTCACCATATGTATCAACTTATCTTTCTCCCACATAAATTTAACTATAAAGGTATATAAATAAGTCATCTTCTGTTAATCTCCAAGATCACATTTTGTGTCATGGAAAGTGGACATAAATATGTAATACTCTAGACCCAATTTAGAGAGTATCGACACAACAAGTTGTTCATCTTTCTTGTCAATTCCAAATTATTTCAACTACAATGTCAAAAGTATAAATTTCATGAAGAATTGATTTAGGGTATCACAAGCATCTAAGCTCAATATGATGATCTCATTCTCTAGATCATGCCCTCTCATCACATGATGCTTTCCAAAGAGTATTTTGAGAGTGTTCCACACTTTAGTATGTATTTTGGCAGATTCTATGTGAAAGATTATATCATGAGATATGGAAAGACATAGTAGTCCATGGATTTTATCACAACAGTTGAACAATTTTATATTCACTTCCTCTAGTATAGGTTCAATCTTAGTTCCCATTATAATTGAATGGTAACCCTAGGATTGAAAATGATTTGCATTTTAAATTTCCATTCATGATAATTAAAAGGTGTCAGTAGACTTATTGGACTTGAATTCATAGCATAGAAGGAAAAGATGTTATAGAATGTAAATAATAAATGTATGAAAATAAATTCATATCACCACACAATACCCATTTGTACTTATTATATTGAGCTACGCTAAAGTTTCAAATTTAGGTACATTCACATAGACATCACACATAGACAAGAATGCATCTTGAACAATTTGCGTGTAAGTATGAAGGAATCATAGGGACATTATGCTCAAATAATAATGCATATAAGACTATATAATATATGGTTTGAAGGAAGCTACATTTTGAAGGAAGCTAAATTGAAATGAATATGGACACCAATGTGTAAAGCATTAAAAAATAGTCACTTTTAAAGAATAGGACACTAAAATTTGAGTTACCAATCAAAATTTATAGCCATTTAAAAATTAGAGCTCACACAAAAACATTGGTTGCAAATAGTGGTGAATTTTTTTTAATCAACTTACCCTAAAGTAAACTTGAATTTCATTGGAGCAAAATCTTAAAAAAAAATTGAATCAATTTTCTCAAAGAATAAAACTTATTCATCCATGTTGTTAATTCTAGGTACTTTTAGGTTGGAAGTGACCAGGGACTTATTTCCCATATGACTAGGGGCTAAGAACTTTTTGTGTGCGCCGCCCCCCCCCCCACCCCCCCTTCCTCTTTTGATTGATGTGAGAGTGATAACATCTAGAAAAAAGCTTTAAATTTCATTTGAATAATAACACTTTTCAATTGGTTAAATTTTATGGCCTCCTCAACATAATAGATTATAAAACAAAGTAGGTCAAAAATTAGATCTTATACATACAAGAGGGAAATTTTATATAACTTGCATGTCGGTGGTTCAGAGTGTGAGGGGTGATTCTACCCCTATCAAGTTCCAATGGGTGATTTATCACCCTTTAAAGTCTGACATATGTCTGGAAAACATGAAATGTTTGTCAGGGGTTGAAACTCTAACAATTGATTTCTGATATTGCATTGAGTATAGTCGCAACCTGTGAGATTAATTAGAGAGTGAATGGAACCTAAGAGGATTAGTTATATAGGGTTCATATTTTGAGCCCTAATCAAATAAATATAAATGTCTGATGAAGGTTAAATGTCAACTAGGTAGGATAATTTTGATGAAGATGCAGTGTCTAATGAGAGGTGAATGTTTGATAGGGGAAAATAGTATATCGATAGTAGAATATATGTATTTCAAAAGTATACATAACCCTATAGTTTTACCCCTAAATGTCTAATAACACTATAATGTTTGCAATAACTTGAAAACTTGTCAAGAGTATAAAATAATGCCCATGTCTTAAAAAAATTCTAAGATGATAGAATTGACCACCAAGTTCACAAAATTTATTGAAGACTATGTGAAGACATCAAATCTATGAAAAAAACATTGAATTTGTAGAAAACTAAACAAAAAAAAAACCCAAAAGTAGAAAAACCCATTTTATGTTCATGAAAACACATAAAACCCCCTAAAAATGTTTTATAATTTAATAATCCTATTTTATGCATGACATGACTGGAAAGGCCTTGAAACCCTCTAAAAAATGTCTAAAAATTGTTATCACAAATCTAGGTCATGCTTACAGTAGATTCTATGGTTTTATTGCCTTTTAAATCTAATGGCACTATTTATTTTTATATTTGGGACTTTATCAGTGTAGTTTGCATGGAGTTTTGTGAAATCCCTCCAATCCTATAAAAAACATGAAAATTTAAGAAAACTAACAGGATTGGATGTAGGAAATATATCATTGAGGATTTATAAAATGTCAAAATGACTGTTAGATTAGATCTCTGATACCATATTAGTCACTCCAAGAAATTTTAAGATCATAGATTATAGAAAAACCTAAGAGTATCTGAGAGCAATCAATGCAAAGTAAAAGTGATCTTGATGAACTGGTTGATTAGTCGATTATCCAAAAATTTCAAAGGAGTTACATTATATTGTGAGATATTAGGTTATCGTAAAGGTAAAAAATCAGCTCACAATTATAAAACACATAAGTTTATTCACCATAATGACCTTAACAACCCTAAGTAAGATGAATAACAACCATGTAGGTAACACCAAAAGCAAGAAAAAATCTACATTTACAAAAAGAGAGAAATATTAGGAATTTCCCTTATGTTATAAAATTGAATAATGAAAAAACATTTCCTTCTCCTTTACTTCAAAAAAAATTATAATCGATATCAAAAACCTCTTGTAAAGTTGTCATTTATCCTATATATAGAGATAGGAGGGAATGTAAATTTTGTCCTATTCTTTTTTATTAATGTTAAAATTTTACAAAAAAAACCTAAAATAGAAAATAGAGAAAATTTGAAAAAGGTTCTAAACATTATAGAAGGCTTTATTTGGAATAAAAACTAGTGTTGAAGAGCTTGGAATAACAACAAAAATCTTCGATTGTTCTTTACCTTGAGCAAATTTGAATGTTATGAATTTCTTAACTCCTTCAATAATTATATTCCCCTTAGGGACCAATACATGCCTACAATGTGTCAACCACTTAAAAACTAATAGTATCATGGTTTTGGGACATTCCTAAGCTCGATCAATTTATTGTTCATCTCTTCAAGCGAGACAAGGATTTCAATGAGAATAGTCATTGAAGTGACATTAAAATTATCCTCTCTAAAAAAATGTTCCTTAACATGATTATTTAACTTGTCCACGATGTCTTGTATAATGAGTGACTACTCCTATTTTCTATCAACATATCTCAATGCAACCATCTAAGATTACAATATAGCTCCTTATGTTTCTTTATTCCAATTTGAACCTGTTGGTTGAATATTTTGTCGATCAGCATACTGATAAACAAAATAGGTTTGATCAGCCAAAGTAGGAAGATTAGTCATCCAAATGTGTAGTTTTACCACATCAGAAAGACACTGATCTCTCCTCTCATCAAGGGGAGGTTCCCTGTAGGTATGCTATATATATATATATATATATATATATATATATACAAAAAATAATACTCATGGGTGGGACAAACCATCCATCTCTCTTCTTTCAGAGATGTGCACTCAGATCAAAGGAAAAACTCAGGGGAAATGATAAACAATGCTCCTCTTCTTTTAGAAATACTATTCAGCAAACCACAAGAATACTCCTGGCAGTAACAACAAAATGTAGCAAAGGATGCAATAACCGACAAATTGAGATGCAGCTCAATGTCTTCACCTAGATCGCTCAAGAGTAAGATACGAAGGACAACGAGGGCACAAAGTCAACTCAAGGTCCTTTACATAGAAATGAAAAGAAAATAAACTAAAGGTGATTATGGGGGCACAAAGTCTCTCCACAGTTGACTCTTTAGGACACCTTTTTAACTGTTGTCACTAATTCTGCTTGTTGAATTAAAGGAATAGAAGATATATTGAAGAAAAAGACATAAGAACGATTTCCTCAATAACAAAGTATTACAGCACAAAATCTGAAAAACCACTTGCTTTCTTATTCCAATAACAATGCCTTACAATTTGGGCAGAGTTTCGTTCTAATTGTCTAAAAAAGAGATCTTTATTACAATAGAAGGAAGTCCCTTATATAGCCTCTTCAAGAAGGACTTGGGAACAATCAATACATCATTTTGCATTGGAATCTATTAAGAAGACATGCTGGAACTTAGGGGCACTTTACCCATTTGATTTTATCAATGCAAGGAAATAAGTCATGCTTATTGAAAGTTTGCAACTTTCAATGTCCACCTAGCGATCTGGTCTTATCTTATCTTCATCATTCCTCCTTGTCTGGTTAATTGAATTGGGTCTTGGATTTAGTTTACTATTCTTATATCTTCTCCACTTTCTACTAGTCTTGGCTTTGAAATTTGTGAATGTATTCTGATCTGTATGTCTGTATGTTTAAGGGATCAATGGCTAATTCAATGTGTTGAATTTGATATTTTTGGGCGTATCATTACTTTGTCTTCTTTCAACTTTCTGCTTCGTATTTTTCTAGATTGGACTTGCCCTTTCAAGCCTTGAGAAATGACCCATTTTGAGTCGAAATAGCCACCTACAAGGATATTTATCCTACAAGTAGTCCTTAAATGGCCTTTCGGGCTTCTTCGGGTGACCCTTCGGATATCCCTCAGGGTTTTCTTACACTTCCTCCCACTGACATTTTCCCAGGGAAAATTTCCATGAACAAGAAGTCTGAGGAATCAATTTTAAATGCCTTAAACAAACCTGAAAGAATTACCTTTTGGCTTCTTTGAAAATGACCCTTTGAACTTTGGCGATGAACCATTCCATTAAACCAAGACATTGAACCAATCGGTTGAACAAAAAATGGTTCAAGCTGATGATTTAATTTGAATGAACCAAGCCGGTGAACTAACCATTGAACCAACTATTGAACTTGCCTTTGAACCATGTGTTTAAACCAAGACGTTGAACCAATCATTGAACCAAGTTTTGGTTCAACGGTTCAAACAAAGCTTTGAACTGACTGACGAACCGTTTGATTGAACCAAAGAATGAACCAAAATTTGAAACAAAGTGGATGAACCAAATGTTGAAACAAAGCATTAAACCGCTTGATTGAACCTACCCTTGAACCATTTGACGTTGAACCAAAGGATGAACCAAACGTTGAACCTGTTCCTGATGCTTGCCGATGGAAATTCTTGCAGAAGTCGTGAAGCCCGTTGAACTTGTAGAAATGAGCCTGTTTGTAGTCCGTAGATTTTTGAGAAGCTTGAAAAATGAGGAATTTGAATGCTCAAGACAAAATTTGGAAAGGGAAGAGATAATTTTGGTCTGTAGGGCCAAAATAATTCAAATGTTGTCCCAAAAATGAGTGATATTTTTGGGGGACAATAGCTAGCTCCAGTTGGGGAACTTCTATCAATTACAAAATGAATTGAAAGGATTAGAATCCAAAATCTCCAATGTCTTCAAGTATGCCATTGGGTTAGAGAGTCATGCCACCCAGAAATGAAAGGCATCAAAAATGGAAACAAACAAAACAAAATAGAATTGAAAACTGTACAAATATACATATATACATATGCAATGATTTGATACTTCAAGAATTGAAGTATTTTAGATGCTGCTTCTTGAGAGACAGTGAAAATAGTGTGCCATCTTGGTAAACTAGCAAGAAGACATTTTGTCCCTAGAAACGGTGAAGGGCGAATGGATCTCTCCACCAGGAAACCAATTTTTTGCATCTTCCTCTTAGTCTTTCCTTCTTTTTGCTCTATGGTAGGACGTGGTCTTCAAACTGAAAACCATAACTCCTTGTTCTCCCTATGAAGGGTTCCTTTGCCTGATTTTGATTTGTAGCAACATGGTCCATTACCATAATTGGTTGTTCTTCTGGTTCAGTCTAGCATATGATTAGATTGTCCATATCAAACTCCTGACAAACTATCAGATTAACATCTCCTTTGATGTGAAGGATTTTGACTTCTTTATCTTGAGCAATCTTCAATTTAAACAATAGATATTCACATCCAGCTGTGTTGTTAGTGTTGCTGACTTACAAACTGCATGAAGGAAGAATATCTCCTTGAGGAGATATCAACATAGTTTTAACTTCATCATTGGTGGAAGAATTGTTGTCATTATCAGAAGTTGATCTCCTATTAGATTTCTCTTCATTAGAGATGGAAGATCCTTCCTTGTTTATACTGCATCCTACCAATTCCCTTGAAGTCTTGTTTGGATCAATTCTTGGATTGTCAGCTATAGGACTTTCATCTACAAAAACATGAACATCCTCTATGGTAAAGAAATAATTACCCCTACTTGAAGACTCAGATAGAATTTGTGCTGTAGGGGCTGATGTTTGGGTGACCATGTATTTTGTCTCAGATAGGTCCACATTTGGTTCTCCATCAATGTCCAATTGCTTAGGATTGACTTGCAGGGATTCAAACTTAGTCATTTGAATTTTGGATTCCTTGACATGATCAATCATGTCAAATGACTAGAATGGATTTGGAAGAGAGGATGGGATTCATCCTTTTGATTTTAAGGAGGGTAAGGACTGGTTTGCAAAGCTGAAGTAGAAGGTACAGAGATGTTTGATGTACTTACTTCTTTGGTAATCACTGGGTCCTTTGATTGAAAAGGAAGAGGGTTTCTTTGCTCAATAATTGAAATTGCTGGTTGGGGTCGCTCCTCTACCTTCTCTTTGTCAGCCTGTTGGGTTAACTGATTCTAGGACCGGGTGAATACTGTGTATGATCCTTTGATTACTTCACCTTCACTTCTAGATTCATCAAATTAATTTAGGAAACCAATGTGGGAGTCACCAGCTGATTCTTCTAGATCCTCCCTGAAGAGATCAGTGCCATTTTCTTGCTCTAACTTAGGTTGAAAATAAGAAACATGCTCTGTTTCCAAATATCCAACTATCGAGTTTGTTGGAGGTGCTTCAAAGGTAGGATTTATCTGTGGAGAAAGAAGATGATTTTGTTGTCCTTGACTTCTGATAGCATTGCCTTGATATGGATGATTAGGGAATGTCCTCCTTGATATATCTTTATATATAGGAGCAAAAGACATACTTTGTGCCATTTATCTTTTCAAGGCTAGAAATTCATTTGCTAGCTTTTGTACCATTGGATCAATGGTGACTGTGGGTGAGTATTCAAAAGATGAAGAGGGTTTAGCTCTGTTAAGATCTCCTTATCTTTCCTACCAAGATAAGGTCATCTTCTAGCTCAATAGCTAAGTCTTAAGCAGCCTCAAGGTCTATGTGTCTAGCTTGTCTCAACAGAAAACTCACTTCAGGCAGCTGTGAGTTGATGAAGAAACACATAAGATTCTGAGGTGTCAGCTGGGCAATCATGGGAATCTTATGCCTCAGCTTGTTAAACCTGGCAATGAAGTCCCTCATAAGTTCATGGGGCTCCTTCTTCATTTGTGTGAGTTGGGCCAGCAAGGCATGTGCATCTTTTCTAGGCTTGAATCTTGCTTCGAACTTGGATTTAAGTGTATCCCAGTCAGTCACTGATCTAGCTTGCAGATGGTAGAACCAGTCTATAGCAGCACCTTGTAGTGTCTCCACAAAAAGCCTGACTGCCACATCTTCAAATTCCACCCCTATCACACCACAGGCTATGGTGAAGGCTGTAATGTGTTGATCAAGGTGGACTCTTCCATCACCAAAGAATTTGGGGAAATTCTACCTTGAATTGAGTGGTAGCTCATGCAGAGGTGGAGTCAAGTTGAGTGGGCCAAAAGAGTTACCCCAAGGGCCTTGAACTGCCCTGATTTAGTTATGAACAATAGGGATAACACATCTGAGTGGAGTTGCCAGATTATAGGACAAAAATGGTTTAAAAAAATGGCCCTGTTTCAGCTTAAAGCTTGAGGCTTCAAACTATACTTTCTTTCCCAGCAGCTCTGGTTTTACAGACCAGATAATATAATGGAGATGGATGAAAATGGTAAGGCTATCAATGGATAATGGGTAAGACATGAAACATAGTCACCAGAGTTTGTAATGAATAAGGTTATAATGATAATGGGTTATATAGGTGATGTTTCAATCTAAAACTTGAGGTTCCAAATTGCACAATATTATGTATATCCCTAGTGGAGTCACCAAAAACTTTTGGTTGAATATTTTGTTGATCAACGTACTGATAAACAAAATAGGTCTGATCAGCCAAAGAAGGAAGATTAGTCATCCAAATGTGTAGTTGTACCACATCAGAAAGACATTGATCTCTCCTCTCATCAAGGGGAGGTTCCCTATATATATATATATATATATACAAAAAATAATACTCATGGGTGGGACAAACCATCCATCTCTCTTCTTTCAGAGATGATGCACTCGAATGAAAGGAAAAAATTAGGTGAAATGACAAGCAATACTCCTCTTCTTTAAGAAATACTATTCAATAAACCACAAGAATACCCCTGGCAGTAACAATAAAATGTAGCAAAGGATGAAATAACTGGAAAATTGAGATGAGCTCAAAGTCTTCACCTGCATTGGTCAAGAGTAAGATACGAAGGACAATGAGGGCACAAAGTCACCTCAAGGTCCTTTACACAGAAATGAAAAGAAAACAAACTAAAGGCGATTATGGGGGCACAAAGTCTCTCCACAGTTGACTCTTTAGGACACCTTTTTTAACAGCTGTCACTAATTCTGCTTGTTGAATTAAAGGAACAGAAGATATATTGAAGAAAAAGACATAAGAATGATTTCCTCAATAACAAAGATATTACAGCACAAAAATCTAAAAAAACACTTGCTTTCTTATTCCAATAACAAAATATGGTCAGCAATCTGAGCTCAAAGTCTCAGCAATGCCTTATAATTTGGGCAGAGTTTCATTTTAATTGTCCAAAAAAGAGATCTTTATCACAATAGAAGGAAGTCCCTTATATACCCTCTTCAAGAAGGACTTGGGAACAATCAATACATCATTTTGCATTGGAATCTATTGAGAAGACACGCTGGAACTTAGGGGCACTTTACCCATTTGATTTTATTAATGCAAGGAAATAAGTCGTGCTTATTGAAAGTTTGCAACTTTCAATGTCCACCTGGTGATATGATTTTATCTTCATCATTCCTCCTTGTCTAGTTAATTGAATCGGGTCTTGGATTTAGTTTACTGCTCTTGTTCTTTCTCTACTTTTTGCTAGTCTTGGCTTTGAAATCTATGAACGTATTTTGATCTATATGTATGTATGTTTAAATAATCAATGGCTAATTCACTGTGTTGAATTTGACATTTTCGGGTGCATCATTACTTTGTCTTCTTTTGGCTTTCAGCTTGGTATTTTTCCAGATTGGACTTGCCCTTTTGGGCCTTGAGAAATGACCCATTTTGAGTTATAATAGCCTCCCACAAGGATATCTATCCTTCGAGTAGTCTTTAAATGGCCTTTCAGGCTTCTTTGGGTGACCCTTCGGATATCCCCCGAGTTTTTCTTATGCTTCCTCCTGCTGACATTTTCCTAGGGAAAATTCCTGTAGACAAAAAGTCTAAGGAATCAATTTTAAATGCCTTAAACAAATCTAAAAGAATTACCTTTTGGCTTCTTTGAAAATGACCCTTTAAACTTTGGCGATGAACCATTCTGTTGAACCAAGACATTGAACCAATCGGTTGAACCAAAAATGGTTCAAGCTAATGGTTCAATTTGAATGTATCGAGGTGATGAACTAAGCATTGAACCAACTATTGAACTTGCCTTTGAACCATGTGTTTGAACCAAGACGTTGAACCAAGTTTTGGTTCAACGGTTCAAACAAAGCTTTGAACTGACTGATGAACCGTTTGATTGAACCAAAGAATGAAACAAAATTTGAAACAAAGCGGATGAACCAAATGTTGAAAAAAAGCATTGAACTGCTTGATTGAACCCACCTTTGAACCATTTGATGTTGAACCAAAGGATGAACCAAACATTGAACCTGTTGTTGATGCTTGCCGATGGAAATTCCTACAGAAGTCGTGAAGCCCGTTGAACTTGTAGAAATGAGCCTGTTTGCAGTCCGTAGATTTTTGAGAAGCTTGAAAAATGAGGAATTTGAATGCTCAAGATAAAATTTGGAAAGGGAAGAGATAATTTTGGTCTGTAGGGCCAAAATAATTCAAATGTTGTCCCAAAAATGAGTGATATTTTTGGGGGACAACAGAACCTACTTTTATAATTCATCTAAAGCTTAGTTCAAAATCTCATTCTTTTGAGGAATGCATTCTAACCATTTGAAAGAGGAATCATCTTCAACCTTCTCAAAAATTATAGCTTTGACCATCAAGTTGTTCTCACATTGATCATTTAACAAAAAAACCATTTCACATTTTCCCAGAGTTTCACCTCATCATTGTTAAATTTGATATATTTAATGATATTGATAATTTTATAATTGATTTTCTCATTCATCTTCACCACTTGCTTAATATACTTCATACCATCCAAAAACAGTTTCTCAACCCAAGCTTCAAGGGTATTCTCATAGGTGTTATATAGATTTATATTTGTAGTGGCATCCTTGCTTATTCTTAGGAACTAAGGAACTTTTCTTGCCTCGACTAGGTTGAGGAGATAGTTGACATGTCTAACCAACTAAAATATCTAATCTTACAATGAATCCTAATTGAGTTCATCTTATTCAAACCTCTTGATCATTATTTTTATGGTCTCTTATATATTATGAATGTCACTCTCTTTATCTACTTATCTTAGTGATACTTGTTTCTAAATATAATCACTCAAGTTCAGTTCCTCTTCTTTCTTTTCAATATTTGGCTCAATTTTTTCTAAAAATTGAGCTCATAAAGGATCTGATATTAATCTTGATTTGGAATTTCCCATCTTTGGAGGAGGAACACCAATGATATTGGATACAACATTGAAATCTCGAATTTCACCTTCAACAACCTTATTCCTTTTACTCGGCATGGGATACATCCATTCGAAAGACATTTGACTAATGCTTATCATTTGAGAATGCAAAGGTGGTGGTTTAGGTTATTTTGGAAGTGAACATTACGTAGGAGATAAAATAAATGGATAAATTATGGGAAAAGGAGATGCAAATATTGGTACTTTAACATCATAAACAACTACATGTTGAACTACTTATTGTTTAGAGGCAAGATATTATTGAGATGGATTTTTAATTAATAGGTAAGGTTCTTCAAGAGTAGAAAATTATTTTAATATAATGAACCTTTTATCTTTCAACTACATACAAGCCTAATCTTACAGCTAATCCTAAGTGAGTTCATCCTACTCAAACCTCTTGATTGTTATTTTTATGGTCTCTTGTAGATGATGATTATCACTCTCTTTATCTACTTATCCTAGTGATACTTTATTTTAAATATAATCACTCAAGCTCATTTCCTCTTCTTTATTTTCAATGTTTGGATCAAAATTTTCTAAAAATTGAGCTCATAAAGGATCCTATATTAAGCATGATTTGGTATTTTCCATTTTCAGAGGAGGAATACCAATGATAATGGATACAATATTGAAATATTGAATTTCACCTTCAATAACCTTCTTCCTTTTACTCAGCGTGGGCTACATCCATTCGAAATACATTTTACTAATGCTTGTCATTTGAGAACGCAAAGGTGTTGGTTTAAGTTATTTTGGAGGTGAATATTATGTAGGAGATAGAATAAATGGATACATTATGGGAGAAGGAGATGCAAATATTGGTACTTCAACATCATAAATAACTACATGTTGAACTACTTCTTGTTTAGAGGCAAGATATTATTGAGTGGGATTTTTAATTAATAGGTAAGGGTCTTCAAGAGTAGAATATGATTGTAATATAATGAACTTTTTATCTTTCAACTTCTTACAAACCTTTTGAATTACATAACAATTCTTGCCAGGATGATTTCTCTTCTTTAAATCTTCATCATATACATCTTTAGAACTTATAGAGGAGGATTATTGAGTTCTAACACTATCATTGTGTTTTTCATGAGTCTTTAGAATAGACACAGGTGAGTTATTTGTAGGTTTCAAATACATTGATATCTTAGATTCCATTGCTCTAGTGAACTCTACAAGTTATTTATTGATCCATTCCATGGATTGGTATAACACGTGCTTCATTCACATTTTTATAAAATGACATATCTTTGAAAAAATAGTTGATGCTTGACAATGGGGCACCCATGACTCCCTAAACATAAATGGGATCGAGGAGATAACTCTTATCATTAATCATGCCATTTCAGAACCATGTGTAAGAGAAGGCCCTTATTTTATATAAGATAAATTTACCCAAGGAAAACCTTAGTAATTCATACTCATTAGAAAAAATTGCCCAGTAATCCTCCAAATGCAGAACGTGCTCATAGGAGGCACCAATTCTAAGGTGATTTTGTACAAGCTTCTTACTATCAAAATAAGTCTGACTAGAATATGAATGCAAAGTGAATCGTGAAATTTTGTATTTGATATCCTAAGCATTCACTACATTCTTACATGTGTAATGTCTAAAATAGATAGGGAATGCAACACCCAAAACATGGCTATTCTATAAATTTGTGCATTGCAACCAACTATTTGCATAGTTCAATTAATAGGATTTTATTATTAACTAACATGTATAGCCATAGATAATATCTCTTGAATCCTCCAATTCTAATATATGTTAATTTTTAGTATTAAATTAAGGACCTTATAGACTATAAAATCAAGTTAATTAATTCATCATAGAATTTTTATCCCAAATCCTAATCTAAATCTTGGACTAATCCCATTGTGAATGCATCATTTTCTCTCATGAAATTATTATTTATCTGATCCAAATTCAAATGAGAGTATAATTCATACACTTAGGTATATGTGTGATATTGGTGGGTCTTTGTGTTAGACTATGGTATACTCTTTCAGAATCTAATGAGTACACTAAGTAGGAGACCATAAGAAACTACTTGGTTGACTCCACATTGATCAGAGATCAAATGAGAGTATAATTCATACACTTAGGTATATGTGTGATAGTGGTGGGTCTTTGTGTTAGACTAGGGTATACTCTTTGAGAATCTAATCAGTACACTAAGTAGGAGACCATAAGAAACTACTTGGTTGACTCCACATTGATCAGATGTTGTTGTAGACCTTCATTGATCATCTCTCCATATTATACAAATTGATTCCCATTGTAGAGTATATTCATTACAATAAACATCCATGTATATAAATTCATGGTGTTTTCATATGTGACCACATTACTGAGAAGAGTTATCATGTCGTATAGCTCTTCTTTGAAGTTAGATTTAGAAAATTAATTTGAGAGATTGGAGGTTTGACTTCTTTTATGTTTAAACCATGAATCATTTATCATAGATAGATGATTTGTATATGTTTCATTTAGAATTATGACCCTATGGAATTTTTTATATAGAAAATATCTTGGTATCCCATCTATTTATGTCCAAAACACACAATCTAGCATGGTGATAGTCCCTAGTACAAAAAACAATAGTGATCAAGTTAATATCAATCGAATAAACTTTCATACCTTATATATTTAAAAATAATAAATTACTAGTTATAGCAAGTGTGTTTTTTCTTTCACAGCATGCCCTAATTTACTCTACAACATTTCCTTATTTCTTATGAAATCATAGAACATCTTTTTTCCTTTTGTATCCACTCTTGCTTACACTCACAGTTTGTTGGTTTAAGAACTCCTAAATTAATTTAATCATCCATCTCAATTTGTATGTTTGACTAAAACTCAAAACACCATGCATTGGAAAGACCACATCTGTGTGATAAAATTTAATATTAAGCATTTACTACTAAAATAAAGTCCTGCTCCCTTAACCTACATTTGAATGTTTCACTCGATTTATTATTTGCACTTGTATCCCTATTTTTCTTGAGTGCATCTCAATTTTTATGCATCGTGGAACCTTATAATTTAATTTTATATAAATATTGGGCCCATACAGAGAACTTTCATACTTACCACTTCACTTTAAAATGTCATCCCAACCCTCAATTCTCCTAGGGAAACAACATTATATAAAGATCCCAAAACTTTGGTCAAAACATTAATCATATAAAAAATAATTCTTGTGAGAAAAGCATTAAATATTAACAATAATGATTTTTTAAAATTTGCGTAATGATCAAAATTTGTATTAAAAAATACTTTTATGTTGTCATGTCCATATGTGTCAAGTTATATAATTTTTGTAGTTTGGAGAAACCATGGTTTATACTAAACCACCCTTAGAACTCGGGAAAAACATAGAAACAACATATTTTCAATCATGGAAAGTTTTTAATTTCTTTTGGTTAAGTGTTTATTGAGGAAGCTGGTTGGATGGAACCTCCCAAGCATGCAACCACACTAGGCATCCCATCACATACTCATAGACATGCCAGCGAAGGTTAACTATTTGGGCCTCATGTGTGTGTGGATGTGCTCACCCGTTATTGCATAATTTTTTTTGTTTAAGTGTTTATTGAGGGAATTGGTTGGATGGGACTCCCAATCATGCAAACACACTAGGCATCCCATCACATAGTCATAGACATGCCAACGAAGGTTAACTATTCGGGCCTCATGTGCGTGTGGATGTGCTCACCCTCTACCACATGAGCACATGGATGAAGTCCATCTAGATCATCCCTGAAACATGCATAAGTGTACCCACATGTCATTTTTTAAAATTTATTATTTTTTAATAATTTTAAGTAAAATTAATATGAAACTTGAATTTTTCCCACTTTGTGGCTTAAATAACCATGGAAGATGGTTTTACCCATATATTTCAAACCGAGAGTCCATTTTTTGAACCCTCTATGGTGTTGGAGATCTAGTTATGACACGGTAAGCATGGTTAATAAATTTCATGAGAATTTTTTCTAATGAAAATATATTCATGGTTTTGTGACTGAGTTTATAAAGTGCATTTTAATAAACTTAAAAGTCATTTATATTCACGTATGCCAAAAATCAACTTGTTGTATGTATTTTACATGCATGAATGGAGCTAAAGTGAAAGGGGTTTGATTTTAGGGAGGAAAGCATAACTCAAGTTTCAATTAATGTGATTTTTTTTTATTTATTTTTTTTTTTTTTAAAGGTGAGGTGCAATTCTTTCCCTCTATTCACCATTTTTTTTTATAAATAGCTAGCTTCTGGGCATTTTAAGTGGCTGTTTCATGTTGATTCTAAGCTAGGAGACATTGAACAAATCATTTATATAATTTTTTAGTGTAATTATTTCCTCTTATTTACTTTATCATTACTATTATGCTACTAAAATTTGTAATCAATTGTTGAATGTAGACACAAACATTATGTTATTAAAATGAATATGATTATTAATTGAAGCTTTAGAAGTTTATTTTTCATTTTCTTATGCATGTAAATGATGGATGGTTTACTTATCTTGTAGTCTTCTTATTCATTATACTCTTGCATCATTCCTATTGCTAGTTATGAATTTGCTATCTAGACAAGGGATAAATTTTATGGGTGGCATTTATTCAATTGACTCAAATTTATCCATATTTTAACATATGTTTCCTTCTTTCCCCTTTCTTTTGCTCCTTTTTATGAGTATGGTTAGGCTAAATTTTTATTTTAAAATAATTTTCTTCTGTCATTTTATCTTGATTGTGAAAAAATTTTATTGTCATTAACGCATTTTTGAATGGATATAAATGCAATAAATTTTTTAAAATCATCCACAATTTTCTTGTTTGAATCCAAAACACATATATATTTGGATAATATATATGTATGTTTCATTGTTATCCAAAACATGATTAAAACTTGCAAAAATGAGATAACAAAACTTGCATATTCGTTTCATCTATCAAAGGATAAAATAAAGTTTTAAGTTCTAGAACCAACATAGGCCCTTTGTATTGAATAATTTTTAATGAACCAACTGAGTGAGATGTAGTCCACCAAGACCAAGCATATATAGACCTTGGATATATTTTTCGATCTCTTTTCTAGAGAAGTTGGACACTCCCTATCCCTCCTAAGTTGGTGTGTTGAACAACCCATCAATAGATTGGAATTATAAGGATGGTTGAACATAAATATCTCTAAATATAAAAAATTTAACCCAAAATTTCAAACTTTCACAATTTAAAAGCATTGCCCATACTAAAGAGTTGTAAATGTTAAGTTATAAAATTGAAAAATTATTACTAGATCAAACTCTACTGGGACTGAATTTTATTTTTTACAAGTTGTTGAACATAAAAAACATAAAGTAAATAATTGAAAACAGAAGACAAGATACATTCAATCAACTAGTAGTTCACCTACTAGTGCCATAATTATTTTTGTTAATCCATTTACTACCCCTCAAAACCCACCCATAGCCCAGGTTTGGATTGGTTGATGTAAATTCCCTATCAACATTGTATAGGTTTCCCATGACTTACCAAAAAAAATTCCATAGGTATTTTCATAGTGAAAACCACACTATCGAAGTGGATATTCAAGTGTTCAAAGATGTTATTATCTAAACACAAATTAATCATGAAGATGTGGCTTGTCAACTATTCCCATACACTTTTGATGAAATGACCACACTTTTGATGAAATGACCTATGGTATTTAGGATTGTAAAATGGGTCTATCATTTCCTATAATGATTTAAAAATGTGTTTATTAATCACTTCAGGCTACCCATTGATCTAGTCATCTTATACCATCACTTTGTTATTGCTCATAGGGATATAAACGAATATATGAGTGTCTTTAATGTGTAATTACACAAGATTTATCAAAGGTTGATAGACACATACAAATATAAGTGGCTACCATACAGAGATATTTGAGGGATTTAGATTCAATGACTTTTATTTTCCTTAGAAGAACTCTTGCATCCCTCGAATCCCTATATTTGGCTTATAATGAGGTTATTGACATTGAACACCAACTTGTGTCACAAGGTTATAGATTTGGTCCTTTACCTTCACTTAGATAACTAGGTGCTTATAATAAAATTTTAATGATCGACCATGTTATTCAATAGAACACTCCATTGATGAACCCAATCCCAAGTGTCTTGTATGTAAGGCGAAATTTAATTTACAATCCAACACCCATGATTTTTTTTCCTAGTGGATAGCTTTATGTACTTTCAAACAACACTTAGGTTCCACTTAAAGGTCCTACAACATCTTATTATCCAAAGAATAATTATACATCCCCAAAAACTAACTCATGGAATAAAACAAACATGGATATAACATTGTAGATGACATAAAGGAAACTAAACCCAAAATAACAATGTTTGATTTACTGTAGATATCTAACCAGAAGGACATGTTATTAAAAGAATTATCCTCTCCTTAATGGAAAGAAGCTGATAGGAATACTGACACTCATGTTGTTATATACAAATAAAAGACTGAAACTGCTCCTTTCCTCCTAGCAGTCTAAATTTTTTATAAAAATTTACAAATTATTGCTGCATTTAGGTGCTTCTGAAAACATAATGCCATATGAAATTTGTCATATATTGGGTCTGAATCTTGTGAAGTCAAATAAATTTTTTTTTCAATTGGTAAATTTAGAGGTTGTTGGTGAACTTAATAACATTCATATTTAGTTGGTTTCTATACCAAGAGTGCAATAATTTGTTGATATTTAAGTAGTGTATATCCCTGATTCTTACAATATGCTCCTGAACAAAGATTGGTTGAGAACATTGAATGGTTACATGAAAACTAAATTCTCACAAATACAGCTCCCATGGTGAGGCATACACATTCATAAGTGAATTGAAAGAAAGTTGAAAATGACTTATATGATCACTATATATAAAAAATAAATGAAATCTTGTGTGAAGAATATGAACTTGGGGTCTATGCATTTTATAAAGAGGTGGAAGATTATAATAAATACTTTATTAACATGTTGTTTATGCAAGATAAATCAGAATCTAAGGATTTGGATCGATTGGATGAAGAGGATACCCTTTAATCACCCAAGGTCCCATGATTTCATGGTTCTATAATAACATGTAAGAATGTGAAACATGACGATATAATCAAGAATAAAGGACTTTCAAGATTTTAAATGAGAAAAAATATTTTCTATCCAATTATATGCTTACTTATGTTACTAAAGATATAACCATAAGGTCCTTATCAGTTGAGAAACAAAATACATGAACACGTGGCATTAATAAAATAATCTAAGAGATCAATATTGTATTCATGCCTACCTTTTAGAATCCATTATGTACAGATGAAGATCATTTGTGTACCCTAAATTTTGATGGCTATAATAAGAAGAGTATATGTGGATCCATGGTTGAACTCATCAGCCCGTGAGGAAAATCATACTTGGTTGTCTTTTGCCTATAATTTAATTACACAAATAATATGGATGATTATGAGGCATTAGTTCATCATATCTAGTTTACTCTCAGGAAGAAGGTTTATTAGTGTCCATTATTAGACCTATTAATCATCTACCTTGAATCATACATTGTATTCCACCTTCATATTAAAGTGTTGTATTAGGGAAACCTTGGGTTTTCAAATTAGATTTGTACTTGTTCTTCCATAGTACAAGTTAAAGTCAGTTGTGGAGTTTATCATGGTGAATCACCATCATTAGATTAGTGTTTAATCTTATTCTATCCCTTTTCCTTAAAATCAATTAGGTTAGTGGTTAGTTGTAGGTGTTGTGCATGGGAGCTAGCCCATAATCTAGATATTCACCTCTAAGAATTGTCACCCACAATAGGTGAGGTGTTTCAATGTTATTCCAATTTTGAGGAGGTTGGATTAGCCCTCTTTAGTGTGAAAATATGGGTGATAAGAAATAATGTTGTGGAGTTAAGAAATAATGTTGCATTTTTTACTTTTTATATTAGAAAGATTATTTGCACTCAAAAAAATATCATATATACATATAATACTTTGAATTAGACAATTCTTTTTATAAGAAAGAAATTGAGCATGAACTGTGTTGTTAAGAAATAATGTTTCATTTTTTAATTTCCATATTAGAATGATAATTTACACTCAAAAAATATGTCAAATCTATTTATGTGTTGTATGTAGCATAATTTAGTTACCAAGGAGAATTTTATATCACTTGAAGGGTTTTGGTCGAAAACTTTTGAAAAAAACCATCGATTCAAGCCCAAGTCTATTTGGCCTTGATATAAAACCTAAAAAATGCATAAAACTCTCAGTATATCCAATACTAAAATGAACAATGTGATTACCTAGAGATAGTTCATGATATATTAGCATTGATCCATTTTGACCTTTTAAAGTGAGACTCTGAAGTTACCTTCGTGTCATGAAATTTTTTACTATCAAAATTTGATCATTAAAGTTAAATATAAAGTCAAATTAAGTGGGTAAATGTTAGTGATAACATTAGGGTGTCACCTTTAGTAGAGGTTAGGGTGTTGATATTAGGCTTGAAGTTAGAATATCCTTAAGTATTGATTTTCAGGAGGTGGTCACATTAGAGTGCCCTTAAGGGTGATATTGGATGTTACATCATGTTATCACTAAGGTTGGCATTAGAGTATTGATATGTAGTGATGTTATGGTATTAATAAATAGTAACATTACATGTCAATTAAGGTGATTTAAGGTTATCCTTAAAGTGTTTGACTTAAGGGCATCTCTACTAAAGCTTATATTAACAATGCATAATACACTAGTTTTTGTTTTTGTTTTTTTAATGAGTGCCTCATGGATAAAAACATAATAAATTATCTTTCTTTTATGTTATTTTGAACTTGTTAATGTAGCATAGGGTTTCTCAATTCCAATTATTGAATGAAGATTTTTGGTGTGGTAAGGTTTTTCAACCATTGATGTTAGGATTTTTTGGGTCAAAGTTTATTTTAGAAAAAACTTTTTATAGGGGTTATCAAATATTTGGGATGCCATAACGATAGAGTAACTCAATCCCAAAAATTGAAAGGAAAATGTGTAAAGGTCGATGTTTTGGGGTTGTAATTTTTGCCTGTGTGGGACAAGAAAAGTAGTCAAATTGAAAACTTTTTGCAAATGGGTAACAATAGCAGCAATGAATATGAAGACTTTATTAATAATGACCGCACAATAGAAGAATTCAAGAGTAGAATTTGGAAAATAAGATAAGGTTTAATAGTTCAAATTTAGATTAAAGAAAGAAGCATAACACACCATTCTAACCTGAGTGACTATAGGATGAGGATGGCGATGACAAAGTAAACCTAAAACCCACCTTTTCTTTTCTTAGTAAACCCTAAATAAAGAAATAGAAAAATACTTTAAAAAAAAAAGAAACAAAAAAAAGTCAAATCAAAACAAAACAAACAAACAAATTAATGCATACTATAATACAACGAAAATTGAAATATTAATAAAATTTTAGTAATTGTGTATAATTATGAAATTTAAAAATTACTAAAAAATAGAAAATTGAGAAATTTAAGAAAATAAGTGGAAATTATAAAATATAAAAATACGTCAAAAAAATTATAAAATAAGGGGAAAATGGAAAATTAATAAAATAGTGAAATTTTGAGTTTTTTTGTAAAATATAAAATTAAAAAAAAATTAAAAAAAATGTGAAAACCTAGAAAATAAAAATTAGTGAAATTTCAAAGGAATATAATGAGAAAATATTAAAAAGTTTTGGGAAATTAGAAAATTCAAAGAAATATAAAATAAAAAGAAAATCAAACAATAAAAAATTAAGGAATATTCAACTATTTAAAAATGTTATAAAATTATAGAAAATTTAAAAATATTTTAAAATTTTAAAAAAATATGATTCTATAAATTTTGAAAAATAGAATAAATTAAAATAAATTAAAACAAATTAAAACAAATTAAATTTTTAATTTTTTAATTTTAATTTTTTTAAATTATAAAAAATAAAACCAATACAAATTAAAAATTGGGAGAACTTAAAAAATTAGAGAAGTTATAAAAGTAAGAAAGATTTAAAAAAAATTAATGATACAATTAAATTGAAAAAAACTATTGAAATTTATTAAAAAATAAAGAAAAAGAAAATAAAATAAAACAGAACGAAAACAAAAGATGATAAAATAACCTAATCTTAGTAAATTTTAATTTTATATATATATATATAGAGGTGGTATACTTCTCGTCTTGCTTTTAATATGACAAGGGAGTAAAATAATTTTGGTCTTACTTTTCTACTAATGTTGAACATGGCATCGACTTTCTAATTTGTATAGAAAAAGTAATAATCTAGAAAATAATCTTTATTTGAAAAATGAGAAAATAAGGAAGGGCCGTCAAAATTGAATGTTATTTTTCCAAGTCCCTTTTGACTTGACTTGCTACTTACAACACCACTCCCGCTGCACAACACGTGTTTGAACATAAAAATTATCTTCTGGATTTTGTTTTTTTTAAATATAAATATGGCTAAAAAGTAGATAATGAAACCAGTTGACGGTCAAAATTATTTTATTTTCGCAACACGTGTTTGAACATAAAAATCGCGGACGGTATAAATTTGTGATAGGCTGAGCATCAACGCGGGACGCTTGTTTGCCTGTTCATTATGGCTTTCGCGTACTCACTCAGATGTTTACCAGGAAGTGAAGGAGGTCACGTTTTATCATTGGCTACAACATTTACAGTTTTATTTTTGTTATGGGTTATCTACAGATCTAGTGTGCAGAGAAAAACTCTATTAAAATTGCCCCCCGGACCATTTTCATGGCCTATTATAGGAAACCTCCACTTGCTAAAATCTCTTCCCCACCGCGATCTTCAGCAACTTGCTAAGAAATACGGCCCCATTATGTCTCTGAAATTGGGTTCTGCTCCTGCAGTTGTGGTTTCTTCTTCTGCGATGGCAAACGACTTTTTAAGAACTCACGATCTGGTTTTCGCCAGTCGACCTGCAACTGCTGCCGGGAAATACATGGCGTATAATTACAAAGATGTGATATTCGCTCCGTATGGACCTTACTGGAGACAAATGCGAAAAGTATGCGTGGTCGAGTTGTTGAATGCCAAGAGAATCAGATCTTTCAGATCCGTACGAGAGGAAGAGGTGGCTTTCGCCATTCGTTCAGTTTGGGAGATGTCTGGCCGGGGAACCATTTCCGTTAATATATCCAAGATCCTCTGCTCCCTTACACAGGCACTCATGTGGCGTATTCTCTCCGGTAAAAAATATTATACTGACGAAGACCATCTGGCTAGCAGCGACAACGGCAAAGACAAAGAAATCAGAGAAATGATATCACAGACAGCAAAGATAGTGGGAGTTTTCAACATGGGAGACTTCATTCCATATATAGACTGGCTTGACTTGCAAGGCATAATTCGGCGAATGAAGAAGGTGCACAAATCATTCGACAAAATTATTGGAGAAATAATAGACGAACACCAGCAGCGTAAGCGGATGGGGAGGTCGAAAGTCGAGGACATCGTTGACGTGCTACTGGAGATGGAGGACGGTACCGATGCCCTCACAATCACAGCAGAAAACATTAAAGCCATTGTTGCTGTACGCCTCTTACCATTTTTTCATGATGCACTCGTTAATTTTTTTAATTTAATTTTTTGGAATAAAATTTGCAGGATTTGTTCGTCGCTGGAGCCGAAACAACTTCTACTACATTAGAGTGGGCGTTGAGCGCGGTGCTCAACAACCCTGGCGTGGTGAAAAAACTGCAGCAAGAAATAGAATCCGTAGTGGGCAGAGAAAGGTCGGTAGAAGAGCGTGATCTGGCAGGCATGGAGTATTTGCAATGTGTGGTAAAAGAAACGATGAGATTGTATCCGGCTGTGCCTTTGCTACTGCCCCACGAATCAATTGAAGCTTGTGTTGTTAATGGATATTTTATCCCTCACAAAACAAGAATTATCGTGAATGCTTGGGCGATAGGAAGAGATCCAAGTGTGTGGGAAGATCCATTGGAATTCAGGCCGGAAAGATTTATTGGCAGAAATGTTGATATTGAGAAAGGAAAAGACTACTTCGACATGGTGCCGTTCGGAGCAGGGAGGAGGGGATGCCCGGGGAGTAGCATGGCCCTTGAGACGATGGAGCTTGTGTTGGCTCAGTTCATGCACTGCTTTGAGTGGAGAATCGATGGAGAGTTGGATATGAGCGAACGCTTTGGAGCCTCCATGCCCAGAAACGTTGATATTTTGGCCCTTCCGGCCTTGAGGTTGTCCACGTGCCCATAAATTACTTTTCGTTGTTTCCATGTTAAAATAACTTGTGATCAACAGGAATATATTCTATAAATTACTTTTTAGTATAAATGTAGCGTGTCTAGTTTTAATTTATATTTTATATTTAGATTTGGTTTTAAATTGCATGATTTCGACTTTGGATTACATGAAGGGTTGTATGTATTTATACAGATTGTTGGTCAAATACAAGATTTATTAGTTTTAATGGAATAACTTTATAATTATTCGATGTTTGTTTAATTAAGTTTGTTTTTGAAATATATAATAATAATTATTATATGATTTTATTTTAAAGATTTGTTATATTAATTTTGAAATATATTTTAAATATCATATAGGTATATATTTACTTCTATCAAAATTATTAATTACTTTTTTAAAATTTAGTGAGTTCGTGAAATGACGTTTTTATTTTAGTAGTGGAACATTAGCATGTGGTTTAATGATTACATGACCTTCAAACTATTGTATTATATTGTTCATGACATTTGTAAGAATGTTTGTTTTTACCTATTATTAATGGATGGTTAATTTTGTTTATGGAATGTAATTTTACTTAAAAAGTTTGGTTGTGTGTAACCCACCCAAAATCAAATCTTATTATGACATGGTAGATCAATAATAATCATTAATAACTTAAATTGATCCGTAATGATTAATAATATTTTAAATAACACTAATATTCATTACAAAATATACGCTATAAATTTATTTTAAATACTATATTAACATTGACAATTTAATTACATTGTCATGATATTTGAGAATCGCTTCTATTGTATTCATAATAAGTTGACTCATGAAAATAAAATATTTACCCTCGATTATTGGAAAAGGGGAAATCTAATCGAATGACTTTCTTTAACACCCAAAGTTCAAACTCTAAGAAACAAATTTTAAAAGAGAAAGCTTATTTTTTGGATTATTTTATTTAATTCATTTTGGTGAGTCTTTATTACAGATTTATTTAATACAATTTTATTTTTAAATTTTTTTTATGATTTGTTATTATATGATATCATCTTGTGATATTTTATATAGGAATTAAATTAATATAACATGATATAATTTATGACATTTTATGTTTTATTGTATATTTATAATTATTATATCATCACTTATTATTTATAATTAATAATAAAAATGTATGAATAATAGATTAATATTCTTTTTATAGATGTTTATTTATTTATATATCAATCGTTTGAATCATCATTATCAATTTTAGTTTCTGATTCATATTTATAATTTGAAATTATTATATATAACAAAGTTTCTAGGATATATTAAAATATTATTTTTATACATAATTACGAACAAATATTATTAATATTAGGTAATTTAATGACACTATATGGGTACGACAATTAGTACGGTTCATTTATTGGTTTTAAATAAATATTATTAATGTTGGTCAACTTAATTGCGTGGTTTAATTGAAAGAGTAACTACATGTAAAGTACATGTTAACAAACTAGATTTAATTAATCCAATTCTATATATTTTAATATAACACATTTACAATCAAGACTAATCATGTTATATTTTTTATACTTAAAAATAAATACTCCGCCATAAAAAAATGCAAAACAGAAACAGAGACTCACTGCTATACGACCTTTATTTTTAGAAACAAATATCGTTAATATAAAATATTTTAGTATTTTTGATATTCTAATTTTATTAATTTTAAAGAATTAAAGAACTGAAAATTTCCTATTTTATACAAATGAAATGAAAGGTTTTTAAAAAAATTATGTAATCAAAATTATTGTAATTCCTAAAATTACCTACATGTCGACTTATGCTCTTTGACATATGTAAAATCCAAACTATAAATAATGATATCAGATATAAAATCCTTTATAAACTCTGAAACGTGGATTATTTGATTCCCACTAATTGATATAAATCCACTACGAATATGTATTTATGAGGCTTCCAAGTGAGCACCAACCCTACGTGACTTGATTGAAAAATATAACATATTCACGAAAATCCCAAGTTTCACGAAGTTCTAGGGGAACTTTGCATAATTGCTTTGGCAGACAGAGCAGTGGGTCTGCTGCAATCGTGGCCACCAAACTGCGCTCGATCATGGTAACCAACATGGACTCTAATCTAGGCCATTGATTATTTTATTCTTTATCAACATGACCGCCAAATATCCACAATGGTCAATGTTCACTACAAATTCCAAAATTATTAAGACACGATCTAAATAACATTTGTGGGGGTGACACCAAGAAGGCACCAAATTAAAAATTCACCGAGTCACACATAAAAAGCGGCTGCAAATTTCGAGTGCCTCCCCGAAATCATGATGTCATTGCTAACATTAGTCCTACATCAGTTGGAAAACTTATTTGGATTGTAAAAGTTCTCACATGTGTGGATTCATATGCTCCACAAAGTGACCACAAGTCATAAGTCATAAGTCATAAGTCATAAGTGACCTCCACGTGAGTGCAATGCTCTAAATGATGTTTGGCATGTGGTCCCAAGTAACGTCAAATAAAACTACTTTTATTTCAGATCAACATTGCGTTTAACATAAAAGGATATTTGTTGAACTTGTTCACGTGGCCACCAAATCAACTATAATGTATATGGTATTCAACTTGCATGAAGTCTATGAAATGATCCATCCATCCACGTGTCTTCACGATGGTACAATCTCACCTAGTAGCAAACGCTGACTTAAGAACTGTAGAGAAGTTCGTTAGGCATGCATATAAGATGTTTGAATTTCGGCTCAATCACAATAGGTACTCCATGATGATATAAAGCCTATGTGATAAGGCCTCATAGTTACAGTACTAGTTAGGCCACTATGATATAAACCTCGTGTTATGTTTATAAATAATTTACTTTAATAAAGTGATAGGTTCGTGCAAAGTGATAATGGAATAAAGCTTTTGTAAAGTGGGGTTTAGTGAAATTTATTAGAATGGTAACACTTGTTATTATTATAAATGTAAAGGTGTATAGAATTTTAAGCTCAAAAGAAAAGGATGAATTTTTTTTATTACTACGTGGTAATGTGATCATGCAAAAAAAGTACAATCTTGTTCACTCATTTTGTGATGAAAAAGCTTAGATATTTGAGTTGATTTAAACATTAATAATTGTATTGAGGACAGAGAAGATAAAAATGATATTAAATTCAGTAGAGGTAATTTATTCTCTTCATTATCATTGCAAAACATGATTTTACACGAAATAAATTCTTGATCAAATAGATATTTTGATGTTTATATTGTATGCACTTAATTATTTAATTGTAACCAATTTGACCCGATGATCATGATACATAAATGACAAATAGGTCTAATGACTATAATGTGATAAGGGAGATATTTGTGATCTCATAAATGTGATTCTCATAAATGTTTATGATGGTCTTTATGATGTAACAAAAATAAAGTTGCACATTATTTTACCCTAATTTGGAGTAATGCAATCTAAACTAATCCTAATAGGATAAAAATGTGTGTATAACTCAGATATTAAAATATGACATTCAAACATATCTTTAAATGTAAATAATTGAATTGATTACAATGATTTGATAATTAGAATATGCTAAATATAATCATCACAACAAAAGGATGGGTACTTAGCTTTTCTGGGTGACTACATGATTATGAATTTATTATCAAATTGGATATTATCAAGAAGTAGGCCCTGATTCATTTAGATCAAGAATTGTATTTCTATCTACGAGGGTCAATTCAATTGAAGAGGGTTAGTATCATCCATCTATACTCCCCTGTGCTAGTTAGTAATAACCTGTGTGTAAATGAGTTATTGTGACTATACATCACTTTGACATTAGCCTATATGACTTTTATATGCAATTTTGAACAATGAGGATGAGCATATATTGAAAAAAATATTTTTTGCCTTGAAACCCTAGGTGTGCTTGTGATGGCTAAAAAACTACAAAAACAAAGAAAATTTAATGGGTTGAGATGATCCCAACAAACCCTATTTGGTGATTGAGTATGACCTACATATCTGGTACTCCAAGGAGGGAAATCAAACTACACGTACTTCTCCCACCTAGTGAAATTGTATAATTGTGCTCATTCACAATATTCATGCATCTAGTGACCTAGATTTGATAATTAAAAATGCTTAATTTGACTTGGCTTGTGACTATTCCTCATGATAGACTCAACAATTAGGAATATTAGGGTAAATTTTCTCAATGTGAAATAGTGTATAGATGTGTAATAGATAAATGTGAGGTACCATTTAAATGAGACCTTGATTTTATATGTATGAGTCGAATTGGGTAATTTATCACACTAATTATGCATTGGGAAGATGGGATGAGCCTAAGGAAATGTTTTATTTTATAAATTAGTTTTTGTTGGGAGCGAGCCATTATATTGGATTCAAATCAATATCATTAGTTAAATCAAGGATCTAGAGATGTATGTTGAGGATATTTAGTAGGTGTTAAACAGATAGTAAGGTTCATGAAGGTGTGCAATAACATAAAATAAGGGTTAAACTCATAAGATAATATGCAAGTGTGAGAGAATGGCTAATTAAAAATATATTTATGCACTAAATTTATGTGTGGTAAATGTGAGTCAAGATTGTTAGTGTCATGTACCAAGTACCAAATTATAGTATATTCAAATGTCCCCCTTCTTTTATAATAATGGAATTACTAAAGTAAAAGGATAAAATGTACCCGAGTGTTTACAATACTATTTGACTTTGGTATGAAGTTATAATTGTGCAAGTCACTCAATAAAATAACCTATAATCATGTGTAGTCATTCTCCATAGATTAAAAATTCTAATGTAAATCAAATTTATTTAAATTTTAAAGATAATGGTAAGAGTAGATTTATGTGTTGGTGAAAACCATGTTTCCACTAAAACTTGTTGGATATAATGCTTCCTTGTTGAAGTATTGGATAAATTTTTTATTATTTACTAAAACACATGTATATTTTGGGTGATTGTGCTCCAAATTTGTATAACTATGCATACCCTTGTTTTGGGAAGACAAAATGTTCTATTTAAAAAGAAGAGAAGTCAAAAATTATCAATATGGACCTAAACATTCCATTATATTTATATTTATCTATAAAATAAACCACAATGCTCTAATATTATCCTTTAACAAGATGCAAAATAAATGAAGCCACAACCCTAAAGTCCCTAAACTTAACTTTAAATATTAAACACTTCTTTTTATTTTTCCAAAGTACAACTTGAAAGTTTTTACACACGAATAAAAAATCTTACATGAAATTTTATGTGGGATAAAATACATACCTTAACTCATGAAAATTTAAATTTTGCTTCTTATTGTTTATCCATCCTCAAAGTTAATGAAATTTTTTCTCCCTAGTTATCCTAAAATTATGCTACAATTCAAAATGATGGAGAATAATACATAATTTTTTTACTTGAAGAAGAATATTTTTGTTGTATTTTACAACCTCTCTAATAAGGAAAGATGTCCACTCCTCTCCATAACTCCACCTCTTCTTAAGAATATCTAGATAAAATCAATTCTTTATTTGCACAATTTTATAATTTCTCCCTAAGTTCCACTATCTATTATGATCCCTTTTGAAAAATGAATGGAAAAAAACCACTTTTTCAATATTTTAAATTTTGTCTCTTTAATAAATCTAGAAATGGAAAGCGAAAGGGATTCTTTTTTATTTACATGTCTAAGGATCATTTATGAAAACAAATTTTAATCAAGTAATTCACAACAAACAATTCTTATAATCAATAAAAGTGTCCCAAGCATGCATAAGAAATACAACATAAGAAAATATACACATGAAATTAAAGACACATATGTTATGCACGACTCTAAAATTAGTTGGTATGGATTTTACATGTTGGGTTAATGATAATCTCTTTTTATTTCATTTCTTACAATAATAAGATGTCACGTACACGATGAATGCACATGTAAAAATGTTCACATATTAGAAAAAATATTAATATTAACATAACATAGGTTGACATTTTATCTCTTAAATCTTATGTCTATATTTTTAAGATTTGGTTTTATTTATAGGTTTAAGGATTTAGGTTTTAAAATCTCTTCATTTGGATGTATTTTGATTTATAAGTTTAAAAATTTAGGTTTTAAAACCTTTTTATTTGAAAGTGTTTTGATTATTTTTGGATTGATTATAACTTTTTATTTTGATTTATTATTTGTTTCGGACTTATGATTATATTTAAGTTTTTTGAATCATGTGTGTCTTTGTCTTCTAAAATTTGGAGTCTCTAAAAACAAAACCTTCATCTTTAATTTTTTTTTTAAAACACATCATTTATTAATACCATATTCTCAAAATTCCATAAATTATATCACATCCACAATAATCATTCTCATACAGATACCTCTACCCATATACACACCATTCAATAATAATCACAGAATTAAAAACTATATATCTATGAAAACAATCTTAACCAATTACCGCATAAAAGTAAAATATATAAAGTAACAATGTCCATTAGTGAATATACATAAGTATTAGTGAAATAATAAGCTCAATATGGTCCAATATAAAAAAATGATAGGAGATTACGACCATGACAACCGAGGTAAAATAAAATGGATGACATAAACACAATCATATAAACTATTCAATTTTATTCATGGAAAAAAATACATTATATAATATTAAATATAATTAAAAAATTATTATCGCTATTCAAAAATAATTATTTTATATACATATATATATATACATACTTTCTTTCAAATCACATCAATTTCTTATATTCAACAAAATAATTTATTTAATATTTTTTAACAATTCAATTAATATCAATTACTTAAATTAATTTATATAAATAAAATTTAATTAATATCTCTAATGTAAGAATTATCATCATATAACCAAAAAAAATTAAAAGATTATTCTTCCAAACCCTAAAAAACTCAACTGAATACTTGAAATATACGTAAATTTCCATTTATAATAAAGGTATGTTAATTGTATGAATTAAAACATATAAAATCTTATATTATCAAATTTCGAACTATTTAATTTTTGACAATTATTCATTAATGTCTGAATAGGTTTGAAGGCCAAAAAAAAATATTTTCTAACATTTTTATAGGCGTCCAATACCTGTGATTTGTCTTTTAAGACACTACCTTTCATTTTGTTGCATTTATGATATACCATGTGGCATTTGTTCCCTATGATGTCTATCTAATTCCATGGAGTATTAACTAATATATATATATATATATATATATATACTCTCTCCACTTGGAACGCTTTCCTTTTAGCATTCTTGGGATTTTATTTATGAATGAAATTATTGTCTATTTTACCCAGCGGGATAAATTCAAATAAATCCTACTATCAGTGTTCCTTTATACCAGGCGGTGTTCTCTATTATTCTTGGTACTTAGCGACTTCTGATGTGTTTTCTTAATCGCATATTTTGATTTTTAAGGATGTCTTTTGATCTCTTTTCTATTTAATAAGTTTTCGTTAATACTTGTTACATGAAATTGGTAATTCTTTTTTAATATGTTTTGTTTATATATATATATATATATATATACTCTCTCCACTTGGAACGCTTTCCTTTTAGCATTCTTGGGATTTTATTTATGAATGAAATTATTATCTATTTTACCCAGCGGGATAAATTCAAATAAATCCTACTATCAGTGTTCCTTTATAGCAGGCGGTGTTCTCTATTATTCTTGGTACTTAGCGACTTCTGATGTGTTTTCTTAATCGCATATTTTGATTTTTAAGGATGTCTTTTGATCTCTTTTCTATTTAATAAGTTTTCGTTAATACTTGTTACATGAAATTGGTAATTCTTTTTTAATATGTTTTGTTAGTTTATATATATATATATATATATATATATATATATATATATATATATAAATTAAATTATCTTTAAGTTTTAAATAACGGTCCTCTAAATTATCCTCCTTTACGTTTTGAAATGTTCCTCTTATTTCCCATATGCTTATTAACATTAAGTTTTGAAAGTCTCATAAAAATATGAGAAGAATATTTTATTATTTTCAAGTTTTATATTAAGCTTTGTTTTTTAATTGGCAATTAATTGTTTTTAACAATGTCTTTCTTTTTATACAAAAGTAATCAAAATATTTTAGTTGCAATTTTGTACGTCATTTATTTTTTTAAAAACATTGAAGTTTTTTTAGTTTGGATTTATATTTACAATTTAATACAAATTTCAATTAATTAAAAAAAGAATTTTTTATTTTATTTTATTTATATAAAAGAGGTCAAAACTTTATTAAAACTAAAAACAACAGATTACAAAAGCACCAAAATCACCCAAAGACAAGAAAACCAATAAGACCAGCCTCACACTTCAACTCCAACAACATCTCCCGCAAGAATAGGTTCGAGTTCCTGACGTAAATCGCTAGGCAGCTGCTCCCATTCATCTGCCTTACGGCCTTCTCCCTCTTCCGACGCCCATTTAGCTAAACAATCAGCCAGCTTATTCCACTCGCGTGGAATGTGGGCAAATGATACAGACTCCATGAAAGAACTCACCTGTAAAATCTGCTACACTATCGTGGCCAACTGTCAGCTCACATCTGAGATCTTCCTCTCCAGTATCAAATTAATCAGGACCAGAGAATCAGCATCACAGATCACCCTCCTCCACCCTAAAGCATAAGCTCTCCTCAAGGCATAAAGAATAGCCAAACCTTCCATCTTATTAACCGTCTGCTCTCCCTGATAAGTCAAGAAAATAAAAACCACAGATCCCAAAAAATCCCTAGCAATCCCACCAATCCCAGTCGCCCTTGGATTGCCCCTGGACGAACCATCTGTATTAATTTTTAAAAGCCCAACAGGTGGAGGTGTCCACTTCCCCAACCATTGAACTTTCCACTGCCCCTGTATACCTGTCCTGACACAAGCTGAGATCGACGATAAATCCTTTATGCCAAATCGTCCCAACACTTCAACATCCCCTTTCTTCGAAGGCAACATAACCTCGCTCTTTGCTTCAATAGACTCCTGGATCATACCTTTAATTTTGCTCCACACCTATTGGAACACCATTTTTTCTTCCCTAAAAATCCTTCGGTTCCTTTCCAACCAAACTTGATAGAACAGGAAAATAGGACCAGCATACCACGCATCCTACAGAAAGGAAGTTGAGGAAGGGGGACGGCCCACTCTTGACCAAAAATCAGCCAAAGAAACAGCATGGATGCACTGGCACCTCCACCCGTCCCACCAAAAGTGCCATAACTGAAGAGTTAAGGGACATCAAAAGAAAATGTGAGAGGAGTCTTCCTCTTCTCTATTGCAGAGAACACACTTTGAGGGGCCAACAAATCCACACTTTAAACTATTGTCCCA
Organism: Torreya grandis; assembly: GCA_037957365.1. Taxonomy (NCBI): domain Eukaryota; kingdom Viridiplantae; phylum Streptophyta; class Pinopsida; order Cupressales; family Taxaceae; genus Torreya; species Torreya grandis. The sequence goes on from JARHVA010006213.1 coordinate 446,420, forward strand.
TGTCAAGCATCTATTTCACACTAAAGTCCATGTAAAATAATTACACTTCGGCCACGAGAAACCATTCCAAACTTTTTTCCACCATTGAACTTCCCCTCTATCTTCATACTGCTGGTAGATCAGCTCCTGATAGCCATAAGACACAGTATACTTCCCCTTGGGGTTCGGGGACTAGGTTAACACATCGTTGTCCATGAGTGTGCAACAACTACGATTGGACAATATATTTTGTAGGTCTGTGCACTCTGCCTCCAAACCAAGAACTGGCCACTCTTCTGGGGACTTCCATCTGATAACCACCACCTACCCCTGAAAGGAAAGAGATTTAAAGTCACACACACTTATCCAACTAGCTTCACAAAACCTGTGGGCCAAAGTACTCAATTGAAGATATTGGCTAATTATAGGTGGGAAACCATCCCAAGATTCATGCCAAAACTAGGCCTCCACCCCACTCTTGCATATCCAAAAAAGACCCCTCTTAATTATTGCAACTCCTTTCTTGAGAGTAGCCCAAATCACTGAGCCTTTGCCAACCAAGTTATATCAAGGAATATCCCTCTGAGGAATCCCCAAAAAGTACTTATGGGACAACACTCTAGCCCATAGCCTATCTTGCTCCACACACCAGTGCTAGTATAGTTTGGCAACCAAAGCAGTACCAGATAGCACAAACTGCTGCAATCCTAGCCCACCAAACCTCTTTGGACTACAAACTGCCTCCCACTTAATCAGGCTCCACTTGGTCGAAGATAAATTCCCAGCCCATAAAAATTGTCTTGTTAAAGAGTCCAAGTCCTTAACAAAGCTCATCAGCACCACCTAGACCATACACCTATAGATTGGAAGAGCCTGCACCACTGATTGAATCAGTTGAACCTGACCTACAAAAGATAGCCATCGGTGAGTCCAATGATTCACCTTGTCCCAGAATTTGTCTAGGATCGCCTGCCACGACTCCTTAGCCAGCCGGCCCACTGAAAAAGGAATCTTGAGATAAAGCACTAGGAGACTCCCAATTTGGAACCTTAGGATAAGAGCCACTCTATGCTGTATGGACGGTGTAGTGTTAAAAAAAATAGATGACTTGTCCTAATTAATTACGTGTCCAGAGGTAGCAAGGTAAACATTCAGGCTTTTGCGTATGCTAGATGCCTCCCTAATAGTGGCCCTACCCATCAAAGCCACATCATCCACAAACTGGAGGTGAGATTAGATAGGGAGTTCCCCTCCCCACTACCAACCCTGAATAGCGCCATCATCCACATTTTTTTGATCAATTGGCCCAAGCCTTCTGCTAATAGAAGAAACAAGTAGGGAGAAAGAGGGTCGCCCTGCCTCAGTTTGCGAGAAGCCCTAAAGAGATTAGAGTGCTCGCCATTGATCAGAACAGAAAAAAAGGTCGAGTCCACACAACTCAAAACCCACCTAATCCACTCCTTAGCAAAACCATAGGTGCCCAAGACCTTCTGGAGGAAGGACCATTGAACTCTATCATAAGCCTTTGACATGTCCAGCTTGATAAACATCACCTTCTCCTTGGACTGGGACATGGAATGTATAGTCTCATTAGCCATCACCAACCCATCCAAAATTTGTTGGCCCTCAACAAATCTACCTTGCTCCTCAGAGATAAGCGTAGGCAGCCACTTTTTTAACCTCTCAGCAATTAGCTTAGAAATAATTTTATAGGTGACATTATAGAGAGAAATGGGCCGAAAAAGACTCAACCTATCAGCCCCTTCTCCCTTAGGAATGAGAGCCAGAAAGGTAGAGTTCAAAGCCCAAAGCATCTGCTTGTTCCTCTAAGATTTTTGAACAACAACTAGGAGGTCCAATTTGATAATTTCCCAAAACTCCTAGAAGAACTCAATCAAGAATCCATCAAGACCAGGCACCTTTCCTTTTTGCATCTTAAAGACTATCCTCCTTAACTCCTCCAAGGATATATCCTTCATCAGATGCTCATTCATATCCATGGTTACCAAAGAGGGGACACAAGATAGGATCTTAACCTCTTCAGTCGAGTCCCTCTACACCTCCTCCCTGAATGATGATGCAAAATACTGCATTGCCTCATTCATGGTACCCTACGTAGAAGAAACAGTCTCCCCGCTATTCGTCACCAAAGAATTAATCCCCATGCCATGCTGCCTAGCACGAACCAAATTGAAGAAGAAGGTTGTGTTCTTATCCCCCTCCCGTAGCCATTTAATTCAGGCCTTTTGCTTCCAGAAGATTTCCTCCCTTAGTTCCCATTCCTCCAAAGCTTTTAAGGCCCTGGCTTCCTCCCTCAGCAGTACCTCAGTCATTCCCTCATCCCGAATGGTTATGGTAATGCCATTCAACTCCATTTGCACCTCATTTTTCTTTTGAAAAATGTTCCCAAAACTTTGTCTATTCCACCTCTCAAGCTGGTACTTGATGAATTGGAGAAGCTTAACAAAAGTATACATTGTTGTACCTATAGCAGGCCTACCCAACTTCCACCAATCCGCCACATGTCCAAATAGGTTTGGGTCCCTAATCCACATAAGCTGAAACTTGAAAGGTGCTTTCTGAGGCACACGGGTTGATGAAATTACCAATTTTATGAGCCAGTGGTCCGAGCCCCTCCAATCAAGAATCTCTAGGCAGGAAGACCACGAACCCCCCACCCAATAATAGGAGGTTATGAATCTATCTATACGCTCCACAATGCACCTGTCCCCCACCCTTCTATTATTCTAGGTAAAGCATCCATTAACATGCTTGATATCCACTAAATTGAGTGCCATAATATTATCTCAGAGCAGAAGAGAAGAAGGTTCCAGCCTTGCATTACCTCCTCTTTTCTCCATTAAATCAAGAATAGCATTAAAGTCACCCACAACAATCCAAGGCAAGTAGGGAAATAATTGATGAAGAAAGTGAATGTTATTCCAAACAAGAAGTTTACCTTAGAAATCTGTAGGAGCATAGACATTGGAAAAAAGGATAGATTCACCCGACTCCATACATAAATCCACCATGGATAAAGAGGATTTAAAATAAATCCAAGAAACAGGTTGGATCTTACGTGGGTTCCAGAAACAAGCCACGCCTCCCGAAGATCCATGAGCTCCAATGCACTACAATGAACCATACCTCCATATCTTAGGTGCAATATTCCTCATATCATCCATAGAAACTTTCATTTCTTGAAGAAAGAGAATATCAGGTACTTGACATCTAACTAATTCCTTAACAGCCTTTTGTCTAGGACCGTTGTTCAGTCCCCTTACATTCTATGAGATAATGATCATTTCAGAGGAGTTAAAAAGTGTGAGCCTAAGGTCTTAACCGCACCTAACTCTACCAAGGTCTCCCCAATCATCTTAATTCTATCCGTGTCCTTCTTGCGGCCCAATTTCACACTTTTTTTTGACATCCCCTTCTTTCTTTCCTTTTAAAGAATACCCAGGTGAGGAGAAGATTTCCCTTTCTTATCTATTTCTATCCCCATGGTCTTTGCCAGAAGGTACACGTCCTCTCCAATCTGATTCAGGCCCCCATTCATCGCCTCCACCCCCAAAGCCTCTGTCTACCCCTCTACAGCCATGGGTAAGGCCGACTCTTCTTAAAGAACCAAAGGAAGATTGGCAGAATCAATCTCCGGTCATAAACCTCCCACTAGCTGCTCCACGCTAATTAATCTTGGATTCACTTCTTGTTGGCCCAATTCATCCAAGATTTCAAACTTGTTGACAGGGTCTTCATCCTGTCACTCCCTAAGGGTCCTCTTCTGGCCTCTGTTATAGCTTTGAGCTTTCACCTACACAAAACCTTCAACATCCCTACCCACCTCAACCCCTGACTTCTTCCCTTTATCAATGCTGGGAATGTTGCTAGGAGGTGGTTGGGGTTGCTGCTCTATTGGCTTAGCCTTCGGGCATCTACGCACCAGCTGTCCATACTTGTGGCATAAGTGACACCTGAAGGGAAGGGTCTCATAGTTCAATTATTACACCTAGGAGTATGTACCCACACTCATCTCCACCGCATCAGGCAATGGTTTGCTCAAATCAATTTCCACACAAATTTGAGCAAAAGTCATGACTTTCTTACCTAGAGTCTGTGTTGAAGACCCCACCGACCTTCCAAGCATCGAGGCTAACATCAGGAGAATGTCATCTCGACAACATTCAATAGGAAGTCTGGAGAGCCAACCCATACCGGAACCCGAGTTGGTAATTCCTCAGAAGGATTAAACCCAACATGCCAAGGTTTAACAAAAAGTCCAACCTGATTGTAAAAATAGGGCCCTCCCTCAAAAACCCTGTTACCACCCACCAAGCATAGAAACATCACATGAAGTAGTTATTTGCCAATAACGTGACCTCCATTTCCCCCTCTAGTTCCCACACTCTCCTGGCCCAACTCTCCAAAAATTGAAGAGAGACTCTTAGACCCATAAATTTGTAATATAATGAGCGCTTAGAATAATATTCCACATCCTCAAAAATCATATCAAAAGGAATTACCAATTTAGGTTGTTCCTTGCATTTCTCTAGGCAACCATTAATCTTCATGATCCTAGATCCCCTAGGCAAAATCCATTCCATAGCTCCTACATTTTGGTAAGAAAATTCCTTACCTAATGTCTTACCTTGCTGTTCCTCTCTGTTCATGCCCACAGCTACACTGAAACTCTTGCCAGGCATGGTTTTTAAAGGCTCCTACTGAGCCATGACCATGCCCTCCTTGGTCCTGCATAATCTTGAGACACCTCTACCCTTCCCCTCTCCACATGCTCACCCTCCAATCTGCCCCTACGTACTCCAACCCACTGCTTAAAAGAGCTAGGGCATGACTGCCCTAGCTCGGCCTCGACCTGCACCTGGTGAAGCCCACCATCCAAAAATCCTCAAAATAGAAATTTTTATTCAAGAACATGTAATTTCAAAGTTTATTTTTCAATAATCAAGTTTTTTAAAAAGAATTATAAGACCTTTTATTGTGAAATGTAATTTCAAATGTTATTTTTTCACTAATCGCGCTTTTTGAAAAAAAAAGTTTATTTATCATGAATGTCGATACATTCATTCAAATAAAAATATTCAAAACCTCTAATGTTATTTGTAAAGTTTTTTCTCAAAATCAAGTAAAATATAAAATCCATTTTTAAAAGTATTTAAGTTAACCCATAATAATTACCTCTTTAATATTCAATCAATTTTTTTGTTATTATATATTTTTTTTAGGGGTTTTGACTAACAAATTTGTCATGATTTTGACATTTTAAAATTATTGAGACAATTTTATTTTTAAAATGATCAAATTAATATTGTTAATTATTAATTGCAATATCAAAATATGACTATTTGCACTTCAAACCTATTTTTATAAAATGTTGGAGAGTATACAAACTTTAATTACATACTAAATGCAAAAAAAATATATATCTTTCACATATAATAATACCTCTTCTAATATTGTTCTAAATTATGTTTCTTTTTCTACTAAAGAGAATACTGCATTGAATTAAATATTTTGTAACCCTAATTTGTGTATTATGTAATTAATAGGTTATTTTGATTGTGGTCTTAGAAAATACAAAAATGATATTCTCGAGTTTATTTTACTTAAAATTAATTTGAATTATGTAAGTCTCAGTTCTAATGATTATCAAGGTAAATTGAACTCATATTTTTTATTAAAGAAATATTTTGCACAATAATGCTCTTAATTATCATACAACTTTTTGTTATCATAATTTTTATCACGCTCATTCTTTGATTAAAAACAATAAAATTTGTTAGCATTATGATAAGTACAAGCATCATATATATAAATGTCATAAATTACATCCATACAAATCTTGTGCTAAATCAACTCATGAGATTTTACATTTTTAAACAACTACTAAAACACTAAATTATAAGATAAGTAATTTATATACCTAAAGATATTGTATCTTATAGTAACTTTGATGTGTATTTATGTGTTTTGTTTTGTTTTTTTGTTAAATTGTTTCATGTGGAATATATTTTTCAAGAGACATGTCTTTTTTTGTCTCCCTTTTGATAAACTCTCACTTTTTATACATTTCTTAATTTTATTTTATAAGTGAAATATTCTTTGATAGGATCTTGTTACTATGGACTGACTTATTTTTTCATATAAGATTACACACATTATAATGAAAGTAATATTTTTTTTCAATTTTATTTTATTATATCTACTTTTCATACATTATTTGTACGTAGATCATATTTTTATGGCATATATATTATTTTTATGTAGAACATATCTTTATGATATATTTTTTATTTATTATGAAATATTGGTGTTAGTTTATTTGTTATATAGGTTTTAGTGAATGATTTATTTTTCTTGTTGGTCCTTATTATTATGAAGATTGACCATGGATGAAGAGACTTCTTAAATATTGTTGATGATCACACTTTTACAAGCTTTAGCAGTACTTTATCTTCATCTATATTTCTCAAAATTTTGTAATTTCTCTCAAAGAAAGTTTCTCTTAAAGGGGAGTGTGATATAAAGTCAACTCTATTTCTTGATTTTGAAAGTCTTTTTTATATTTTTATAACCTAAAATTAAGGTTAAGGGAGACTATTGAAACCTAACTTTAATTGGGTTCACTTTAATATAGTTTATCTTTATAAGTGTGATGTTATTATAATAAATTTAATATATCTCATATTTATGAGGTATCTCTCACCACTTTTATCCTTTAATAGTATTCTTGGATTTACTTGAACAAATAACTACTCCTCACACATGTTACATACTTATTTTCACTTTTTGAGGGAATGAAACATTTGTCACAAACCAAAGAGACCTTGTAAAGTCACGATAGGATTATTGTAACTTTTTCATCTTTTGCCTTGATCTATTTAAATATCCCCCTCTTCTCTCATTTTTATTATCTTGATCTAGTTATCTTAAGATACATATTTTAGTTTGAGGTCATTCTTCTATCTCTTTCTCTTGAATATTTTTTGATAGTGTATTTGAACATCAATTATTTTCAATCTTTATAACATTCTTTTAATATATATTTTAAGTTATTATTTCAATATTATTTTCATTTTTATGTTTCATCATTATTATCATGGAAAATATAACATATTATATAAATTATAAGTAAAACATAATAATGAACAAATCAAAACATTATTTTCAACCCCCATTGTATTCAAGAAATCAGGGAATAAAATAGTAAATGCAACAATTGTCTAGATATTATAAAATATATTATGAGAAGAACATAATATTTTGATTTGAATTTCTAGGTGGGATGGGGGATAGGGGATGGAGGGGAGTAATCATATTATAATATATTGTAGGTTTAGTTAATTGTTTTATATATTATACTGCAATTTAATATATTGTAGTGCAATATAATATATTATTATATAATTTTTTTATTTTTTATTTTGTTTTATAATGATTTAACTATGATAAAATAACTGTGATAATAAATAATAATAATATGGGTAATCTTATTACTTGGATGCTTTCTGATTAGGGAGTTGAAGGATGAGAAAGTATAGGTAAGGGGTGAAGATTCAAAAAAGTAAAAATATATTTTTATTTTGAAACTATTGATTGACACAAGAACATCAATCCATTTTTTGTAAATTTGCATATAAGTATTCTAAAACCTTGATTGTGGAGGCCTAGAAGCCATGCTAAGCTTACAAATGTATGTAAAATTCCTAATAAGGCCCTAGATAGCTTATATAGTCTTAGTCTAATGATAAAAAATATATCAAAAAAATTAGAAGGTCTTTAATTGTAAGTCTAGGCCAAAATCAAGTTTTCCCTCCAAAACCTCGCATTTGAAAATTTAAACCTTGAAAAGAGACTTTTAAGGCCTGTGGACTAAATGAAAGGTTGTAGACCTATATAATGATCCTAGAGAATCATAAACAATTTGTAAAAAAACCTTTGACTCAAGCCATTGTAAAGGCTAATCTATCTGCAATATCTAAAAGATGATGCCTACATTGGACAAGGGAAATCAAGGCAAATTACAAGATTAGATGGTGATTGAAAACATATGGGAGAAGATAAAGGAAATATTCTTAGAACTTTCCAAGTCAAGACAAGTCATTTTATTCAAGATGAATCTCAAAAAAATAGTATATGAGACATAAACAACTATAAAATGTAGGCTTTAGGAGTCATTGGGTAGAATTATTGAATATTAAAGGATAGTTATTGAAGAGGATCTTGAGGTTTTAAGCCTCCAAGAAGGATTTTATACATAATGGAGAGTGTTGAATGTATGTAAATAATGTATTTTAGGAATATGTGAAGAATTAAGGAGAGTTGAGTGACTTTAAAGCTTGTAAATATTATTTTTGTATAGTCCATAAAGAACATGGGTTTTTATTAGATTATATGGCATATATATTCACCAAAAAATAATAAAGAATGAGATGTTTTGTATGTATAATATCTAATTCAATATATGTTAAGTGTTTCTTGAGTGAATCATGATCTGAGTTTCCCAATAGAATGGTACATTCATGTTTGGTACAGTCATGTGTTGAATATATTATTGTGACAACCATTAATAATAAAGATTCATCAAAATTGAATGTTGAGAGAGTAAGTCTTGAAAGTGTTTTTAAGTACATGAAGTATTTATATTGTAATTTATTATCCTTGATAATTTTTTTGAAGACATAGAATAAATATTGATTGTGAATAAGGGTGTTGTGGTAATGTCTCACAAAAAATATTCACACAATCAATAGAAGAACAAGAATTTTACATATTTTTTTGATGTGAACCTTTTTTGTTTTTTCATGAGATAATAATTATTTAAATTTATGTGTAAAGGTAGGATATAACCTTTAAAGGTAATTATAAGGTTAGAATTTTTTTCAAATTCAAATGAGGCCAATTATAGTGTTCTCAGCCTATATTCTATCTTGAAACCCTAGATAATGGAAAACCCTATGGTTCATTAGTTATAACCAGCTAAAATGCTTGATATTCATGTAGGATATATAAGGGAAGGTGTATAAAGAGATGGAGGGGTTTATAATGGTGAAAGTGTTCAAGGAGAGAGAAAATATAGTTGCAGTATCTCTATACCCTATTAAACACTCTCATAAAATCCCAAAATTTGATCAAATTGATTGATGAAGGTGTTTAGAGGTTAGATAAATACATATATTTTTTTGAAAAATTAATTATAATTTGTATATACCTATTCTATGTCTTGAAAGTGGGTGAAAATCTAAATAGTTAAATTTAGCCCTTTTAGAGAGCTCTCAACGTATACATGCTTGTCATAGACCTAGAGGTAGGGTTTGAATAGGAAAGTAAAATATTAGGAGTTTTACATGGTGTAAATCAATTGAAATTTGAGAAAATATGTATTTTACTATGATTATAAGGATTCAAAAACCTTTTAGGTGATTTAGGGCCATACTGGAGGGTCTCTAGTGTTATAATTGTGTTTAGGACTAGAAGAGGCGTAATTCGTGATTGAAAGTGTAGAAAAAGAGGGTAAACTTGAGGAATTGGGAAATGAATCTTTTTATGAAGTTGTATGAGCCAAATGGGTATCCAAAACTATTCTTAACCTATTATGAGCATATATACATCGGTCAATATTAAGAGATTTTTATGTTTAGAGGGTTACAAGCAAAGCTAGCCTTCAATTTTAAAAGAGGTGTATGTAAGGGGTTGGAGAGTGATACTGATGGAATATTGGAGTTGATTTGGAATAGGTATACTATGATAATAAGGAATGAGATATGGTGTGTGGATATGTCCATGAATAACTAATAAATATTTGAGGTTATTAAGCCTTGAGAAGCTTAAAGAAAAGCTTCTATAAATAATATATTAGATGTATGAATGTGATCGTTATAGTTTAGAAAAAATAAATTGATAATAAAATAAATAAATGGTCTCCAATCTATGAATCAATAAAACTAAGCAATTTTATTAGAAGCCTAATTGAGTTAATTGAATAAACTTAATAGCTTAAGCTTTGATCTTGAAAATGTGAATCTAAATATAAGGTTTACATCATTGATTATCAAAGGTTTACTCTTTCCCAAATGCTAAAAAAAAAAGTAGTCACATAGTCTTTTCAATCATAACCAAAGGAAAATACATATCTTAACTTCTTTTGATGAATAATATAATCTAATTTAACCAACAGATTTTGAGTGGAGTACATACTTTCATCTTTAATTTTTTTTAAAGTCAAAATTACATAAATTTAATATGCTCTGATTATTATTTATATATAAACTTATTATATGATCTTTACATTATGGTTATTTCTATATTAATTAACATTTTTCTCCAGGCTTTTAAATATGGAAATCATGCGATATTATATTTATTTATGGTGAGTTTAACCTCAAATTATTTTATATTGATTTTAATGTTGAAAAAATACTAATAAAATATAAAATTATAATATTGTATAATGATTTGGTTGTTCACCACTATGTTATTAACTTACATGTGATTTGATTTAAAACTACTTATATCATATAAATCTGGGTCAAAGCAAACCTACATATAATGTTTTAATCATATATATATATATATATATATATAAAAGATTTAAATTTTTTTTTAAATAGATACGTGATATCACAATAGCATAATGTTTCTAGAATTTAGATCGAAGAATTCTTTTTTGGAAGCCACTAAGACTAGACATCAATCAATCATACATATACATAGAGAATGATGATGTATTGAGAGGATTTTGAGACACAATAGAATTGTGAAGGGCATAAAGGGTAGAAGCAATTTAAACAATAAGCTTTCCATAAGTATTAACAACACAAATTAAATAGTTACGTGCATTTGTGGGGTGAAAGTCATTGTTATGGATCAATTATTTTGGAATATCCAAATAGATGTAAAATGGTATTAAAACTAATTATTAATTTAAATAGATATTATATACAATACAAAAATCAATAATAAATATTAAATTTATCAATAAATAATAAATAAACATGTATAAAGTTAAATATAGAAATTTTAATTATAGATTTAATTTGATTTTATAAATATATAAATGTTTTAATATTTTTCTATTTTATTATATATCACTTCAATGTAATTATATTGAAAAAAAATTTACATGCATATCTTATTAAATTGTGACATTAGTTGAATGTATGCCTCAAAAATGATATTTATCGATATATTTTACATAGATTTATAGCTAATATATATGCAAATATTATATATTAATATATATAATTATATAATATTATAATATAACAAAATTATAAATAATATAATATAATTTAATATATAATATTTAAGAGAATATAATTCTATAATATATATTATAATTATTTAATATTATAATATTATATAATTGTATATAATCATTAGAAAAATATATATGAAAAATATAGTATATATTAATAAATATTTATAATTATAGGTGTAACATAGTAAATAAATAAATAAATATTTTTATTTTAAAGTAAATAAAATTACCACAATAAAATTATAATTTATCCATTATATTAATAAATAATTATGAGTCCAAATAAATAAATCCTTTAATTTTCAAGCAAATAAAATTACCACTAGTCTAAAAGGTTCTCCCAAGTCAAAAAAGAACATGTTATCGATTTAAAAAAATTATAGTTCACCCTTTATGTTATTAAATAATTACAATCCAAATAAATAAATAATTTTATTTTAAGGTACATAAAATTAGTACAACCTTAAATATATTTCACCCACCATATATTCAAGTTAAATACATAATTATTTTATTTTATTTTGAATTAAATGAAATTACTACAATAAAATTATAACTCACCTTTTATGTCATTAAATAATTACAACTTAAATAAACAAATAAATTAAAAGTAGGTATATTATTTAAAGTTATTTCTAAAAGAATTAAATGTTAACACACTCATGCCATTACATAATATTAATTCCCATATACCCATGTAACCCATCATCTAGATGCTACATTAAATTAATAATGTTATCATTATTTTAGATCGCAACATACAATAAACCATCTAAATTTTTTATGATCTAACTAATCCAATCTTAGATCACAATATGAAATCCATCATCAAGAAATTTGAGGTTACAAAAACCTCATGCTTGATCATATGTTGTAATTTGAAATTGTGATATCAACCCACTTAAAAAACAAAACAACAACAACAATTTATTAATTTAAAAAAAAAAAAAAACAAAAAACAAAAAACAAACAATTATTTTTATTTTTGTTAAAACCTTAATTATTTAATTATTTAAAATCAGTAAAATAAAACATCATAAATACTTTGAAATCCTTTATCTATTTCTATTTTTTACTTGGGCGGTTTTGAAATATCTACGTTGCCGGAGTGGTAAGCAGACATCATCTGCCACCCAGTTGCCCCGGCTGGTCCCTCAATAATGCTGGGTAATGTGTATGATCTGTCACGTCGATGGATAGGTGCAAACATAAAATCGGTGGAGATTCGAAACCCCTTAAGTGGGTGGAAGCGTATATAGTCAATTGACAGAGATGGGAATAATAGACCGTTCAAATAAAAAAATCATTACCGACACATAATAAGGTGTGGCCTTCAGTGGCTCAGGCCCAAATGGTTATTGGCGTGATCAATAATGGACCATTCTACATAAAAGACCATTCTACATAAAAGACCACTAGATGAACTAAGATTTCCATGAGTTTAGTCGCCCAGCTAAGATATGTCAAAGTCGTCCCTGTTTGATAAGACCACCTTTCGGGTCCGTTTGATTACTAGTCTAATCACGACGTTTTCAATCGTGGACGAATGAAGAAGATTCAGAGATACTATGGGACCGTACTTCTTCTCAAGTTTCTTAAGATCGCTGTGGGGAAAAGCTTTTAGCAGGTGCAGAGTTCCTATAATAGGCCATGAAAGTGGTCCAAGGGGCAATCTTAATGAGTTTTTATCTCCACACTATATCTGTATAAAACTCATAACAAAAACAAAACTGTAAATGTCTTTTGCCAATTATTCAGCGTGAGCTCCGGCACCTATCGGTTTAGCTGCAAGTAAAGATTTGAGCCACTGAGCGAAACCCATATTGAAGTGGCAAATGACCATATCGCATCGACGCCCCCTATATCTGAAATATATGTCGTGTTTGCACGGGAAAAGGAATAGAAATAGAATAATTTTGACGTCAACAGTTACCTTAAGACATTATACACTAGATAATGGGTTGTCAACTTTGTTTTTAAATGCACGTACTTCGCAGAAATGGGATCTCCAAAGTAGACGGAAATAGATTGATGGCTCAACTTTTTACACGAGTAGTTGTTTCCTCCAAATTGCTATTTTGGAACCATCACTAGTGGAACATTTTGGGCCGATTCATTGATAGCACCGAGCCAAAATGTAACTTTGCATGTGCTCAATCTGTGTAGAAGTAGATTTTAATAAGGATTTACATGAAATCATTTAGTTAAGTTCAAATGGATGGTCATATTTATAGAAGCTAGACTATGAATAGTTACTTTTAAAATATAATTAATGTCAAGACTATATTCATTTTGCTAAGGACTCTAAATTTGAATAAAATGTGTTTTGAAAATACAAAACTATATAGCAACATGCTTTCGTCGTAGCCAAAGCAAAAAGAGACACTCACGAAAGGAATTGTCAATAGAACCCAAGTAACAAACAGAGCCAAGTAGTTCTTAATATATCAAACTATTTTGAAGCTTTAGGATACATTTACAAGAACTTATTGGAAGAAGGGGAAATGCTAACAAGTAAATGAGTGGAAGTTGTCATGATTGAAGTGCAAATTGATGTAGGAGAACAAATAATAAGCAAAGATTAAACGAATGTTGGAATGAGAGATGTTCGATTAAACAAAGAAGTGGTTTGTAAAATTTTATATGTGATTGCTTTTGACTATTACATTTTTCAACCCTTGAGTAGAGATTGCTTAGAAGAATCTGTTAATCTAGTTATTGGTTCAGTGTGGTGCTTAAATATAGCCAATCAAACCCAAAACAAAAGAATATGATTGTATGATGTGGATTAGGGATTGATTGTACATGTTTAAATAGCACATTAGACAGATCAAGTGGTTGGTTTATATGATGCATAAATGGGGTCAATCGATACTAGATCCACCAAATCTAAAAATCTAAATAGGATTAGAACTACGTTGGCCCCATTCGGATATCATCAAGAACTAAATGAGTGATTAGTTCAATGTGTTGTGTAACTAGGTTTAATGAATACCAAACCCACCAAATGCAATAGTCTAATGTGGATTAGGGTTTGTTTGAGCTCTTTTGTTTACAAGATTGAGACGATTGGGTGATTAGTGAAATGTAGTGTGAAAATAGTGCTAATTGAGTCCAAAACAATCAAATATAGAAATAATGTTGATTAAGACTTGATTGGTCTAGGTTGCATACCACATTGAATTGATTGAGTGATTGTTTCAATGTGTTCCTCAAAACATGGAAAATCAGGGCCAAATCTACATAATGTGAAAACATCATATGGATTAGGGTTGGATTAACACTGTTTGCATGCAACATTGAACTAATTGAGTGGTTAGTTTATGTGGTACACAAATAGTGGAAATTAACCACAAAACAATGAAATGTAATAATCTAATGTTGTTAATGTTTTGATTTCACCCATATGTATACCATAATGAAACAATTGAATGATTTATTAAATGTGGTGTTAGCATATTATTGTATTTACCTTAGGTTATTTACTAAGGAAATTTATGTTGGTTAGTTGCCTTAACCACTTTCGTTAAGAGGTTAGTTGTTTGTTCGGTCTTTGCTATTTCATGCAAGCCGACGTAGGTTAGTTTTCTTATACCCGTCTCATGCTTCATGAGTATTTCATTTGTTTGCCTATTTAATAGGCCTTCACGCTTGGTTGAATAAGTTGAATAAGTGCTCTGCTATTCTCAATCTCATTTTCTCTTTGTGTTTTGTTTAATCTAATATGGTATCAGAGCCTATGGTTTGTAGAACTTGAGTGGAGATTTGTGGAAGCCAGAGAGAGGTCGGTGTCTTACCAAGGAGGAGCTTTAGGTGCCCAGTGGAGAGCCAAGGAGAGAGAAATCATCACGAAATTCAAAAAACTCAACCAGAAGGTCTGAAAATTGCCAGGAAGCATCAGAAGGCTAAATAAGACCAAAAGGAAGTGAAAACAGGCTGTTTCAGAGGCTCAAAAGCCTATGTTGAATTTATCTATGTGCATGGGCGTCGTACGGATTTGTAAAAATCATAGAAATTCATTTCTTCATATTTTTCAATGAAAAAAAAGTCTAAATCATGAGTTAAATCAAAACTAAGACACTGGTGAAAATGGTTTGCAATTTGGTTGAGAAATGGGCTCAGAATCGTCGCCTGAAGTTTCAGAGGTAGGCCAATTTTTTGATTGGCTGAATTTTTTATAAAATTTTTTAGCCTAAAGTTTTAATATTTCAATTATTTTTTATTTTTTAAATTGAAATAAATCAAAACTTTAGCCAATAAGGGTTATTGGGGACCTACCGCTGACTAATAATCACAGAAGCGTTTGAAAAGCTAAAAAATTTACCGTTTTTTGGGTTTTTTATTTGGATGTCAATGGAGAAAGAATTTTTTAAATCGGAATTGTAGTTTTCCTAATTTAATTATTTCAGTGGTATAATTTTTGTGATCTTGCAAACGGTATTGAGTTTGTTGCTGAAAACGGATAGGGTTGTTCAGTGTCAATATAGAATCAGTGAGTAGAAGGAATTAAAAAAAAGTCATTATAGTTTTTCTGATTTTATCATTTTCGTGAAAAACTAGGTAAAATGGCTAGTATTCAACACCTGTTACTACCAGATTCTCAGAAATTGACTGGCAAGAACTTTAGTTTGTGGAGTCACAAGGTTTTGACAATATGTGAATATCTGAATATTGATCAAATAGTGCTCGATAAAGAGCAAAGCCCTGCCACTGCTACCAATGACTATGATAAACGTCATCATGAGGCTCTCATGTTGTTAAAATTGTTAGTAGTAGATAATCTAATCTCAGAGGTCAAAAATGTGACTATAGCATCAGATTTATGGAAAACTTTATCTTCAAAATATCAGGCTTCTGAAACTGGTAGAGTGTTGTATTTGAAGAATTTATTGTTTTCCACTAAGATGCAGGAAGGTGGCTCCATTTCTGAGTTTTTATTATAGATCAAGGACATCAATGACCAGTTGAAAGCAGTGCAAAAACCTGTTGATGAGCAAGATTTGATTGCTCTTGTTATGCAAAATCTTCCACCATCATTTGAGTCATTTGTGGAGTCTTTGCACATAATTGCTGAGATGCAAACTTTGGATTTTGAAACATTGTCTACATTGCTATTGCAAAAGGAGAGACGACAAGAGCAGGCAGTGTTTTCTACATCCACTTCCACAGAGAGTGCATTCTTTATCAAGGAAATGGGTAAGCAGTCTGGTAAAAATAGCTATCCATCAGAATCTTCACAAGTAAGTGGTAATAAGAGATCTAAATGGAAATGTTTTTACTGTAAGAAACTTGGTCACCTTAAGAAAGATTGTAGGAAAAGACAACAGGATATGGCTAACCCTAGAAAGAAAGCTCATCATGCGAATGTAGCTGAAGGTGAAGGTGAGGAATCACTAGATTTTGCTTTCATGGCTTCCAATGGTAATTCTGTGGTGGATCAAGCTTGGTACTTTGATTCAAGGGCATCTCACCATTATACATGCCATAAAGACTGGTATGTGGATTTTATTGAAGATAACAGTAGTAATTAATCTGTATATTTGGGAGATGGTACAACATATTTTGTAAAAGGATTTGGTAATGTTCATATAAGTTTTGATGGTACAGTAAACTATACATTCAAGAATGTTAGGTATGTACCGGATATGGGCAAAAATCTTCTTTCAATCAGTGAGATCACCTCAAAATCTAATTTTGTTGTAAACTTTCAAGAACAACAATGTTTAGTCACCACTAAAGATAACAAGATTATTGATGTTGGGATCGGTGAGAAAGGCTTGTATAAGCTTGCAAATCCAATCAAAGCAATGAAAAGTGCATTTGCAGCGGTTGATAACACAAGTTCACTATGGCATGAAAGGTATGGGCATTTGAATTTTTAGTATTTGACTACATTGAGTAAGACTAAGATGATTAAGGGGATTCCTTCTATTCAACATAGTCATCATGTATGTACTAGATGTTAGTTGGGGAAGCAAGTTAGACATTCATTTGATGTTGGAAAAGCTTTGAGAGCAAAGGGAGTATTGGATCTGGTACATGTAGATTTGCATGGTCCAATGCAGACACCTACCCCTTTTGGTGCCCATTATTTCCTATTACTGGTTGATGATTTCTCTAGGAAAAAGTGGGTATACTTTCTAGTAAAGAAATCTGATTGTTTTTCTAACTTTCTTACTTGGAAAGCTATGGATGAAAAACAAGCAGGACGGCCAGTGAAATCTCTTAGAATGGATAATGGAGGTGAGTTCATCTCAAAAAAGTTCAAGGAATTTTGTGCCACTGAAGGCATACACAGACAATACACTACACCTTACACTCCACAGCAAAATGGAGTTGTGGAAAGGCATAATAGGACGGTGATGGACATGGCTCGTTGTATGGTCCAAAGCAAAAATGTCCCATACAGGTATTGGGTAGAAGTAGTAAATACATTAGTATACATCCTCAATAGAAGTCCTACAAAGGCTTTGGAGAATATGACTCCAGAGGAGGCTTGGTCAGGTCGAACTCCAGATGTAAGTGATTTCAAAATTTTTGGTTGTGTAGCTTATGCAGTTATTCGTAGTCAAAAGAGAAAAAAATTGGATGCAAAAATCAAAACATACATATTGGTTGGATAAAGTGATCAATCAAAGGCCTATAGATTAATTGATGTTGCTACTAACAAAGTTGTGGTAAATAGAGATGTCATAGTAAATGAACAAATGCCATACTTCACAGGAACTGGTCAAGTTTCAGATATTGAGTCATTGTTATCTAATGATTCAATTATTAGTTATAATTTGAAAAGTGAGCAGGATTCTTGTTCATCAGTGGAATCACATTCCAGGGAGGGAATTGATACAGGTCATTGTGAGGTTCCAATAGAACAACCAAAGAAGCCAAAGTGGTATACTGCCACAATTGAAGCACTAAAAGAAGGAGACTTGCCACAAGGTGTGGAAGGTAGAAGACTAAGATCGGGAAAGTAGTTTGGTAATAAAGGTGAGCATGTCAATCTTGCTCTAACAATTGTTATTTCACAAGTATTTGAGCCTAATTCTTTTTCAGAGGCCAAAGGGAAGTCTGAGTGGGAATTAGCTATGCAATTGGAATATGATTCCTTGATGAAAAATAAGACTTGGAAGTTGATGGAACTACCACCAGGAAAGAAATCCATTGGTTGTAAGTGGATTTATAAGGTAAAATACAAAGCAGATGGTTCCTTGGACAAACACAAAGCCAGACTTGTTGCAAAAGGTTATGCACAAGAAGAAGGGGTTGATTATGAGAAGACTTTTGCTCCAACCACCAAGATGGTAACTTTTCATTTGATTATTGCTATTGTTGCTCAGTTTGGATAGTAGGTGCACCAAATGGATGTAAAGAGTGCTTTCTTGAATGGATATCTGGAGGAGGAAGTCTACATGGTTCAGCCACAGGGTTTTCAAGTTCCTAGTAAGGAACATCTTGTTTGCAGGTTGATCAAGTCCTTGTATAGACTTAAGCAGGCTCCTCAAGCCTGGTATACAAAAATAGACTCATATCTTAAGGAGTCAGGTTTCAAAAGGTGTAACTCAAAACCAAATCTCTATGTAAAGATGTATGGTGATGATATCTTGATTCACATTATATATGTTGATGATATAGCCATCACTGGGAGTAGTACTAGTCTCATTTAGCAAATGAAAGCTGATGTTTGTTGTAATTTTGATATGACAGACTTACGACTACTGAAATACTATTTAGGTGTTGAGTTTTGGCAAAGTCATAATACTATATTCATGTGACATAATAAGTATGCCAATTCATTGCTAGAAAGGTTCAGAATGATGGATTGTAATCCAACTCACACACCTATGGAAGGAGGAGCTAAAATTTCAACAGACACTGATTCACCTCTGGTCAATGAAACAGTGTATCGACAGCTAGTGGGTAGTCTCATTTACCTCACTACCACCAGACCGAATATTTGTTTTGCAGTGAGTTTTCTATCTTGCTTCATGTCTAAACCATAGGAAGTCCATTGGTTAGCTGCAAAATGAGTATTAAGATATGTCAAAGGTACTCTTGACTTTGGCATACTGTATAAGAAGTCTGTATATTTTGAACTTTTAGGATATTTTGATTTTGATTGGGCAGGTTCAGTTGATTCAAGAAAATCTACAACAGGGTATGTTTTCACTTTTGGTTCAGGAGTTTTCTCATGGCAGAGCAAACTACAAACTATAGTAGCATTATCTTCAATAGAAGAAGAGTATAAAGATGTGGTCAGTGCAGGTTGTGAAACCATGTGGATAAATAAAATTTTGGAGGATCTTCAGTTTGAGTCATCAAAACCTACTCCAATTTTTTGTGACAACCAAAGTGTTTTGAAGATGGTAAAGAATCCAGTATTTCATGCCAGGACCAAACACATTAAGGTTCACCATCATTACATCCGACAGTTGGTTACAAATGAAGACATTAGTCTCTTTTACTGCCCCACTGCAGAGCAACCAGCTGATATAATGGCCAAACCATTTGGTACAGACAAGTTCATAAAATTTAGAGATAAACTTGGTCTTGTTTTTGGTTTAGTCATTAAGGGAGGGTATTAGCATATTATTGTATTTACCTTAGGTTATTTACTAAGGTAATTTATGTTGGTTAGTTGCCTAAACCACTTTGGTTAAGAGGTTAGTTATTTGTTCGGTCTTTGCTATTTCATGCAAGCCGACGTAGGTTAGTTTTCTTATACCCATCTCATTCTTCACAAGTATTTCATTTGTTTGCCTATTTAATAGGCATTCATGCTTGGTTGAATAACTTGAATAAGTGCTCTGTTATTCTCAATCTCATTTTCTCTCTATGTTTTGTTTAATCTAATATGTGGGTGCAAATGAGGCTAAAACAACTGAATATGATAACATAATTAAATTAGGTTACAATTGGCTACATTTGTACACAAAATTGAATAAATTTACTACTTGGTTCATAGTGGTATAAAAATGGTACCAATCGATCCAAAATCAGAATAGTTCATAGCCTTTGTTAGTTCTTTGAATTTCAGTCAAGAGAATATTGAAATTTGATTTAGTATTTAGGGCCTTGGTTTTGTGGGATATTGGGACTGATTTTTCATCTTTAGAATGATTTTTTCAATCCCTTCTCATATGGTTTTGATCAAATCCCCATATGGATTCAGGGGTACCATTTTCCTCTTCTATTGAGGAACTTAGCATCCATCAAGATTATTGTTGAAAGAGTGGGATCCTTCATTAAGATTTAAAAAGGGGGTGATGGTAATCAAACAAATTTTTCAAGGCTATGCATTCTTTGACACTCTTCTCACCCTATTGTCAGTTATGTGTAATTGTCGATCAAAAATGCTAAGTGGATACAAAGAGTGCATTTGGAAGGGATTTCTTTTAGGTGTAAGATTTTGGGGATTAATATGGTAACTTATTCCTCTCCTATAACTCATGAACATGGATAGGTTCATGGTGTAAGTGATATGTATAAGGTCTTTTGGTGGATAAATTTGATGACAAAAGTAAATTTTGCAATATTCTTTCTAGGCCTGATTTGTTCCTTAGTGAGATATCAAACAAAACTCATAGTTGAATGATCCTCAAAATGAAATTTGACATACATACATATTTTATTCTTGACAATAAATTGGTCCTTTAATATTGATTCACTTTTCATATAAATAAAATTCAATGAAACACAGTTCTTAGTCTTGTTCTAGATCTACCTACAGGTCTGTCATGTTTCCTTAGTATTATAATTGATTGAAACTCATACTTCTAGTTATTCCAATGGCTCTAAACACTCAATTACACCTTAAATATAGTAAGGAACAAGTTTATACAACTTTTTATACTTGAATTTGTAGGGAAAATGGAGTAAATTGACTTCTACCCATATTTTAAGGTATAATTACATGTTTGTTCTAACATAGTTCTTTATATTTACATCTATGAAATACCCAAAGATTTAAAACCACTTTAGTCATTTGAAACTATTTTATTATTTCTGAAATCTAGGGTTTAGTTACTAAATATTAAAGGGGATAGATTATGGGGTAAAATATAATCAAATGTCATAAAACACAAATTTATATCAATTTGATCAAATCAATTACATGGGGAAAGAAAATGACATATTTAGAAAAATAGGTTGAGACGGCTGATACATAAGCTAAAAACTATTGTGCAAGGCTAGAAAGATGTCAAAAACTTGAATTTGGATCTCATTCAGTGAAAGGATAGGAGCACTAAAAAGCAGACACTTTGGTGTCTGACATTGTTGTCTAATTTTGGCACTATTATCCAATTCAATTTTTGGTTCTAGATTCTAATACGGTCTGGTTCTTAGTTATTTTAGGTATCTTTATTTCTTTGTGATCAATTATAGGTAACACTATATAATGTATTTTCTTCTAAAAACCCTAGGTCTATCTACACACATGAAACAATAAACATATCAAATGTAAAATGAAAAAAATTGGGTTAGAGGAAGTATGATCACATGATCTAGAACCTTTGTTGTCTTGATCACTACCTCTTTTTACCCTCAAGTTAGGGTCTCATATCAAAGTTAGTTCTCTCTTAGGGAACGTACATAATCAATGCGCATGATAGATGCAAGAATGAACTTTGGCCTAGGCCCTTCCTTTATCAAACATGCAAATATATGTGTGATGTAGAATTTTGAGCTATACTATTGACTAATTTTTAATTACTTAGTGTGCCAAAGTAGTGAGTGCTATATATAAAGTGCCTTGTGATTTAATTTATATAGGAGATTCTTTATTTTGAATTTGGGAGCTTTATTCACATTAGTTGACATCAAAAAATGTAAATAAAACTTAAGGGAAGGAATAAGAAGGGTTTAGGACCTATTAAGCAAAGATAAATAACCATTAGGGCTCAAAATATAAATGGATAGGAGTGCCAAAAATGGGACACTTTTGCTTATGGCATTGTTGTCCAATTTTGGTGTTCCTATCCTACAAGCTCAGGACCTTGAAAAATAAGATTGACATGAGGAATGCTCTCTGGCTAAGGTGGAATCACTGGTCAGAAGGTCTTGGATGACTAGCAATGGGCAAAAAGGTGACAAAATCAAGAAACAAGAACAAGATAAGCAAAAACAAAGACATGACTAGTGTGAACAAGGCTCATATTCTCTAGTGGGAGTCTCCTATGAAGAGGAATGTGAAAAGACATGATATATGTGGTTGCTTGACCAATTTAGGGTATATATAATTTCCCCCCCCCCTTTTATTCTAGTGATGCAATGAAATGAAATATTAGAGTAAAAGAAAGAAGAAGAAAATGCATACATGAACTTATCTACATGGAGGTGAATGTGTTATAAGGATCCAACTCACTTTCGAGCCAGGGAAGTTGATGGAGAGCTGAATAACGCATGGAGAGAGAGGGAATCCATGGAGTGGATGTTACCTATATTGAATTTGAATGTGGAATCCATGTATCATGTAGAAAGATGGCAATGCTTGCCCCTTATACCCCCTATATTGAATCTGAATGAAGTTGATGAATGCTCAAAGGCCTACAACCAATTTTTGTCCTCTGTCCCACATATACTCATGTAATCTAGAGTGTGTGTAAAAATATGTTTGTTGTGAAAAGCAAAAATATATCATGCCCCCACTTTGAATATCTAAATTAGAACTAAGAAATGCTTAGAGACCCAAAACTAATTTCTATCCTTTATCTCGCATAAACTCGTGTAGTCTAGATCTAAGTAATACTATGGATCAAACACTGTAGATGGCCATGTAGTCCAATCTAGTGGTAACCTAGATATAGTTGAGTAAAACTCTAGTTAATGTACAAGAAGAGAATGGCATGTCTTGTTATTCCTTATATATAATAGTAAGTGATGAATAACATGAACATCTATGTCATGCCCAAGAATGTGGTATGTGAGTAATACATCTGTACAATCTGGTAATCTATATAACCACATGTGATATGACATATCTTGTCATGCATCAGGTGTAAAACTAGAGACCCAAAACACTGTGCTCTACGCTATTTTCATAGTCTTATATCTAATTCTATAAATTGTGTCATGTTGTGTGAAGCTATATGTTGAGATGTGAAGTACGTGCATGCCCCCAGATATGGTATCTAAGCCTGTATATATATCAAACTCAATATGAATCCATATAATTTGAACCACTATACCTGGATAGTCTATGCATCTATAAACTAAAGGTATATCCATTTAAATGTCTTGAGTAATGTGAAGTGACCCACATAATCTGAGTCACTATGTATCTTGACCAATCTAAGATGAATCTGATAATCTAAATGTTGGATGTGTAAGAACCATGGTGTGTCCACCTATGAAAGTGGGTGGGTATGTTGGGTAAGTGTAGAACTAGGAATAGTATGAATGATGCCCCCACCTTTTTGGGGAGATGGATGAAATCTATGATAGAGGAGGTGGAGGCAAAAGTGATGATTAGTGGTGTGGTTATAGAAATAAGTTTGGTATGTTGTGAATAGACTGAAAGGTTGTTGGATTTCTTAGATTCTGTTATTTGAGAGTGGAACATGTTTTTGATTGGTGATGACCAAGGTGTGTGTCTAGGTATAAAATAATTATAGAAATGTTCATACCATAGTAGGCATATAACATAGTAAGAGAGTGAATCTTGAGTGATGTCGAAGGTATCATTGTCATGATTCTATGGAAGGAAATGGTCTGAAAAATAGAATTACAGGGTTTGAGTTATGGGTGAAATGGTGTTTTGTTTTAAATGAAAAAGTTGGTTATTATAGGAAATTGTATTGATTCTTGATTCATTTTTGAATTGACTAGGTTGAGATTCCTTGAGCTCTAGAATGAGAATTTTTTTGAGGAGATAATCACCTACCACAACTTGGTTTAAGCAGTTGGCAACCCAAGTTCAAGCTGGTGGTGATTTGACCTTGATAAGCAGCTCAAAAGCTTGGTTCTTATTAATTTTTTGGCATGTTTGGTGTTTTTGAGGGGTTTAAGAGTAGTTTAGAATTTTTTTCTATTTTCAATGATCCTATCCTATATACAGTACTCATGTCTAGGTTTTAGCGTCGTTGTCCAAGTTTCAATGCTCCTGTCTAGTGTTAATATCATGTATCCAACATTGTTGTCCTAGAGGCATTATTTTTCTATGATGTTCCTTTGTTGTTCACCATTTTTCTATTTTAGATTTTTATTTGGTTTTATTGACTGATATATGCTATTTCTGGTGTTTTGTAGGGTGAGGTATGGATGAGAGAGTTCCATAAGGGCTAGGTGATGGAGATATTGAGGCTACTATTATTATCTACTAATGAGAGAGCAGTTATCGATAGGGTGGGGTTGGGTCATATGCATGACCTATGTACAATATAATGGGATCTATATATTATGAATTCCTTATGTGAGAGGTGTAATATAAATACATGTACTTTTGTCTTCGTAAAGGGGAGACGATTATGACTCTAGAGAATTTATATCACATACTGCATTTATTTATTAGTGGGTTGTGAGTGACAGTGTAGGATGACATGGGTACTAATGTGATTGATTATGTATCCTTGTATTTTTTTGTTGTACCTTTAGATATACATCAAAAAGGTAGTGACAATGATGTGCTACTTTCAATCATTGTGTAGTATATTATTAGGCCTATGAGCATATAGCAGTTGTGTGACCAGTTGGATTATTAAGGGCAATGTGGGCACCTCTACAACCATTTGGTGAGTGGTAGATGAGCACATTTGCTATCTGATCCCCTAGGATGAAAAATTATAGGCAAATTTTTGATGGATTGGTAGTCTGTGACACCATATAAAAGCCTTATAGAGGATTTCTTGGGTGGGTAGAGGATGGAGTATAGTTGTGATATATGAGCATCAGGTATTAGTTACATGATTATTGGGCTAGGGTATATGAGCGATTTTAGTATGAGCACATGAATAGATAGTTTGGGATACCACAAGATGTTCCCTTAGCAACATGGGTGTGGGTGAGGAGTGTGCAAGAATCTGTGAGGATACATGCTCATGTGAGACCTACAAAGGCTAAGCTAACATCAATACCTTTAGATGCGAGGGATATAACCATAAATATTTTGGATATGGATGATGTTGGATATACAAACATGTATACCATGTGGTTGGATAGGCATCAATGGGCTCCTTTTTATTCTATTGAGGTAGGGGATGCTCCAGAGTATGAGGATCCTGAGCTGATCCAGATTATGGGAGGTAAGCAATGATTATATTTGAATTGTGTATAAATTTATAATTTTTAGTTTGTTTTCAAAGTATATAGCTAATGTAGTTTCATAATTTGTGTGCATGTAAAGTGGGAGTTTCTCAAGATGGAGCATATACTGGGGTAGGAAATGGAGATGATGATTACTAGGAGACCATAACTGAGTTAACACTCTGTGAGCTCACATGACATTTACCCAATGTTGCAGTGGAGGAGGGATTGATAGAGTGAGTGATAGTTATAGTAATTATGCATGTACACTTTTTTGATAGGGCTTATATAGTGATAGCTTCATATGTTAGGGGAAAAGGTGAGAGAGACACGCTGAGAGCTAAGCTAGATAGGTATAGGATGCCCCCACTTGATATTGGATTTGTTAGCATGAGGATCATAGATGAGTATATAAGTCTTTAGAGGTGATATGTGGACTTGTGTGAGGAGCATGGTCAGTTATTGGAGTGAGAGAGTCATTGTAAGAGGCATGCAGTAGCTTGAAGAGGTGTGGGACCATCGATTTTTAGGGTAGAGTATGGGACTAGTACTTGTGTAGAGAGTGAGATTGAGAGTGAGGGCCTGATGTTGATTCATGATTGATTGTACTTAATATTAGTGTATATGTTTTGAAAAATCATTATATATATATATATATATGGATATTGGTTTGATTTGGACTTATGCATATTATGTTATGGAATTTAGAGCATATTGGTATATTTATTTCAAATGGTTGAGTAAAAATAGTTGATTTGGCATTGATGTTGAGGTTACATATGTTTGGTAAAATGGTATTTAGGATGTAATTTGAATTTTTTTATAAGTGTGATGTTAATGTTTGATTTTGAATCGTATGTGAGTAAAATTTTGTTGATTTTTAATTGGTAAATTGATTTGATAAAGTGAATTGGTTTAAGATTGTTAAAATAGGATATCGGTAAGATCAGGATTTAGATAATTTGGTTTGGCTAGGGATGGTTATTTGGAACTAAGAATG
Organism: Torreya grandis; assembly: GCA_037957365.1. Taxonomy (NCBI): domain Eukaryota; kingdom Viridiplantae; phylum Streptophyta; class Pinopsida; order Cupressales; family Taxaceae; genus Torreya; species Torreya grandis. The sequence goes on from JARHVA010006213.1 coordinate 472,915, forward strand.
TTAATTGTTGGTAGAAGGGGATGTAAGATATCACTATATGCATATCAACCCCTTGGATATTTTATCACATATCTAAACCCTAATGGCCAACTAAAAAAGTGCCCATACTACTCATGATGTGTACGAATATGCCCTATATCTGATGTTGTCTATGGTACACTAACTATAGATATACATGGAGACTTTGTAAGATACGATAAAAATGGATACAAAATTAAAACTATGTGTCATGAAGGAGGCTCATCTATCTACAATTGTAGTGGATTGATACATGAAATGACACTATATGGCATTTGTTGTAATGTGTATGACTGAGCAATAGGTCGAGATGGAACTATAACCTATGATGGGGGATCATCTAATCTCAATCATAGTAGGTTGTTACATGAAATAGATCCCTAAAAACTTGACTATAGTGAATATCTATCTATAGTAATAATGTGTGATGTGGGTTAATCTAATCTTAATTGTAGTGGATTACTACGTGAGATAGGACCCTAAAAACTCTATTTGCAGTGCCTATGACTATGTTGGATATGTATATCTAATTGCACTATGTATTCCATGAACTAAACTACTATATGTAGGCTACTCTCATTGTATTGGTCTTTAAATCCTTTGAATAGGTGGGATAGCAGATATCCTATGAGGTTGTATCCTATAAACTGCATGACTCTCACATTGAGTAAGTGATGATTCCTATGAAGGAATGTCTTGGGATGACTCATTCATGGAGGAATAAGGTCTATCTATCCATGATGGAAGATATCTCAATGCCCTTAGTGTAAATGTCATGATGTCATTATCAACACATATATTAATACAATCCTTGTGTCTATAACAATCATTGTCTCTGTGTCCCCAAATACGATGATAGTTACAAAAGGGCTGATGTGGCTACCTATATAAGATATGTAGATCTTGACGATGAGTAGAAATCAATGTGATTAACCTCCTATCTAGTAGTGATAATAATATGACATATGGGCTATCCCACTCTAAATCAAAATATAGTGGTGCCCTACTACTATATTTTTTATTGCATACTATAACTGGTGTTTTGGAAACTGGCTCTCTACTCTTAACTAGTTACTTTTATGGCTATGGTCTCCTATCTTGTTTAAGACATGGTGGATGTTGAGTGCTAAGAGTTGCAGATGGAGGTAATGTTGTGAAATCCAAAGTTATCTGATCAACTGATTCTAATTCAATCAATCCTAATTTCTTCTCCAAAGCTAAAACTATATAACATAAGTTCCTAAAAGAGGATTTTTTATGATATAATATATGCTCTAGGAGGGGTTGGAAAAGCCCCTTAATAAAGATATGTTTAATATATGAATCTGTTGGTTTGTAGATCAATCTTAACATGTGAGTCTAGAATTGTAAGATATAATCACGAACTGGCTCTGAAAAGTTCTGATGCAATGCAACAAGTTTCTCATATGTAATACAAGGGCCTATGTTTGATATGTAATATCTAAGAAATGCCTCTAAATAATCATATGTATGCAAGGAACTAATAGCAAGTAGATGAAAGAACCAATTCTATGCATTGCCCACTAATGTTTGCTAGAGTAACTTAAGTACAATCAAAGGACTTGCATGAGATGGTAAAGCCTTTAAAAATTATTTAAGGTGTAAAAATGGATCTCTAGTTCTATCAAATTTAGGCAATGAAGGTATCTAGAAATGCTCATGCAATGAAGCTTTGCTAAATGTCTTTGAAAGAGGGTTACCATGTAAGTCATTAACATCCATCCAAGAATTATAAGCTTTGTTTTCCAAAGTAAGGAGATGTACTTGGTGTTGTAATTCACCAACTACATGCATCAAAAAAAATATCTTGGGATGGTATATTAGTATCTTGAAGTGGTTCATTTAATCATTGAATTTGATCATTTATTTTAGCCATGGGAATGCTACATTTAGTAATTGGATCATAGAGACAAGGTGTGGTCACTTGAACCTTTGAAGGAATGGTAACTTGGACCTTAGTAAAGGGATGTGTGCACCATTATCTTTGGGTGAAGAGTGAGAAATAGGTGATACTGTAGTAAGGGGTGGCTTGGGATATTTATCGGTATCTTTAGTATTTAGTGAATCACATTCTAAATGAATAGAAGATGTGATGTTATCATGAACATGTGCATCATATGAAATAGAATCATACATAGAGGTAGAAGTAACATTTTTAATGCATTATGTTTGAGAGAAAGAGTGAGAGAAGATTTGGAAGCATGAGGTGCATTTTCATCTTCACTATATGTATGATAATTATGATTATTCCATACATTATCACAATAAGAATTTTGTTCATTTGAAAGAGGAGAAGTAGAAGTATCACTTTCATAGTCACTCTCATTGTCATATTTATTTTCATGTTCACTATCATATTCATTATCAATTCCATCATTACTAGGGAAAGGGGTAAGAAAATATGTTAATTCTTTTCTAATATGCAATAAATTGTCATGTGAAATTGGCATATTATGTGCATCTATGTTATCCTTGAATGGAATGCCAACATTATTTTCATTTGCAATATGATAAGTAAGAGTAAAAGTGTTATCATTTGCAATATGATAAGTAAGATTAAAAGTGTTGTCATTTAAACATTCTTTTGTCCTTGTTTGAGATGACAAAGTAGAGTTAAGAACATGAGATTTATCATTTGAATTATTCCTTAGAAGTTTGATTCTATTGTGTTTATATTGTTGTAATTTGAACATAGAAGTATCAAAAGGGATAGAAATACTAGGTTCAAATGCAAGCAAATTATCACCAATGATAGGTTCACTTGGAAATTCATGACTAATTTTTTAATTTGATGCATTGTGCATAGGAGAATGAGGTGAAAAGTACCTTTCTCATTTATCAAAACAAAATTGTTTAGAAGAGGGAAGAAAAGAGATAGGTTTTAGAGAACAAGATGCATCTACTTTTTCTTCACTATCACTTTTATAGGCATCATAATATTCCTCATTGAAACAATATTAATTATCTTCATTGTAAATGAAGTTATTTTCCTCATTTTTGGATAATGAATAATTTTGAAAATTTGTCCATTCAATGTAATAATTATAAGAAAAAAATAGAAATTTATCTATAGGATGAGACGAAAGAAGTGCCTTAGTGGCTGTTTTATTTCTTTTACCAAAGATAATATATAAAAGTACTATTAAGAAAATAAATACAAGAATGAATACTAACATAGATATTTTGAAAATATTTTCAACACTTTAAACAATTTGTAAAAACTCCAAAAATTTTATCTAAAAATTGTAAGGGTGAAAGGCTTAGGGTTTGGGGTCTTAGTTTGGAAATCTAGGTTTTTGGGATGGAGTTTTAGAAATTTGAAATTATTGTAATAATTTAAATTATAAAATTAATTTTAAACAAAATAAATGTATAAAAATTTATACAAAAATCAGAATTTTGAAATTGAATTTTTGGACAAAGTGTGAAGGAAAACCCTAGGAGTAGCTAGGGTTTGAGATTTGTTTGAAGTAAGTCGGGTTCACCACATGTTTTATTCTTTTTGGGAAAATAGGGTTTAGTTCATAAAAAATAAATGGGTTGGTTAAGGGGTAAAATAAAATAAAATGTAGTAAAACACATATTTATATCAATTTGATCAAATCAATTACATGGGGAAATAAAATGCCTTATCTGAAAAATAGGTTGAGATGGCTGATATCGAAGTTGAAAAATATTATGCAAGGTTAGGAAGATGTAAAAAACATGAATTTGGATTTCATTCAGTGAAAGGATAGGAGTGCCAAAAATCAGACACTTTGGTGTCTGGTACTATAGTCCAGTTCTAGCATTATTATCCAAATCAATTTCTAGTTCTAGATTCTAATGCAATCTTGTTCTTAGGTCTTATAGGTATCTTTTACTCTCTATGATCACTTTTAGGATCCAATGTATAAATTTTTTTATTCTCCAAAACTTAGGTCTATCTACACATATAAAACAACAAACATACCAAAATCAAAAGGGGAAAAATTTGGTTAGAGGAAGTATGACTGCACAATCTAGAACCCTTGGTGTCTTGATCACTACCAACATTAACCCTTAAGTTAGGGTATTAGATAAAATATAATTCTCCCTTAGGGAACATGTAGAATCAATATGCATGATAGATGCAAGAATGAAGTTTTGCCTAAGCCCTTCTTTGATCAATCATGCAAATCTATGTGTGATGCAGAATTATGAGCTATATTGTTGACTGATTTTTAATTACTTAGTGCGTCAAAGTAGTAAGTACTAGATATAGATTTCCTCGTGAAGTATTTTATATAGGATACTACTTATTTTGAATTTGGGAGCTTTATTCACATTAACTAACATCAAAAAAGGTAAATAAAACTTAAGGGAAGGCATAAGAAGGGTTTAGGACCTATTAAGTGAAGATAAATGATAGTTGGGGCTCAAAATACAAATGGAAATGAGCACTAAAAATGAGACACTTCCATGTCTAATTTTTTTGACTAGTTATGATGCTCTTATCCTACAGGCTCAGGACTAGAGGAATAAGATTGGCACAGACAATGTTATCTAGTTAAGGTGGAATCACTAGTCAGAAGGTCCCAGATGACTAGCAATGGGCAAAAAGGTGACAAAATCAAAAAATAAGACCAAGATCAGAAAAAACAAAGACATGGCTCGTGTGAACAAGGCTCATATTTTTAATGAATTTCTAATGGTAGAACATTTACCTTAGTGACTGTAATAATTTATCTTTATTTGGGAAACAATGCATCATAATTCTTTTATTTATTTTACTACTGCAATAACTCGTCACTTGTTAGCATCACCTTAGGATTGTCTTATATTGTTGCATTCTCCTCCTTTAGTGGTATGAGTCTGTGTTTCTTTCCATCTTTCTCAAAAGTGTAGGTGTTGTTTCTCCCATCATATATAACTTTCATTTCAAATTGCTAATGTATACCTAAATATACATGGTAGACATCCAAAATCATGACATCACACAACCTCATCCTCATAGCTATCCATCTCAAATTCTACTTTACATTTTCTCATTTAATGAGACTTGATGCCCTTGTTAAAACCAAGATACCTTATGTGGAGTATGGTGTGTTACCTTATTCAAAAATTAATTGTTATCAATTGTTGATGACACTAGATTATAAATTCTTTCACTATCTATAATGACCTACAACACATAACTTTGTATTTTTAGGTAGTTCTATACCAATTCTTCTTTTGATCAGGCTCATTGATCTTTGTGGGGATTCAACAAAACTCTCTTCATAAGTGGAGATTCTCCAACTTCAAGTGCATCTTCATGAGAAGGTGATCCCACAGTCTCCTCTTCATCAAATAATATAATATAGTTAAAAACTTAAATTATTATGCTTATTTTAGGATTCTATATGCACTCATATGATTTATTGCCATACTTGTTGCATTAGAAACAGTTACACAAAAAATCTCCAAAATCTTTGCCTCTTGCATATGGTCTTCTACCACTAAATGGGTATATTCCTATTATATTTTGACCTTGATTTTATGAGATGATTTCTCTTTCCTCATGTACCTATAATTTACTTCTACCTACTTGATCTCCTTTGTGTTTAAAGGCTCTACTTGTGCCCTTTGAATGTTGACTTTGTTTTCTTAACAATTTTTCCTCTGCCTTGAGGGAAAATTGATATGCCTCCTCAGCTTATCTACGTGATATAAGGTTGATCTCATCTTTGATGTTTAACCTTAGTTAATTGATATATATAGAAACCTTTTTAGAATTTTCTTCTATACATCTTGATCTGATTGTTAACTTGTAGACCTCCTATATGTAGTCTTTCACTATGATCTCATTTTACCATAACTTTTGAAGTTTTCTGAAAAGATTAGTGTAGTAGTCTTTTCACATGAATTTTATCTTAGACATGGCCACTATTCTATCTCGACTCTTCATATTGGGTATCCCTTTTCTTATCCTTTCATCTTGCACTCCATCCCACCAAAGGAATATGTGGCTTCTCAATCTTACGCTAGAAAATTTCACCTTCTTATCAACATCTACATTTTCATACTCAATGTATGTTTCCATAGCAACAATATAGTCTAGTAGCTCATCCACATTCAAGTTACCTTAATACATAGGTAGTTCAAGATTGGGTTTAGAAATGACCCCCATGATTGCTATGATTAGTCTATCTTCTACCTTATCTTATTCTTCTTATTTTTTCCCTTATAATTGAGGCTCTTCTTCTTTTATATCACTTAGATCCCCCATATCAATTCCTCTCATTTGTACAAGATCTATGGCTTAAAACTTTGCTTGAATTTTTCCTATTTTCATTGGGTTTTGATCCCATTAGTTGGTCTTGTAAGAAGCAAAATGTGATTGCTATATCATACACAGAGGTAGAGTACAAGGGAGCTATTAATGTAGCTACTAAGTCTATTTGGATTTAGAGGAATCTATCTGAGTTTGTCATTCCTTTTAGGCAACCCACCATCATCTATTGTGATAATCAAAGTACCATACATATATGTAAGAATCCAGTTCATCATTAGCAGACCAAACACAATGACATTCACATGCATTTTATTCATGAACTTATTTATGGTCAAATCATCAACTTGAAATTTTGCCATTATTCAGAGCATGTTGCATATATCCTTACTAAACCCTTTAGTGAGAGAATGTTTATTCATCTATGAGCTCTTTTTTAGGTGCGATCTACATCATCAATAACATTATCTTCAAGGGGGCATTATAGCCTCTTCATTTATTCTATGTCTCTCTTTTTGGAGGAGTTTTTCCTATAGTTTTTTTCCTTTTCTCTGCTTTAAGAGAGATTGCATTGTATTGGGTAGTTGATTAGGCCTAGTTGTCAGGACCCACTTCTTTTTTTAGGTGACCCACCTAAGTTGTGCTTATGGGGCACTATTAGAGTAGGGGTTTTATTTATTTTTCCATATTTATTTACTATGGGATTTTCCCCTTATTTGGTGTTTTCCTACTTTCATAGAAAAGCTTTCTTAGGTAGACTTGGAGTTACATTTTTATCGAATGAATATGAAGTAACTCCCATGACTGATTATTTTAGTTATGTGAGTTACTCTTCTATTATTGTCTCTCTTACCACCTTTCTTTGGAGGAATTACTCATGCACTCATATATGTACATCTCTCTTGGTGAGTTATTATTCAATGAAGGATTAGTTTTGCTCTTATCTTTTTTATGCAATACTCTCATATTTATGATTTTATTTTATTTTAGATATTGTTTCGAGTACATGCTTGATTTGTGCCTATAAAAAACTTGTTCATTCATTTGATTCATAAATCTTGGCATACACTCTGACATATAAATCATACATTAAAAATTTATGCTCAATTATCTTACACTTTGATGTTATGTATGCCCATTATATTGGATTATTATGTAGATATCATACATGTTCCAGCTAGCATATATCTTGTAGATATTTTTCTTTTGAGGACAATATTTTTACAAGTTCAACAAACACCCCTCAAAAGAGGGGGAATTCACATGGGTTTGTCACAGAGATTAGGATATGAAGATGTACTTAGAGTAAAATTTTAAGCACATAGGATCATAATACAAAAATCAAACTCAGGTAAACATAGTGGGAAATAATGACACAAAGATTAGTTACAGTTTCCCACAAATTAGAATAGTCAGACTTTAGCATACAAATTAGGACATTAGTACCACATACACCTACTATCGAAGATACAATGCTCCAGTCTAGTAGCTTTAGTTTTAGAAAAATCTAGATTAGATAGAAAATTATAGTAGGTATAATCTAGGTTTGTACAGGTTCAATTAGATATTTACTAGCTTTGTTAAGTTTAACTCATACTCATACTTGTTTAATTAGATCAGGGGCATCATGTGAGGCATGACCATTCCCATTTACATTTTAGATACTCATATATATATTATTACAAATCAATCCATAATCCATATGTTTAGATATCATATTTAGGGGCATGTCCCTGGCAAATTATTTCCATATACTCACTTACACACCGGTTGATTGGATGGAATGAAAATATCCATGTCATTCTCTATGATATATAGATTAGACACTATGTTCCATGTTACACACTAGATTCATGCCTTACTCTATTTTTAGTGTTTGGCATCCATGAGTGGCCCAGAGATTCCTATTGTACTCGAGTGGCCTCAAAGTTGACATCTCTAGTTAGACATTTCTAGTTATAAATTTATAGTTACATCACACAATTGCAATTTGAGATACATCTACTACACATAGCTAGTGTAATGATGGAGTCATAGTCTACTTGAGTTATTGAGCCACCTGTATGAGAGGGTTAGTCACACCATCAATCCAATACAATCTATTCATAATTCATGATCCATCAAGTAGGGGTGGGAAATGATGGAGTCAAAACTAAATTGAGTTATTGATACACCCACACATGGGATTGAGTAAGTCATCGGCTCAATCTAAGATATTCACCGATTGTTCAATATATATGTGTATATAGACAGGTTACCACCAATTTTATGTATTTACTCAATTTTGTATCCTTAGATTTATCTATTTACTCAATTTTAATTATTTTCTTTTGATATATGTTATGTAAGGACTAAAATATGCATGTTTCACTTACTAAGCATGCAATGGAGTAATCTTCACAAACATAGATCCAGACTCATGGACTTCACCTCTTAGGAAGTCTAAGTATGATTATTTTTACTTTATCCTTTTCATTTTAGTTTACTACATTTATAGAATAAAGGGCCAGGAGAAAATGTAATCACCTAAAAAATAAATTTGAGTGTTAAGAGTGTTACGTAAGACCACCTATCCCTAGCTTGACCCTGGACTTATCTTAGGGCCTATTTTCACACTTATCCATCCTTTGTATGGGCCTCAATCATCCCTAGTCATCTATAAAGTAGTCCCAAACCACTATTATTGCATTATGGCCCTTGGTGCTTCATTTTCTACCACCTAAACATTAGTGTCATAATAGGGATAGTAGGACCACATGGCAATATTATTCCAATTTTCTAGCTACAATCCTTTCCCTCCTTTTTACACAAATGGATATCTTTTCAAATATTATATCACCTAGGGTCAACGTAGACCTATTTTAACACCCGCACTAGCACCAAGCATACTATATATATATATATATATATATATATATATATATATATATATATATATATATATATATATATATATATATATATATATATATATATATATATATATATATATATATATCTAAACACTAAATGGAAATAAGATGCAAATTACACATACAAACTTGGAATAAGTTATGAATAATTAAGGTTATCAATCCCCATTCTAACCTACTTATATATACTACTATCCACATCATTCCTAAGCTCATATTGCTCATATTTCCTATTCAATCACATGAAAATCACTCATGTATACAATCATACTAGGTTCACTTGCACTTGCACCAACACTTAGGTGGGGATAACTACATCAAGCTTGATCCTTCTTCAGATTATTGGTATATAGGTAAATCTCATCAAGTAAGATGTTGAGGATGTCTAACCTACCCCATTAAC
>JARHVA010006213.1:487500-525000 GCA_037957365.1 Torreya grandis
ATCAGGGGTGACCAATCACCAATTGACCACCTTTTCCCTCAACTAGTGAGACAAACAAACAGATGGATTACCATGTGAGATTTATTGGTGTATGTTTTGTGTGGGCCATCTCCATTGTAAGCTTCTTTGTTGTACTATACCTTTTGTCTAGAACTTCATAGCTTCCATTGACTTGATACAGGTGCTACATGTAACAACTTTATTTAGTTACACATATTTCCTCTTGGAGGAATGTAGGGGTTATGAATAAATATCACCAATAAAAACTATTACATACCTATATAAAATAATACAATATAATATAAATATATGTATACTATATATAATGGGTTTTCCATATTACCATCACATTAAAAACTGTACTATGTTATAGTTATTCAGTAATAAACCAAACCAAAACATAAAAAGAGTTGAAGCCATAGCCTCATGGTGTTATGAGACACATTTTTAATTATCAAGGTTGTGGGGTGGACATCCTAGTAACTAGTGGGTGAAATTCACATAAATATAACAACTACACTAAATTTAGATATTTTTTAGGATATTATATCACACTAAGAATATAGTTCCTAGATTGCAAGAAATGCACAAAATGGATTTTTTAAGGATGCTCTCAAACTCTTTGAACTAATGAAGCAAATAAAATAAACCTTGAGCATGTAGGCTTTGCTTATGTTTTATCAGCATGCATCTACAATTTATCATTATGGATATTCATTTTTGATATTATCAAACATTGTCAAGAGCATATTGATGACTCAACAAGTTCAATCACCACTCTTATGTTTGATGTAGAGGTGGATACAATTGAGCATACTAACCCAAAAGGTCAATCAAGTACTCATATAGTGGCAATTTTCAACTTGAAAAGTGGATACAAAATAAAGGCATAAATTCAACTCCTCTAATTTCTATTACATGTATAATCCCATCAACAAAAAATGGATGGTGGACTGATCAGTATCTAAATTTCCATGCAAAGCTTTTGTTTACATAACCTCTTATATTGTTCATGGAAAGAGGTAGTCTCATTGACTAATCACTATATCAAAGCTACAAGGTGCATGCCACATGGATGCATGAAGGGGACATCGCTCGTGATATAATGTGAACATTATGGTAGAGGAGTCACTAGTTGACAAAATCCATCACAGATGCCATAGTGATTTGGTGGGTTTAGGTCTGATGAGGTGCCCACATCTTACACTTAAAAGGGGAATATACTCAGTAATGAAAATGAAAAAAATCTGCTATTCTTTCTGGAAGGGTTTTGTCTAAGTGATTGCTTACATTCTTCATGTGTCAAAGCTCCAATGTGCATGTTGCATGGATGCACAAATGGTCATTACTCATGATACAATGTGAATGTCATTGTAGAGAAGTCATTAGATGAGAAAATCGGTCCCACGTGACAGGGAGGGTTCATAAGCAATGGCATCATCTTTGAATATTCAGTCTAGTTTATTTTTTTCCTTATCATCCAATCTTATATACACGACTAAGAAACATAATATACAAATATTTTTAACATTCAAATGGCTTTAAACTACAGTCATTGAAAATAAAATATAATTGACAAACATTATATTCGATTATATATTCAATTTTATAAAGAATATTATATTATACATAAATATAAAAATATATACTTCACGTTTACGATATTTGAAAATTTAAAAATATATTAAACTATTTATTTTATATATATATATATATATATATATATATATATATATAAAATTAATGTTTAATATCTCAAAAAAATATAATATATATTATATGATAATTAATATTATCTCGATTAATTAAGCGGGGGGGCAACGCCCCAAGATTCATCTCATAAGAGAGAAAATAAGGAATATACCGTGTAAATCATTAATCTATTGACACGTGGATGCTAAGCCTTTGTTTGTGCAGGTGACGCATGAAAACGACATGTAGGGTAGCTTCGTAAAGTATTTGTAGAACCAGGTGGTAGGCAAGCCGGATCAAGCACCTTGTTCAGTTATTTATGTGGCATTCGGCAGCCAATGTTTTCTATCCAGGGAGGAGACAACAGATATTGCTTTGGGGTTGGAAGCCAGCCAGTGACCGTTTCTGTGGGCGTTGCATTTGAGTCCTGGAACCCTAATTACCGATGTGCTGCCAAAAGGATTCGAGGAGCGTGTTGAAGGAAGAGGAGCTGTGGTGCACCTCTCAATTAGTGGGCAAGATGTCCTTCGCCTGTTTCTGGCATTGGATCCTCCCATGGTCAATTCAAATGTGTTGGAACAGAGTCCAACATGGTCCTTTGCTGCTGTTCTCGAAGTTCCCTTCTTTCCTTGACAAGGACCGACTGTGTCATGGATGCTCTCTACAATGACCCAAGATTTTTAACAATTTTTACTCATGAGAAATCAATAGAGTACCGCCACCCCAAAAAAAACAAAAACAAACAATGATTATACGAAGGAATGATTAAAACACCAAAATTTAATTACTTGGAATAATTTGTTTCGTGATCTCAGGGTCTGCTCTGGCAGCCAAAGTCTGTTTGCTTGAAACCCCCCTCCTCCAAATATGCCAGCACTGTTTTTGCTGAAGTGAAGCAAGGGATGGCCAACATCACCCTTACTCTTTCTTTCTTCTGAAGACGTTTTTCGAAGGAGCAACAAGAGTCGGTTTCGCATTTTTCGCGGTAGAAGAATTTTTTATTGACAGATTTGGAATTGGCAACATATAATATCCATTTATTTCCTGGGAAACCAGCATTGCATTTATAAGTTCTTTGACTATTTTTGCTGTTTATTGTTAAGAATTGCCACGAGTCTTCTTGCAACAGAGAGGGTTGTATGAGCTGCAAGGTTGATTGACGATGGAGAATCCTCGACAGTCAAGGTACATGCTTCTTTTTGTCTAGGAACTGATTAGAACAGAGGTGATATTTGCAGCCTCAAGTCATGGAAAGTTGGTTTTTAAAAGAATCAGATATGCTTGATATAGCATTGGTCGGATAAACAAGGAATTACCGATTGCGTTGAAATGCTTTGATAATGTTCTGAAGAACTTTATCTTGTTGCGGATATTGTTTCTCATAAGAAATTGAAAGCAAACGATTTTCTGTTTCCCCATTGGAGGACTTAAATGACTCGTAGTGCCCAACCAGTATTGACAAATGCATGGAAAAATAGCACGATTTGCCATCTGCATTCATCTGCAACACATCAACAGGTTCATGCCAACCAGATTGCATGCAAAATACGTTGGGTGTAGGGATGACGGAGATGTTAAGATCTAAGGCTATGTTACCAATCCCCCCCATGCAATCTAAAAAATTGAAAAGAACACGTTTAAGTAATTTTTATTTTGTAATATGGATGCAAACTAATGTAAATAGTCAAATATGATATATCCTCTAAACATACAAACGTAACTTGACTATGATGCAAGATAAGATTTATTAAATAAGCCTAACTTGCAATATTAATGTGTATAAAGAATGAATATTTATTTAGAATCAAGTGGGACCAAGATATTAACTTGTAATGTTTCTTTCGCTTTCTTTTTTTCCTTTTATTAATATGAGACAAATGATAGTCCTTTAAGTTTTAAAAGGTGAAATGAAATATAATTAAAATAATAATATATGATGGTTATCTTTTAATATGTATTATAATAATTATTAATTTTTTTTAATATCTATATAAAATATAATATAATATTTGAATAAATTAAAATATATATTATAACATAATATCATATAATATAAAAATATATTTATTAATATAAAGAATAGATTAAAATATTATAATTATTAATATATTATTTAATATATTTGTGATATAATATTAAATTTTTTTAAATATATCTTAAATTCTGAGTTATATTATATTATATATTGTTAAATAGAATTCTAAAAAAAATAAAAAATTAGAATAATATTTTTATGATAATATTTTGTTTAGATAGGTGACTAACTATTCTTTAAGAAATATATATTGTTAAATAAATCTCAAAAAAAAAAAGTTAGAATAATATTTTAATGATAATTCTTTTTGTAAATAGGTGGCTAACTATTCATAAATAATCTATTTAGTTTAATAGCTATTTGTTAGATCCCTTCCATCTCTCGCTATTATGAGATGTCTTCCATCCATCAGAGTGATTTGATTGTAAGAATCTCTAGCTTCATTGTACGAGTCAAATCAATGTTACAATGCCAATGATATGAAGAGAAGACATTGTGGTTCCCAAATTTGTATTGACAGTGTGGTTCATGTGAAATCATACACTAGAGGGTGCATGCTCTGCACCCATTATAAAGTGGTTTATAACTTGCACAGTGGTGCCATATTCTTTTGACTATTTTCTATTTGATTATGGGAAGACTCTACGTGTAATGTACACTGCATCAAACAAGCTTATAGAACACCTCTAGCATAATGATGTCTTATGAGCTCATCAAGTAAATCTTAAGAGATTAATCAGGATGTCTCCTTTCCAACTCTATGGTAGAGATGCAGTGATTCCTATCTCTATGAAATTTTGAACCCTAAGGCTAGTTCAAGCTATATAAGATGACAAACTAAAGGATTCATTGGAAATAAAGGATCGTGTATCTGATCTTATTGGAAGAATGAGTGATAGTAATCAATATAATTGCATAACATTAGGAAATAGTCAAAGAGTTGTTAGATTAGAAAATATGATAATGAGATTTTTAAGTAGGTGATTCGTTCCTTCTTTGGGATAAAGGAAGAGAACTATGAGTAAGTCATGGTAAATTTAACTCCTTATAGATGGGGCATTTTAAGATCTAACATTTCTATGGTGAGAATACATAGTAATTGACATACATAGATGGAACTCATCTTCCACTACCATATAACAGACATTATGAAGCATTATAAAGAGAGAAGGTAGAATGTCACCTACCATTCCACTAGGTTATTTACTTCTATTTTTATTCTATTATGCATTTCCATTTCTATTGTGTATTTCCATTTTTTTGTGTTTTCCTTTGCATTTTTTAATTTACCTTATTCTTTTTCTCTTTCTTGTTCTTTTGAGTCAACTCTGTACCCCAATGGATAAGGCATTAGCCTCTGAAACTAGAGATTTTTTTAAATTTCATCTTATGTCCTCTCCTTAGTCTACCACTCTAGCTTAAGCTAGCTATTGTTCCCTAACATTGCCAAAGTCAAAGTTTTCCTTAATTGTGAACAACATGAATTTTTTAGGTCAAAATGTTGAAGTCATTTCTTAACAAAAAGTTTAATTAATAAGTTTATATTTTTTCAATGAAAATTATATTGAAATGGAACTTCATATAATACGATGCATGGTTTCATGCCCCATGTAGTTAGAGTAATAGGATTACCCAACTCCTGAGACATGTAGGATGTATAAAAAAGCACATCACAACCATGTCACCATGCACCCATGCCTCAATGGATAGACCACCCATCCACATGGATGTAATGGCATTAGGATGTGTATGGGCTTCTTTGCACACATGAACTCACATTCATCATGCCCATGTGGATAGGTGGATCATCTGCATAGACATGTGACATAAATACATGTGTAGATTTAATCATTAGACATTGTTCATCAAGCTGTGACCAAAATTCTTATTTAATCCACTCTACTTTTCATTTTCATTCAAACACATAGCTTAGTGTGACACTAAACTCAACCCAACTATCTTTTCTTTCAAAGCAAAATTATGCCAAAATATTGCCAATTTTTTTCTTTTTTAATGAGTAATCCTCAATGGATTGACTCTTGGTAGCATTAGCTTGTGTTTTCATCCAATTTTAGCCATAATGAGATTTCTTCTAATTAGGGAAAAATGATTTTCATGTTTTCAACAAATTGGTTTTAGAGGTTTTCAAAGCAAACAAAAAGCCCTTCATGGACAATGTGGCATTCCAATTGTTAGGTTGTGCAGCTAAAATATTCACTGATACAAACATGGAGGAGGTTGATGAGAGGTTGCTGAGTTGCAGAGCAACTGACGTCAGTCTGATCAATCGACATCGGTCATATCCAATGAGCAGAGCAACCGATGTCGATCAGGATCAGTTGACATCAGTCACCTCTAGGCAGATAGGGACCAATGTTAGTTGCCTGTGTGGTTCCAAAAATGTCAGTTGCACGAATAGTTAGTTAACAAACTGGTTGTTTGCATGTAGAAGGCCAATTATAGTCTTGAGCTACAAATCTAATTATTGTAATTAGATGTCTAATTATTGTTTGCATGGGATCTATATATTAGACTCATGGGCTATATTGTAAAGTGTGCTAGTTGAGTTGAGCAGGCCATCTCCTTTTGTGTGTGAAGAGAGCAAGGGTAGCTCCTCCTAGTTCCACAGTAGTGCCAAGTGTGGGTGTTGGTTTGGAGAATCAGAAGGGTTCTTCATGTATGTATGATCTTGGTCAGTAGGTGTTCAAGGCCAGGTTTGGAGATCTACATGGTAAGTAAGATCATTGATCTACAGGTGTTTGTGTGTGTTTAATCTAGGTTCACAGGTGTTGCAAAACCAAGTTGATTTGTAGGTGGCAGCAAGATCAGGGGAGATCTACTTGGAGTACGGTGTGTACTCGATCGAAGAGCAATAGAGGAAGGCAAGGTAGATCCTTTCAAAGTAAGATCATTTGAGTTTCACATTGTTGAAAGTTCATGGGAGATCGACATGAATTACTTTGAGTACTTGTGTACTGGCAGTAGTGATACTAACTAGTGTTACTAGCAGTAGTGGATACTGATTGGTTGGAGGTGAACACAAACTCTGTGTTTGATTTGTGTGTTGGGACTGTAATTGAGAGAGAGAGCTTTGAGGGAAGATTACTGAGAGTCCTAGAGGTGTGGGAAGCCTTGGAGGTGTAAGAAGACTATGGCACTTCTTTATTGTAATTTTCTTCTGGAAGAGTATTAATACAATTGGGTATTGTCTCTCATATTCTGTGCTATTTCTAAATTCCAATTACTTGTGACTTCTGGTTAAATTCTGCATTTAGTTGCTTATACAAAGGTAATCAATTGTGTGCTTTCAGATCCTGATAAAGTGGTATCAGAGCTAAGGTTGCAGGGAGCAAGTTTGTGTTTGATTACAGGTTACTCTCAGGGGTTTTTGATTGAGTGGGTGTATAGCAATGGCAAAAGAAAGTACACTAAGAATGGAGGAATTGAAAAACACGAATGGTCAATTACGGTGTTATAGAAAGAAAGAGCAGGTAAAGAAATATTGTTGGTTGGTAGAAGATTAGCATGAAGGAACTGAAGAAGTAGATGTTGCAGGTGTTGTTGCACAGGATGCTCTAGGATGTTCCTTGGATAAAGTAGAATCTTGTTTTATAGATTTTGTTGCCTCTTTCCATGCAGCCTGAAATAGAGTATTTTTCCATGTTAAGGTCCTTGGAGACATTGGAAAGATTTATTTAGGGGTTGGTGTGCCTTGTCAAAGTATTGGCAAAGGGGAAGTGAAGCTGAAATTGCAAGCGGCCAACACATGGGTGTTGAAGAAGGTCATGCAGGTCCCAGTCTTGAAGATGTGGCTAATTTCTTTAGGAAAGTTGGGTGATGAGAGATGCACAAGAACTCTCATAGCGGATGCACTTGAATTAGCTAGTGGTACGAAAGCAGGTACTCTTTATCTACTTGCTTATATTACTGATTCTTCTTCTATTGCGAAGACATGGCTTTGTAGGCTTGGTCACATGAGCAAGAAGGAGATGCATGTTCTTAAGAGGAAGTTAGATGTCTTTGACAAACTTAAGAACTGGAAAGCCTTGGTACTTATGGAGGAGATGATGGACAGAGATCAGTGGAGAAGGCTGAGTAACTCTGAGCAGAGCAGTTTGGATAGTGTTTTGATCCAAAGAGAGCTCACAGGTAAAAAGCCATCAGTCACAGGAGAACATAGGTACCAGCATCGATCAGGAGGAATTGACGTCGAATAGATAGGTGATAATGTCAGTCATGTGCAGACTAGAGCCAGTGGTGTCAGGCAGGGTAAGACCGACATCGGTCAGGAGGACCGACGTCGGTGACATGTAAGACCAACATCAATCAGGAGGACCAATTTTAGTGATAGGTAGACACTGATGTCAGTCAAGAAAACTAGCATCGGTAGTTAGGACAGTCGCATGGAACCGATGTCAGTCAGATGCAGATTGTGTGGTGACCAAGGTTAGTCACTGGAATGGATTTTGTGCAGACAGCAAGCTGTCAAGGAGTCTTAAATGCCCATATAGAGGACTGAAAGGGTAAGTAAGCCTCAAATTCATTGTTCTTATTCTTTATACTCATTGCTCACTGCAAAGCAGGAAGGATCTAGGAAAGAGTGGGAGCATGGCATGAATTAGATGCAGAACCAAATGGGAGATTTGGTAGGGTTGCCATCTGGTATGAAAGCATTGAAAGATGAATAGATACCTTAGTTAAAGAATAGAGAGAATGGACACGTGAGATGGAAGGCCAGGTCATATGGTCTTGAGGAAGCTCTAGGACAGTGGTACAGGTTTGTCAGGTGGATGATAAAGCATGGCTTTAGTCAATGTCATTGTAACTACTGTGGTTTCTTTACCAGGTGGATGCTAATAGATACATTATCTTGTTACTGTATGTTGTGTGTTTGCTTGTATGTAAGGTTACACATACAGGGTTTTTCTGAGCTAAAGGTAAAGTTAGTTCAAAGGTGTGTCATGAAGAATTTAAAGGAGCAAAATTCTTTGGCATAAGTGTGTTCTAGAGACATAAAAGATCACAGGTTGATTTTGTCTCTGGATGATTGTGTGAAATTGATAAGCATGCCAATGGGTTGGACAGTTTTATGAACAGTGTCCTTATTCACATGATGAGGTTAAGTATATGCGTACTGGACCTGGGTTGCCCACGCAGTGGGAGCTGTCAAAAAGTTTGGAGCTAATCTGAGAAAGAAGCACTGGAGGGCAGTTCAATGGATTCTCAGGTATCTGAGAGGGACTAGCAGTAGGTTAACATGTGATGCAGGGTCAAGTTCTTTTCTACATGGGTTTGTAGATGCAGATGCGGCAGGTTACATGGATGACAGGAGGTGCACCACGAGTTTTGTGGTGGTTGGTCTTCAAGGTTGAGCTTGAAGAGGGATATAAACTAGGAAATAGATTAGATGGTGTACAAGTACATGTACAAGTGTAGCTATTTATCTCCAAGTGGGAGATTGTTAGGTTGTGGACCTAAAAGCTTCACTGATGCAAACATGGAGGAGGTTGCTGAGTTGCAGAGCAATCGACGTCAGTCATATCCAGTGAGCAAAACAACTGACGTCAGTCAGGATCAGCTGACGTTGGTCACCTCCAGGCAGACATGGATCGACGTTGGTTGCCTATACGGTTCTAGAACTATCAGTTGCATGAATAGTTAGTTAATGAACCAGTTGTTTGCATGTAGAAGGCCAATTATAGTCTTGAGTTGTGGATCTAATTATTGTAATTGGATGTCTAATTATTATTTGCATGGGATCTATATATTAGACTCATGGGCTGTATAGTAAAGTGTGCTAGTTGAGTTGAGCAGGCCAGCTCCTTTTGTGTGTGAAGAGAGCAAGGATAGCTCCTCCTAATTCCACAGTAGTGCCAAGTGTGGGTGCTGGTTTGGAGAATCAAAAGGGTTATTCATGTATGTATGATCTTGGTTAGCAGGTGTGCAAGGCCAGGTTTGGAGATCTACATGGTAAGTAAGATCATTGATCTACAGGTGTTTGTGTGTGTTTGATCTAGGTTTGCAGGTGTTGCAAAACCAAGTTGATTTGTAGGTGGCAGGAAGATTAGGGAGATCACAACACAATAGGTAACAAGATCAGGGGAGATCTACTTGGAGTACGGTGTGTACTCGATCGAAGAGCAATAGAAGAAGGCAAGGTAGATCCTTCCAAAGTAAGATCATTTGAGTTACAGGTTGTTACAAGTTCATGGGAGATCTACTTTAAGTACTTTGAGTACTTGTGTACTGGCAGTAGTGATACTGACTAGTGGTACTGGCAGTAGTGGATACTGACTGGTTGGAAGTGAACACCAACTCTGTGTTTGAGTTGTGTGTTGGGATCATAATTGAGAGAGAGAGAGAGAGCTTTGAGGGAAGATTACTGAGAGTCCTAGAGGTGTGGGAAGCCTTGGAGGTGTAAGAAGACTGTGGCACTTCTTTATTGTAATTTTCTTCTGGAAGAGTATTAATGCAATTGGGTATTGTCTCTCATATTCTGTGTTGTTTCTGAATTCTAGTTACTTGTGACTTCTGGTTAAATTCCGCATTTATTTGCTTATACAAAGCTAATCAATTGTGTGCTTCCAAATCCTGACACCAACCACATAAACATTGTATACCTCTTGATCATTTCAAGCTATTAACTCTTTTTGAAACAACTTTATGACTTATAATATAAACAAATGTGAAATAAAAATATATAGGTTTTGAGACATTTTCGGTTTTGGATAGAAATATTCCAAAAGTTGGAGATTCTCAAATTGGCCATGTATATCTAGAATAATTCCACATACAACTCAACATAGAGAATATTGGTACCTATGACTATTCACCTAATTGAAAGTGGATTACATAAAGTGGCTAGTCTTCATACTTCTATTTAGTGTTCTAATTTGATATTCATCTATGCAAAGTAATACAAACAAAACATTAGAGAAATAAAATCAATCATCAGGTCTCTAATGGATAAACTAGATGGAACACCAATAGGTATGATCATGGGAATTCTAATACATGATACATATTCAAGGATGAGTGTGAATCAAGGCCAACATGAAAGAGATAAGAGTATTAATAAATATCTAACCATCATATATGAGTCATGGATAAAACATGAGAGAAGCCACATTTCCAAACTCTAAAAGAACTTATTTTGATTTGACTTAAAATAAGAGCTATTCGATATGATAAATATTCTATATCATGTGGTTGGAAATGAGATCACCATGAATTTTTGTCCCTATAAATCTAAAAGATAATAAATCTATTATATTTCAGTCCTCCTCTCTTAGTGATCCTTCTATTTTGCTTTCCATTACCACTCAAAAGTATCTTACCTTTACTTGGGGAGCATCTAAATAGGCAAAAGTTAGTGATATAAAAATCCTTATATGTTGCATCTTTTTTAGTCTCTCCATCTATTCCACCCCATTTAGAGGCTTCACCTCTAAAACAACCTACACCACCACCCTTATGTAATCAAATGACTAGTTTCATTGGAATGTAATTTTAATGGAAGTAGTTCATGATGAAGAAAACAAAGAGGATGGTTAAGGATGAAATTTCATATTTAGATGTAGTTTCCAAACTCATTAAATCTCCTCTTCCCAAAAAGGAAAAGACTCCATCTAGGCTGGTCTCGGATCCCTTGGGAGATTATTTTATGGATATTTTCGATCCTAATGTTGAAAAATTTAGGAAGAGATGACTTCAAGTGATAATAATATAAAAGAGTTTATCTTAGAGATCCAACCTAAAAAAGTGATGTTCACAACCTAAGGGAAATTATAGAAAGGATGATCAAAATACCAAAATAGGATGAACTTACTTAAGATCACCTAAAGAATCAAGTTCATTAGTTGATCAAATACATCACCCATATTCTCAATATGGTTGAGACAATCAAGGTTCCCATAGTATAGGCTCCCTTTTAGGTTCCTAATATTAGTAAGGATACAATTTAAACTATCATAAAATACAAATCATATGGAAAGAATTTGGAAGCTTAGGTGGAATTTGTTTTTTGAATTGTATGAAATGTATTAAATAAGTAATCAAATACATGGGGCCATTAAAAATTATATTACAACATCAATCATAAAATTAGGCACCATGATAGTGAATTGAATGTTTGGGATAATGTGAAAGATGATATTCAAGATATGATTAACATTGAGACTGATTAAATGGAAAAACATAGAATCTTTGATATGGTTGAAGATGATACTTCTTGTATATGGTATAAATTCATCCTATAAAAGATTTAAATTATGAATCAAGAAAGAGAGGAGTTACAAGAGAAAGTCTAGATTGAAAGGGAAAATTATAAATAGATCTCTTCTAATTTAGGATGATATGCATTGTGATTTGTTTAAATAAGATTCAATAAATTTGTTCATTGTTGATGAAGTGAAATCTCAATTAAAATAAAATAAAATAAAATAAAATATATTCAACTAAAATACCTTCAACATTAGTTCAATGAAATTCACATTTTAATTAAAGAAACAAATAACCAATTAAATGAAATATTAGAAATCCCAAATGCCATATTTTTTTATTCTCAAATGTGGTTAACACTCTATAAACATGTGGTGGTACCAAGAGGGAGTGAGATAACTAAAGTATTGAAGAAATTAATAAAATATAAAATTGCATAGGATAATGAACTTTCAAAAATTATTTTATTGTTACAAGTTCTTTAAAATTGTATAGGATAAAGAACATGAAAAAAAAAAAATATTGTTATAACTTTTTCAAAACCAACTGTCACCTTGAAGAAGGCATCCTAGGATGTTACAAGTTTCCTTTATATTTTTTTCACTTTTCTATTTTGAGAAAGTTGTATTTTTTTCTTTAATAAATCAGAAAAATAAGTAAAATAGAATAAAATGAAAATAAAAATACCAAAGGTCACATAGAATGTGAAGGGTCAGTCCATTCTCTAGTATCTTTATAAATATGATAAATTGAAATTATGAGATGAATATTTGATTTATATTGTAATTTTGTCTTCAAATTAAGGAGGATGAAACTTTGTGTTCATTCTTCAACCAAGAATATAGAAAAAATCTATAAATTTATGTCTTTATTTTATTTGTGTATGTGTATATTTCCTATGTTATTGCATGCCTCTTTATCCAAATAATAATTATGATAATCTTCAACAAGCATGGTATCTTTCATACCATTTTATTTGTCATGTATGGGATGAAATATGTGTTTTATCATTCATACATGTCCCTTCATCTCCCTTATTTTTAGTTTTCCTTTTAGTTGAAATTAGTACAACTTGATAGCTCATTTTACTTATAGATATGGTAAATAGGTTTACTTAAACTTTCTCCTATTTTCAATAAATGGAACCTTCCCTCTGAATAGAGGAGAGCCTTTTATCTCCTTCACTGTTGTGAAATTTCACTTTTGTCTCAAGTACTAGATATTTGACTAACACACTGTAATGGGTCGCCTCTATGATTGAGCACCCTATAGTAAAATCACTATCTTCTCATTCTCATATTACTGTGCCATTAAAAATTTCATGGATATTCTTCATAGTTGTTGTTCAAAGATGGTTATTGTTCAATACTAGAGTTTAGGATATTAAAGTGTTAAGGAAATGTTTAGATCATGACTCATGATACATGTAATGTGATAAATTTTAAGTGATTACAAAAGATAAAGATAATATTCTTAGGATATGTATTTTTATATATTCTTACTCTCCTTCCATATTTCCCTATGATTTAGTAAGTTCATGTGCCTAGTCAAAAGACATTGTGTTTTAGGAGTCTAAGATCGATCCACCCTTTGAAAATACAAATAATCAATGTAATGTAAGGATCTCTTCCTAGCTTAGCCACTCTATGAAAAAAATTCTATTTGTGACTTTGTGATTTGTTGACCCAAGAATTCTTATTGATTTAAATAACTCAAATTAATAATAAATTCATTAGTCAACATAAGTATTGTGAAGACTCATTTCATATAAAAAAGGGTACCATGACCTCATTTGGGTAATATGTATCTATTGGATAATGTATACACCTTAAGAATATTTAATACATGGATGTAAATGTCAACAAATAAAATCACTAAAATAGATGTTGGAGTTTAAGCTATGAGTTTAGGTGCAAGTAACTCATGATCTTGACACGTGTTTCCTATCTCAATGTCATGCACTTATAATTTCCAAGTAAATTTGTAAATCTAGTCTCAATTTCATGTGATGTGTGGACTTATTACGTTATGAAAACCATTTTATGCACAAATAAATGTAACAGTTAAATTTTAGTGGTATTTTCAAATTTTAGTGATTCACTTCTAGTATTTAAACACAGACTTTTCCATGTCTTGTGATGATGATGATCATGTAACTATTAATTTATATATCGAACGATGTGCGCTATGACCATTGTGGATCTATGACTCCTTACATTGGATTTATATTTAAATAGGTGTATGATGAGCCTTTTTAATGACATTACGACCAAGCAAACATTTTAAGACATTATTATATCATAGTGTGTTTGAATAGTATATTATAAATATTTAATTATGATTATATTTATAAGAGGAAAATATAATATTATATGGATTAGAGGTCAAGATTCCAAATGAGTATTAAATATATATGGAAAACATACAATGTGCAAACAACACTTAATAAATAGGTAAAGTAGGGAAATTATTGTTGCATAAAAATAAACCATCTTCAATATTATTTATAAAAACTTTTAAAAAAAATATAAAATAAACTAAATATATTTATTCTAAATAAAAATAAAACATACATAACTTACTTAATTGCTCCTAATATGTTTCATGTTTAGTTAGTATCTTTTATAGTAATATATCTTATTATATTGTTGATACTCCCACAATTACAAATAATAAAATGTAATTAATTTCAAATAAATTTCTAAATAAAAACAAGTATATTATTTTCTTAAAATCATTTATTTAATCATATATTATTTATTGATTTATTTATTTTATAACTAGAAAAAATTAAGAAACCACAAAAAGGAACTATGAAATTACTTAACCGAATTGAGCTTCTCACATTTTAAGTTTTTTAAATACAATTAAAACTTATCAAACATTAATTCTAGCCAATGTACACGAACCATCCTCATAATCAATAGAAATCCGTACCCCATACCTCATCTGATATATTACAAGTGGCCCATTCATAAAAGTGTATATATTTTTGTTTTAGTTGACCGATTCTTTTTATTAATCACAATTTATTTTCCTTATTCATGTCTAGAGTGTGACGAGAGAGGAAGGAATTTAGTGTGAACTGAATGACAAATAAAATAAATGCGAGCATACAATGTCTGGCTGAATATACTTATTTGATTGTATATACATTTAGGTTAGTGAATGCTCATGTCCATATAAATGAGGAGAGATATTACAAATGAAATGTCATATTTTATCAATTTTTGGGTTATATAAGAGAATTGGTAACATTTTTTCATTTTATATTATCGGTTAAGGGTTTAAATTTGTGAAACTACCATTATAATTTTTTGATTTTCTTTGATAAATATGGCTTGGAGTGAGAGAGATCCTAGATGGCTTAGTTTGAAATTATCATCATCAAACTGATGTGCACTCAACAATGTCATTTCTATTTACTTCTATAACCCCAACATTCCTTGACTCCAAGGTTTTGAACCTAAATCTCTTCTTAATAAGTGCAAAGAACCTATCACCCAACTCTTTGGGAATCATATTTTGTCATTTTTATTACTATTTGTACAATATGGTGAGAGATAATTTAAGTTTAGCCTCTAAATATTTTAACATTTATTTACATTGTTTTATCACCATTTCAATCAATGTATGAACCAATTAGATATGGAAATGTTGGTTCAATATTTTTCTACTATGATAACATTAAAATTATGATATCCAAAATAGAATATATCTTTTGTCATTTCTATTTTTAAAGTATTATCACAAGTGTTTTCTATTTTTTAAATAATATCTAATATTAAAACTTAAGTAATAGATAATATTACAATTTAAACAATGGTTGTATAGTAGTTAATTGTTGTCCTTATATTATAAATTGTTTAAAATTGAGTTTGAATGTAGATTTGCAATATAAGATCATTGCCTTAATAAATAATATGCAAAATTTAATAATATTAAATAAATCTAAAAAAAAATGTAAATTTGTAATGTAGCTTGCTCATTTCAAAGTAAATAATATGCAAAAATTAATAATAATAAATAGAAAAAATAATTAATGATAATATTTAAGGATATAGTATTTATATAATTTATTCCATAAAAATAATATATTCTTGTATGATTGAATAAGGGTTGAGTAATGGTTAGTATGTACAATTTTACTTAAAATTGTTTTGTGCTTTTAATTTGTATGTAAGTTTGTAATTTATAGTTAATTTAATAATTTGAACTTAAAAATTAAAAATTATTATTATGTTACTTAATATTGTAATTTGATTTTGATTAGTACTTTTGTTACTTTTATTTTCTAAAATTAACAAGATATATTAATATGATATCAAGATAATAATACTAAAAATTTAACATAAAGTTTTAATATAAAATGATATGTGTATTTTAATTCTTAAAACTTCTATTAAAATTATATATTATTATATGTCTCAAAAAAAAAAAAAAAAATTAAATGTAAGAATATTTTGAATATAATCATTGGCATATATTATATTGTAGCTATTACTATGGTCCTATGAAAAAGGGTTTATAACTCCCTAATATAAAACTTGGGAGGCAAAAGCAGATGATATATGTGTATTAAAAATGAATCAGGTTTGCATTTTATATTTTGATTTTGATTTGTGTGTTTAATATTTTGAGAAATTATTAAATTATTTATATATTTATTGATTTATGTTAATGATAACTATAGTTAATAAAAATTGTAAGATAAGGTTGATATGTATTATATGTTTTAATTTTTTTAATGAATAACAAAAAGGTAATGATGATAATTTAGAGTTAAGAGTGATCAAAAATAATATATTTATTTATTTTTTATCGAGACATAAATTGAACAAAAATGTTAATTATCAAGACATAATTAATATACAATTAAAAAAGTCCCTAGTCTTGATTAATATACAACTAAATAAATTTATTAACATAAAATATTAATTATTTCAATTAAAAATGGAGGTAAACAAATAAATAATTTAATATTTGTGCCATATGAACTTAAGATTTATGTAGTTAGCAACAAAGCTAGGGATGGCTTAGTACAACCTAGTTGGTGGTGTTATCATTCAAAAATGCGAATAATATTGGAAAACCTTATTTGAACATAGATAATTACTATGAGTTGAACATGGATAATTACTCTAAAACGAGTTATCCTCATTTCACATCTTGAAGGTATGGAGAATTTAATCGAAAACTTTAAAATTTAATATATGAATAATGTTTCTTACGTTATAAATGGTAACTCATAAAATCATAAGTAGTTAAAAACAATTCTACCCAACATAAAAGTGAAAGGATAAATAAACTACAAGAAAATTTAATTATTAGGTGTTTAATAAATTATAATCTAATAATGTGTAAATTTTAGAAGTTACTAAAAGTGGTTGCAGTAAAAACTTATTAGCCTAGGTAAATTTCGACGTGTCTATAGCCTAGAGATGTATTTGTGCGACTTAAACATTTAATTAATTCATGTTACTTGGCATTGGAAACACATGTCATGTTATTTGAATTTTGAGAGTTGTGAAACATCCCATCTGAATTTTTATTTAGTACTTATTTTCTGGATTAATAAAAATATATTAATTCGCTGTCATTTTTGGTACACTTTAGGATAAAAATATAAAAAGTAGATTAAATGCGTGGAAATATGTCAATTTTAAATTTATTTTTATAATTTCTAAATTAAATGTATTTATACTTTTATTAAATATAGTGAGATGTTATAATAAGATCTTAAAGGAATGTGTTATTTTTTATGTTTTAAACATTAATAAATTTTTATATTTTTATTATAATATATAATTTCAAGTTATTTGATTAGATTAATGATATCTAAAATTACAAATATGGTTATTGTTCAATAGTAGAGTGTAATATATTTAAATATTAAGAAAAAAATTAGATTATGATCAATGGTACATATAATGTGTTATATTTGAAGTGATTACAAAAGGTACAATTATATTTATGAGAAGACATTTTTTTATATATTCTCACGCTCTTTCCATATTTCCCTATGTTTTAGTAAGCTCATGCAATTAGTTAAAGGGCACTATGATCTAGGAGTACAGGGTTGATCCAATTGATGCAAATAAAACTATTCAATATAATGTCAGGGAATCTTCCTAACTTGGTCACTCTGAGAACAACGTTGTCTCTATGACTATGATTTGTTGACTCAACGATTCCACTCAAGTTAATTAACTTAAATTAAGAATAAGGGCATTGGTCAATACAAGTATTTCGAAGAATCATTACATATAAAAAATGGTGTTATGACCTCATTTGTTAATTATGTGGTAATGTGCATAATGTAGACACCTCAAGCATATTTAATATGTGGATGTAAACATCATCCAATAAAATCACTAAAATAGATGTTGGAGTTTTAACTATGAGTTGAGGTGCAAGTAAACCATGATCTTGACATATGTTTCCCATCCTAGTATCATGCACTTAGAATTACCATGTGAAGCTATTTTAATGTGATGTGTGGACCCATTACATTATAAAATTTATTTTATGTACAAATAGCTTTAACAATTAAATTTTAGTATTAATGTCATCTATTTTTTAATTCTAAAGCATGAAAACTACATATAGATGCATACATACATACATACATACATACATACATACATACGAGATGATGCAAAATATAACTCATCATATGGATATGTGTCGCCCATTTCAATGTTACAGAGCTAGATATTTCATGCAGAACATGCAAGCTAGTCTCACTTGCATGTGGTGTGCATACCCATTACATCATGACAAAGGAACTAATTTGCTAATTAATAATTTAAATTACCATGTGTATGGATAATAGTGAATTTTTTGATTAATTTTTGGTACAAAAAATTATTTTCCAAATTTTGTTGAAATATCCATTATTAACTGAAAAATGAACCTTAATTTGGTTGGATAATAAATTTTGATAAATGATTAATTTCAAAACATCGGTAATACAATCACCATTAAAAAAATATTGAATTTTTACATTCAATCATAATTAACATGAAAATATGTTTTGTAATATGGAATGAATTAATTGGTAGAGCCTTAAATATGCATGCATACATACATACATACATACATACATACATACATACATACATATGTACATACATACGTACATGCATACATACCCACACACACACACACATACATACATACATACATACATACATACATACATACATACACACAAAATAGTGAAAAAATAACTCATCATATGGTCATATGTCACCCATATCAATGTTACACATCTAGACATTACATGCAAAACATGCAAGCTAGTCTCACTTGCATGTGGTATTACATTATGATGAAGAAACTAGTTTGTTAATGAATAATTTAAATTACCATGTGTATGGATAATGGTGAAATTTTTTATCAACTTTTTACATACAAATTTATTTTCCAAATTTTATTTTAATATCCATTATTAACTGAAAAATCAACCTTAATTTGGCTGGATAATAACTTTTGATAAATTATTAATTTCAAAACATCGATAACACAATTTCCATGTTGGACCTAGAATTTTGATTGTGTTGTCCCATTTTGGCATGGAATCAACAAGGTGTAGAAGGACCATCGCATCAAAGGACCATGGTGCATATCTAATAGGCACAAAATCACCATGGTGCAAAACCTACAAGGCACAAGATGATAATGGTGTAAAGGAAACAACGTGAGAATCCAATCAGAAGAGAATGAGTCACGAGGGACCCAAGGATGTAGGACTAAAAAAAAATTATAATATTAGGAGAACTCATGGAAAGTGGAAGAAATTGGAAAAATGGTTCAAATGGGTCACTTTGACCTTATTGATAGGAAGTTTTGCACCAGCCCACAACTAAAAGAAGACATGGCAATATAAATAGCATAGAGCAAGGATATAGGGGGCATAAAGGCACAAAAATATAGGAGGAACTTATTGCTAAGAACCATGACTCTTAGTCTATTGAGAGTTTGTTGGCTAACTCTTCTTGCCATTAATGATTGTAAGCACTTGATCAGGGAAAACCAAATATAAATACCCTTGCTTTAAACCATGGTGAGGATGGATGGATGAATTATGGACTGATATTATGATGGATCTTTACTTTAAGATTGATATATGATATAACAAGTTGTATCTATTTATGTTACTATGAGTAATGTTATGAACTAAGTGTTGAGACTTTTATGTGAGAGATATCTTATCTTCTTTTATTTTCTAGGCGCTTAATACTGCTAGAAGATGACTATAATCTATGTGATGATATTAATTAAACCTAGAACTCATAGGATCAAAGTATCATGTTTATGATTTTATATAATCTTCATTTAATTGATATAAAGAGAAGATTCTGAATAAGTTATCTAAACTATGCGATAAAATCTATGGGAACTGGTCCTTTACCATACATTTTAGGTTAACATGCAAGACTAAAATCTTGCATGAAAGGGCTACTAAGCTAGCTCACTGGGATAGACTTCAGTACTAGAGTTAGAATTAACTTAAACAACCCAACATTTTGGCTCTATTTCCAAGACCTAAAGCACTTGAAGCACAATCATGAATAAACATTTGAGCATATTACACTGGAGAATATAGAAGAATGGTTTACTAGTGTTGAAGATATTTTTTAGTTCCTTATCTTGAGCCAGGAATCTTCACACGATAGTGGGTGGAGCAAAATCTCTATAGATAGTGCATTATATGAAACCTTCTTTTTGGAGGTCCTGATTCATTTACATGCTTGGTTGATATCATGTGCTCAAGGCTGATCAAGGAATCTTAGAAGGAGTAAGTCTTAGACACTAGAATGGCAAAGGGCTTTAGAGTGACTTGGAGACCCATGGATGCAAACATTCAAATTTTGGTGGAAAGGAGTTTTGAATAGTGACATTCTGGAGTACGTTGTAACCTCTTATTCATGCCCTGAAGAATCCAAGTTTTACAACAATTTGGTCACTATAATAAGCTTTTTGCTTTTGAAATTAAGAAGTTATTTGTTGATCTTGCACTAGAAACTATACCAATGGAGAGTTAAATCCTCTTTTATATGAGCCACACATTTGGGAGGAGAGAATAGGAGTTGGTATAAGATTGTGGGTTCAAAATGGTAGGTAGCTAGCATGTGTTACAAAAATATAAGTATGATGAAGCTTGATAAAGGATTATAGGAGTTGGTGGTGCAAGAAGAGATCAGGGGAACTCAAGAAGTGTTGTTAAGAGCTGTAGGGAAGCGAAAACACATGAAAACCGCATCACTTTTAAGCCACATTATATGCCACTTATTTCCTATGAAGGAGAAAAAAGATGGATGATAGGAACCAAGTCTAAACCAATGAGGCTCCCCTACCATAGTACATGCTCATATGTTTGAGTTAGATGGAGTACACATAATAAATTGGGATATAGATAGTTTGAAATAAAAAAATAAATGAGTAAGGGATATTGAAAGTGAGCCTTTTAATGATCATTTAAACTTAACAATTTTTTTCCCTCTTCTAGGGAATTCTATGGCACAACTTGGGATGCCTGGTGGACCTATCCTTCTAAGATAGAATACAGGGCCTAATTTGGTTAACTAACTAGCTACCACACTCCATATCATGAGTACTACTGTTGGAGGCACTAGAGGAGGAGTAAGAGGAGGAACATGAGGAAGAGGAATTCCTCCTTAAGGGATAGGGGTTGGAGCTTCCCAACAACCACCCATTCAATTTCCTCTATCGATGACTATTTAGTATGATGTGACACTACACTTACCTAAATATTGAGGAGTGGAGAATGCAACAAAGCATGTTGACAAATGTAAACTAATTTTGAGGGTGCAAGGTCCCACCTCTTTTGAATGTAAGGTAACATATTTTGTAACTATGCTTTTAGAGTGCATGCATAAGTGGTACCAAAAGTTTGACCCTTAGAAATTTATGGTCGACTTTGATTAGCTCAAAATAGCCTTCTTATAGGAATTTGACATTCTTAAATTTGAGCAACAAACCATAGCAGTGCTGAAGGATATAAAGCATGGACTTATCTAAAGTGTCCATGAATATGATGCAAGGTTCAAAATATTGATGTCTAAACTATCATTTGAAATTAACATTGATCAACATGCACAATGGTTTGTGGATGGATTGTTACTATCCTTTTGACAAACCTTGTCTCAACGAACGTTTACTAGCCCATGTGAGGCTTTGAAAGTTGCCCTCTGTGTTGAGGTAATTAGAAGCATTGACATTGGGATAAATACTTTTATGGAATCATAGATACCTTCCATATCAACATAAATTAAGCAGTTGATGGCCAATAATGCATATGAATGTGTAATGGTGTTTGGTGCACTGACTGTGAATCTAAAGGGCATACACGTAGTAATTGTCTGCACAAAAACATCCATGTGATACTTAAACAAACATGTGAAATCTACCATTAGTAACGTAATGTCCACTCTTGTCCTCTTCTAAAGTGAGATACACACACTAAGGTGTCTGACTATTATAAGATTTGTGATGTTTATACTCATAATAGTAATGACTTTCATTTGATTAGTGACATCTATGAAGCTTTAGCACATGGCACATGCCAAACTTAAGTAGAAAATACTCAATAAACTGGTGGCTATTGTGGATGAATAAGAGGGAACATATCAAGAGGTGGTCATTTCCCATGCATAACTTATTACAAATGTGGATCATTAGACTATTATAAATGGGATGTCCCAGATTACCCAACATGTACTTTTTGTAAAAAGGACCACTGACTAGAAGAGTGTCTTGACTTGTATGTTAATATCACGAAGGAGTGAAATGAAAAAAATGGATGTATTATTTGAATTGATAAACCATAGTGGCACACATGCCAAACCATCCCTATATTTCAATAGGTAAACATTACCACTCGCAGTGGGGGACATACCCAATTGATATCTAATCTTATCAAGAAAGTACAATGGGAAGATCCATAGGATTTAAAATATCTTGATGTTTATCAAGAAAAATATGTCCTCCAAGATTTGATGACACTTGTATGAAAAATTAAGGGAGAGATTCAGTTCCTTAAAGATAAAGATGTAATGCAGTGTATTGCTATGCAAGAGGAATTTGAACCTTAACATGTAGCATGGGATGATTTCCAAGAATTATGTAGGCATATGCTAGATGAGGATATTATGCCATAGCTCAGTGTTTGGCTTAAGATTCAAGCTTGAATACCAAATTAGGTTCACCTTCATGTCACTAGGTAAAGTGAGGATCATTATTTAAATCATGCTTGATGGCAAGACACTCCTAGTTCCTCTACTCCCCCAGAAGATAAAGAAATATTTGTTAATGTTACCATCGATGGATGGGTAATCTAGGACATACTAGTAGATACTAGAGTAGAAGTTAATAACCTCACCTAGTACACTTGGTACAAGATGTCTAGCTTAGCATTTTAGCCTTCACCTCATGTCCTATTTATAGTGAATAAGACTCTCGTGCTACCTATTGGGGTCCTCAAGAACATAATGATTGACATACTTGGAGTACCATTCAAAGTGGATTTTAAGGTTCAAGAGCTAGCTAAAGCTAATGATTACCCAATTCTATTAGGAAGACCTTGGTGCTATGAGAATAATGTAGACCTGACCTTCAAGAATAACTACATTAGTTTTGAAAACATTGATCAACATGTTTTAATACCACTAGATCAAGTACAAGGGCCCCCATACATAGAACCCATCCATGTTGATGAAGATATAAACCATATCTATAACATTATTGTAAGGAATAATGAGAAAAGAGATCCCACCCCATATGGCATTCATTGATGGTCAGATACTCAGTCCATCTCTGACACTACAAATAATATGTGTATTTGTGGGGCTCATGGTGACTATGACCTCACTAATAGAGTATATAGTATCAATAATAATCAAGAGAATGTATTGTGCTAGTTTAATAAATAGCATAGGTTCATTTGCCTTATCACTGGCCAAGTCGTGAGGGGACCTATTATAGAGACACCACTTGAAAGACCTGATGAGGTTCTAAGGTTCCATGGGTGTATGGAAGTTTAAGACTTCATCCAATGCCTTGAAGAATTTATAACACTGATGAAAATCATCTTCAATCTTGGGTTCAGCTCTTTGATGGCATAGTTGTACAATGGTAGTGAACCCATTGTAAATGACTCCTCTAGTGGGATTAGGTATGCTCATCCTTACACCACCAGTTCCATCATGATAAAAAAGTGAAGGGAATAGTCATCTATAGTGGAATATAAGCCCCTAAGACCCTTAGGAAAGCTTGTGAAACAATGTGGTGAAATGATGAGTCTTATTTACAAGAAAATTTATGGGTACATGTATTTTATGGAACTTTATGCACTTGGGCACAAGCATGGTATATTCATGATGAGTGATACATGGGTACTAGGTTTGGCATATGCTAAGAAAGAACATGAAGTTGGCACTATCCTATTCTTCACCAAGAATTGATTTGTGCTTCACCCTCCAAATAATGCATGAATCAGTAGTAGGTGACCCATGTCCTATGAATAAATGTCTAAGGATTATCCATTAGGACCTTGAGGAGCCCCTACACTTATTCCATGAACCATTGATACACCAAGCACCTACACCCATGTCAGTCTTTGATTTGAAATGACATGAAGAAATCATCTGGGAAAATAAAAGCTTGTATTACAAGTGGAATAAGGAGAAGGATCCACTCCACTCGACCTAATTTAAAACCATTTAGATATTCCTATAGATGTTGGCACAAAAACTATTCAGGACATAGGTGATGATATGGATAATTGCTACTATGGGCCTATTTAGACTATTCAGTGTAACATTATCTTGAAATAAGAACCAAAGTTGGATATAGTAGGAAACTATTAAACTGACACAAAGATTATAAAAATATTTAAATTGCTAAAATAATATCAAAATGTATTCCCAAGGAACTACAGTGAAATGAAGGGAGTCTACCCATCCTTAGGGAAGATGCATACCAAGCTAGTTGATGATGCCCAACCAGTGAAAAAATACCCATATAGGATGAATCCTAATCTCTGAGCACACATTAAATAAGAGATTGATAGTATGTTACGTACCATAGTAATCACTCCCATTATTGAATTTGAGTGGGTTATTCCTATGGTGGTTAGTATCAAAAAGGATGGATGCATCCATATCTGTGTGGACTACTAAGTGCTCAATGCATCCTATGTAATAGATCCCTTTCTAATGCCATTCACAAAGGAAATATGTGAAGGTGTTATTGTTTGTGAAGTATACTCCTTTATAGATGGATTCTTGGGGTACCATCAGGTCTAAATAGCTAAAGTAGACCAACCCAAGGCAACCTTTTCAATTGAATGGGGATCATTTGCCTATATTGTTATGCCCTTCAGTTTGATAAATGCCCCAACAATGTTCTCATGAATAATAATTGAAGCATTTAAGGACTTCATCCACAAGTTCCTCCAAGTCTATTTGGATGAATAGACAATATATGGTTTGATCAAGGACCATTATGTTAACCTCAAAGTTATGTTTGAGTGATGTCAGGGCTTACAAATCTCATTAAACTTAAATAAGTGCATGTTTGTGACACCTTTTGGTGTACTCCTAGGGCATATTATTTGTAAAGGACTCCTGGTAGAACCAATGAAGGTATTTATTATTCTTTACCTTCCACTCCTTTCTAGGCCACATGGGTTATTATAAAAATGTCATTCATGATTATGCAAAGATTGTCATACCCCTGGAAGAGCTTCTAAAGTAGAATGAGTATTTCATATGGACTTGATCTTATAAAGAGGCCTTTGAAACATAAATAAAATTTAGTCACTGCTCCTATTCTCCAATTCCTCGATTAGACAAAGCTATTTCATGTCCATGTTGATACATCTGAGATGGACATTGGTGCAATCCTTACACAACTAGGTGAAGGTCACTTGGATTACCCAATCTACTTTACCAACAAGAGGCTCGCACTAGTTGAAATACACTATACCATTATAGAATGTGAGGCAATGTCAATGGTCTATGGTTTGCAGAAGTTCAGATAGTACCTATTAGCCACTCTTTTTATTTTCTATACAAATCATGAGGATTTGAAGTACCTTGTCAATAAACTCATACTACATGGATGGATCTATCATTGGATTGTTTTGTTCCAAGAATTCTAGTTTTTGGTGATGGTGGAAAATAGGAAAGCCAATTATGGACTTGACCACCTATCATGAATTGAGAATAGAGAACCACCATACACTATAGAGGATGATCTTCTTGATGTATAAATTTTCCATATTACACAAGTTCTTGAAGAATTGGAAGACATTGCGACATTCTTGACCATTGGTTCTGTGCCTGACTATCTCACCTCACAAGCCAAAAAGTAGCTAATGATTTGTATCTTACCTTTTCAACTTATAAAAGATGATTTTTATAAACTACATCATGATGAAGTTCTTAGATGTTGTGTAATGCAACATAAGTGCCTCAAGGTACTTCATTAAGTTCATGAAGGTATTTTTGGTAGAAACTATGATGGAGAGGCTACCGCATGGATAGTCTGGTAACTAGATTATGGTGGCCAACTCTCTTCCAAGATGCTAAAGCATATGTTAAACAATATGACATATGTCAACATATAGTCAAACCTAATCAGAGAGATGTTAAGCCTCTATGACCCATCCCTTATCAAAAACCCTCTAAAATGGGCAATTCATTTTGTTGGTCCCCTCATTCTAGTAAGAAAATGGATAGGTTCATGGTACATCATTACATCAACTGACTATCTTACGTATTGGGCGAAGCCGTATCAATAAAATATTGTACTATTGCTAATGTTGTGAGGTTCATCTGGGAGAATTTCATAACTTAGTTTGGATGCCCCTTAAGATTCACCAGTGATCATGGAACTCACTTTTTGAATTAAATAATTCACATCTTGCTAGCTGAGTTCATGATTGCACACCGCAAAATAACCCTATATCACTTACAAGCTAATGGAACCACTAAAGCTTTCAAAAAAAATCCTAGTTACCACTTTGACAAATATCTATAACATTGGATGAATAGATTGGGATGATAAGGTATCTACATTTATATGGGCTTATCGAATAACCTACAAGTGCCTAAAAAACACTCTATTCAACTTGGTGTATGGCAAGGAAACAGGCCTACTAGTAGAGTTCTTAGAATGATCTCTATGTATCATGTGTGTAGGATAATTAGATAAAGAATCCTCTTTTAAATCACACCTAGACACTTTATTACAACTATAGGAATCTTGATTCCTCACTCATTGGATCTAGGATGTAGAGAAATGTAAGTAGAAGGCATGAGATGATCACCATATAAAGAATAAAACATTTTCTCCAGGAATGAAGGTCTTATTTTATGACTCTAAGCTCACGTTCCACCCAGGAAAAATTCACATACACTGGGATGGCCC
This sequence comes from Torreya grandis, assembly GCA_037957365.1. Classification (NCBI taxonomy): domain Eukaryota; kingdom Viridiplantae; phylum Streptophyta; class Pinopsida; order Cupressales; family Taxaceae; genus Torreya; species Torreya grandis. The sequence continues at coordinate 514,907 of JARHVA010006213.1, forward strand.
TTTTATAATAAATAACATTAGACCTATCAGAGCATGTAAGTTATAAAGGAGGATAGTCAGTTTCTTCCTAGGCACTATAATGGAACTCAACTTAGTTTGTATTTCACTTCAAAATAGCTGAAGTTTTTTTAATCAATAAGGCTTATGCCATTAGTTTAGGATTTCTTTCTTTCAATAAAAGTGTTACTTTTGTTATGCAAAACTTTCCCTTTTGTAATTTTGTTTTCAAAAGTTCTTATTCTTTTCATGGAGGACCATGACACATTTTAGTGTGGGGTAAGAAGTCATGTTTCAAAATGCAAATATGAAAAGTGTGTAAGTTAATTAGGCACATGTGTTACATGGGTGTGCAAGTTATTAATGGCATGTAAGGTATTAAAGGCATGTGAGTCATTTAAATCACAAAAGGGTAAGGTTTCTGCCATAAGTTATAAATTTAAAAGAGACAGTTGTCTCCCACCTCACAAAAAGTATGGGACACAACTATCATCCACTTTAAAGAAGGGCATGAGAGAGGGCATACCATTAATGTAAAAAGAATAGTTATATAAAAAAATGCCAATGGCATGATGGGACAATACCGTTAATTCACTAATTGAAAAAATCAAGTATCCAAATGCAGTGGTCGTTAAAGAGCTAGATTAAATGCCATGAAGTGATGTGTGATAGAAAGGCATTAATAAAGGTAAACCCCTCTTGGAGCCTTTAAATAGGCAAGTTAAACCTATTTCATACATTAATTTTCATTTATTTTCAAATTAATAGAGACAAAGATCAAGTGACTACCAGAGCTGAGGATCAAATGACTACCAGAGTTGAGTCAATCAAACACTGAGCAAAAAGTTTTCATATCCTTAGCAAACCATGCAGGTCATTACCAAGTTGAAAAGAGAGATTACAAGTTTCATTTGTTGGGAAAGATTTAGTTTTGAAATATTGAGGTTGTAGGTCTTCCATCAAATGGTGTTTAATCTCAAAAAGTTGAAACAATAATATGCAACCATGCATTGACCTTCAAGCTCCTCAAAGGGTAATGCAACCTAAGAAAAATGCTAAATGACTTGAAACCTTGATGAAAATAATAGAAGAAGAAGAGGTGAGTAGAGGAGACTAGGTTCTAATTAGGGTAGATACCCTAGAATAAAAATCACAACACCGAAAAGAATAAGTATAAAGCACAGGAGGAGAAGAGAAACAACACACAAAAGAAGGAAAGGAAAGTATGGTGCAAAAAGAGAAGTAGGCACCATCATCTTTGACATAAAAAGCTCAATTTCCCCCACTACCATCTCTAATATTTGAAGAGATGCAATCACTGCCAACCTAGGAATGAAGTTGAGCTCTAGAATTACTATCAAGTTAAAACCACTAACACCAAGAACCAAGTGGTGTATGATCTCATGATCTTCAACTAGTTGGATTCTACAAGATTATTCTAGCTATTTAACTTACCCTATTTTTGTAAGCCCATGGAGGTAGTTCAATCCTTCCTTTCACATGTCCATGAGGATTATATTTACTTCATTGGGTGAATCATGAAGACCACTCTTGAAAGAATCAACTAGGTCACGGGACTACAGTGCTCAAGATTGAGTGTAATTGATGACTTGGTCAACACTAAGGAGATTAAAAAGACCAAAATGATATTATTGTATCATAAGTAGGGGCATGCCATGCACATCAAGAACTTACAAGATCCCACCCTCCAAGTTATAGTATAGATCATCTTTACCAATATCAGAGGGACCGATCATTGGAAAGAGGTGGATGTAGCACATATCAAAGTTGTTGCCAAAATCTAGATAATGTGAATGCAATGGAGACGTGATCACACGAGATGAAGCAAGTGCACACCACATAGATGCTAAAGCAATTTGAAATTATACAAGAAGGTAAATTGCACAAGACAAAATGGAGAAAACCAAAATCTGATTAACATGAGATGGCCAAGGTGAGGAATACATATAAGAGAGTACATAAGTAACTCCTCCACAAAAGGTGGACAAGGCACCCCAAGAATAGACTGTAACTCTTCCATGAAAGGTGGTGACAAGGTACTAAGAATAGAGAAGTAACTCCCATCAAGGGAGTTACTTATGCCACCTATGACACATCTATGACACACACCTCCACATAAACTAGATTATCCCACAAATGTAGGAAAACTACATGCATTCACAATAAATACAATTTCCCTAATTAAAAAATAGGGAAAAATAAAAACCTACACTAATACCCCCCCATAAGCGCAGCTTAGGTGGGCAGTGTGGAAATATAAAATGGGTCCTGGAAACTAGGCCTGATGAGGTACCCATGTACAAATGCAATCTCCCATAATATAGAGAAAAGAAGAAAACCTGTAGGAAACCCCCCCTAAAAGAGAGACATAAAAGAAAGAAGAGGCTAGTGGGCCCCTCCTAAAGATGATGTTGCTGCAGATGTGGACCCCACCCTAAGAAGAGCTCATAGATGAATGAACTTGCTCTTAGTGAAAAGTTTGGTGAAGATGTCTGCAACCTACTCTAAAGACTGGCAAAATATCAAGTCAATGACGTGACTATGAATAAGCTTCCTAATGAAATGCATGTGAATCTCTATGTGCTTGGTTCACTGGTGCTGAACTGGATTCTTGCAAATCTGAATGGTACTCTGGTTGTCACAATAAATGATGGTGGGCTACCTGATAGGAATGCCAAACTTAGAAAGAATCCCCTAAAGCCAAATAGCCTCAGTAGCTACATTGATAGCTCCCCTATACTCTACCTCTATGGATGATATAGCAATAGCATTATGCTTCTTGCTAGACCAACTGTTAGGACTAGAACCTAAAGAGAAACTGTAACCAAAAGTGGACTTGCGAGTCTGTGAATCACCAGCCCAGTCTGAATCTGTATATCCAACCAAGTCAACTTCTATGCCAAATCTATAATGAATCCCATATCTATGTGAACCCTATATGTAATGGAAGATCCTCTTAAATTCTTTCCAATGCAGATCATGAGGTTCTTGCATGAATCTGGAGACAAGTCCCAATGTATATGATATGTTGGGCCTGGTGTGAGTCAAGTAGATGAGACTACCAACAAGTTGTTGATATCGAGTGGCATCAACCAATGGTGAAGAATAATCAGCTTCAGGCTTGACGCCTTATAGAAAGGGAGTCAGAGATGGCTTGCAATCGGCCATGTGAAATCAATCCAATAAATCAATAACATACTTAGGCTGTGCAAGAGAAATCCTTGAACCTAACTATGAGATCTCGATGCCAAGGAAGTAGTGCAACAAACCCAAGTTTGTCATGTCAAATCTATCCTAGAGAGATGCCTTCACCACTGCAATAGCTGATGAAGAACTCTTAGTGATCAAAAGGTCATCAACATATAGAACCAAAATTAGGAGTGAATCATCCTGCCATAAGAAGTAGACATTGGGATCAGAATGGCACCTAGTGAAACCCGCTATGAGAAGGAAGGAATCCATCTTGGCATACCAAGCCTGAGGGGCCTGTTTGAGGCCATAGATAGATTTCCTAAGTCTGCATACTAAGGAAGAATTCTAAACAAATCTTGGTGGCTATTCCATGTAGATCTCCTCCTCTAGGTCTCCATGAAGAAAGGCACTCTTCACATCCATTTGGTGCACATCCCAACCATGTGCTAAGGCAATAGCCAAGGTGAGTCAGATATAAGTCATCTTTGCAATGGGTGTAAAGGTCTCTGAGTAGTCAATGCTTGCCACCTGTGATAAACTCTTGGTGACCAATCATGCCTTGTACTTATCAGCTGACCCATCTGTTGCAAACTTGGTCCAATATATCCACCTACATCGAACCATCTTTCTTTCCTTAGGAAGTGAAGTCAAATCCTAAGTGTGATTTTTGATTAAGGAAGAATATTCTTTCTCCATAGAACTATCCCACTCAGGTACCCCCGATGCCTCTTGAAAAGTTTGTGGATCTGAAACTGTAGCAAAGAAGGCATGTGGATCTCTCTAAAAATCCCCCCTAGTACGTCTATCATCTGTGGGATCTCCTGCCCAACTACCAGCACTCTCAAGTGTCTGTCTAGCCTAAATTAGCTTAGAAGTGGGCAAGTCAGGTGCTAACTCCTCATCCTCTGACTGACTAGAGTTGGATGACTCTACATCACTGTCCTCATTATCTGAACTTAAATAAGAAGAAGATATCTCTGGCTCAAGAACTTGCTATGGCTGATCTAAATCTGATGAGGAATCATCATGAAGAAGTAGATTTGATGAGGGAGAAGTGTCAAGTGTTGTGTCTCTAGGACTCTCCTGAAAATGGACACTTCTCTCAATGAACAACTCATGAGTGACTAGATCTAGAAGGCGATATCCCTTAATACCATCCAGATATCCTACAAAGATGCAAGGCTTGGACTGTCATTCCATAGCTTTGCATTTCTTCTTTGGAATGCGGGCCATGGCTGGGGATCTGAAAACCCTGAGGTGCTCAACATCAGGTTTCCTTTTATGCCAAGCTTCAAAGGGTGTTATCCCTTTCAAAGCTTTGTGAGGAACCCTATTTTGAATGTAACAAGCACAATTGATGACTTCGGCCCAGTACTGTGGTGATAAGGATTTGGATTGAATCATACAGCTACCCATCTCTTTCAAGAATCTATTTTTGTGCTCTACAACCCCATTTTGTGAAGGACTGTAAGTGACTATGCACTACAAATCAATCCCCTCTATGGTGAAAAACTGCTCAAATCTATCACTGACATACTCCCCTCCATTATCAATTCAAAGAACCTTGATGGATTTCTCACTCTATTTCTCAACAAGAGCCTTAAAGTCTAGAAATTTTTCAAACACTGCAGACTTTTTTTTTAGAAAATATATCCAAGTGTACCTAGAGAAATCATCAATGAAAGTGAGGATGTACTTGGCCCTTGTGAAAAATGGTTTGGGAAAGGGTCCTGATACATGATTGTGGACTAAATCCAAAGGTTGTGAAGCCCTCCAAGCTTTGCCTTTGTCAAATTTTGCTTCAGGATGCTTTCCAAGGGAGCACCCCTCGCAAAGTCCTTTTGAGAATTGGACACAAGGCAAGCCAATGACCATGTCATGTTTACAAATTTGCTCAAGGTAGCGGTAGTTAAGGTGGTCAGCCTGCTCATGCCATAATTTGCTAACTCCATCTGAATGAGTCAGCAATGCTGTTGGAGAAGAATCTAATGCAAAATGTGAAAAGGTGTATAACCTGGCTTGGTGATCTGCCCTACCCATTGCCACTATAGTATCACTATGCAACTCCCTAATAGCCACTGAATCTAGTGAAAACTCAACTCTCATGCCCTGACCAATGTGAGTGATTTGGTACGCTAATAGGAGATTGGTTGAAAGAGAAGGAACACTTAAAAAATTATTGAATGTTCCTCCTTCCATTTCAACTGATCCTCTCCCTACAATAGAAACTAATGTGTCATCACCCAAACTAATTAAAGTCATGCTACAAGGCTCTAAAGATGAAAACTCAACTAGTGAAGAGCCCATGTGGTGAGAAGCACCCGAATCAATGACCCATGAAGATGTAGAAGCTGTTGTAGCTACAAGGGGCTTGCCCTTTTCTTTCTCCTTACCCTTGCCTTTTTCCTTGGTAGAATCTTGGGTAGATGAATTTTGCTTGATGGACTCAGGAACACCTATGTTGTTCTTCTCTAGAAGATGAGTTAGGTGATCTATTTGTTTCTTCATGCATTTATGTTCATCATGCCCTATCTTTTTACAATAGGCACACTTAACCTTCTCCTTCTTCATTTTAGCATTGGTGGATGAAGACTCAGTGTTGTTTTTGGCAGGATTGTTGTTTTCTTTCTTCTTCTCCTAGTCCTTGTTCTTTTTCTTCTTCTCCTTTGTTGATGTCTTATCCTTACTATTTATAGCTATCAAAGCTTCGGGTTGAGTAGACTTCATTTCACCCATTTGAATTAGCTTATCTTGCTCCCTAGTCAAGTTGGTAATGAATGAATCCAAAGAAGGCATTTTCCATGTAGTGCCAAGGGCACTTTTTGTGGCATGGAAAGTGGAGACAAAGACTGAATAGCTTGGACCTAACTTTGCGAGAATAGAAAGTATGAGTTGATCATCTTTCTTCTCTATCTCAAATTTTTTCAATTGAAATCTAAGTGCCTTAAACTTAGTGAAGAAGTCTTGTAGGGTGTCAAAGTTGCTAGGACTTAGACTTATGAGTTCATTTTCGATCTCATGACCTCTCATCTCATCAAGCTTCCCAAATAAGTTTTCTAAGGTGTCCCATATGTCATTGAGATTCTTGGAGGATTCATAATGGAAGAGAATTTTTGAAGACACATACCAGCTTAGTAATCCATAGGCTTCATCACTACAGTTGTACCACTTGACCTTTTTAGCATTAGTGTTGGGTTCTAATTCAGTACCCATGGTGATCCTATACAACCCTTTGCTTCTAAGAATGATTGACATTTTAACCTTCCATTCATGATAGTTAAAGGGTGTTAGGGGTTTAAGTTGAAAATAATCCATTTTAAGCTAAATTTAGGTGAAGTTGTGTTGATTGCAAGTTGTGAATTTACACAGAAAGGAGAATGAAAGCAAAGATTTGCAAGTTGTGAAAAGCAATCACACCCCTCTAAAATTTTTATCCCCCCCCAAAAAAATATGGAAGTACATGCTCAAAATAGGTCAGGCTCAGTCGAGAATGTATCTTAGAGCAATCAGTGCAAGACTAAAGCAAGCAAGACGTCGGACTCAACCGAAAATGCATCTCGGGAGACCCAAATTTTAGGCACTTTATAAACTAGTGTGTTTTAGAAAAATAAAAATCCTACACTATGGAGAATTGAATTATAAACACTTTTGCAAAAAATGGCACCCAAATCTGAGCTATCGTTTGCAAGATATTAAAGGTTCAATTTTCCAGTAAACTAGTGTTTTTGTAAAAAAAGCACTAAAACACTAAAAAAATGCCTGTTATGAGAGATAAAGTGGCCTTCCAACACTCATTGGATTAGGTACAGAAGGAGGAATCCAAAGGAGGTTTGTGTGAGGGGGAATTGGCCTCCTGCCAACCCAGGCCTCACCCTTCGTCTTCGTAGGTTGAAGATACAAGTTTTAAATGAAAACCCCCAAATTGCCAAACTGTCTAAAAAACTAAATATTCAGTCAAATTGACTGATTTTTTTTTTACAAGTCAATTTTAAACTGAAAACAAATAAAGCATAGATATAATGAAGAATTGCCAAGTGTCCAAGAGGCACCACATGGGATGCCAAGCAAGGAAGGGGCACCAAAAACAAACACAATCCAAATTTTGCTTAGGAAAAAACAAAATAGAAATATGTAGACCTACTAGAAGCCATACAGCCTGCTTGGCACCTTGCAAAGGAGGACTGTGATGTGGCAAAACTAAAGGATAATAGCAAAAGTTTGGCACAAACTTGAAGTTTGGCATGGAGTGCTGAAGGTGTGGTGCAAACCAAAAGCTTGGCGTGGCTGTTCAAAAGCGTTGCACCTGGACTGATGCAGAAAGTATGCTCTACTAGAAGAGTTTCTAGCACCCACACCCAAAAAGAGAACTTAGTAGGTAGCTCAGAGCAAAGGTGGTGCACATGTCAAAGGTATGAAGAGGCTTGTAACAAAGTCATCCCCTCCATCATACAAGAAGTAAACCAAATAGCAGAAATCTATCTTTTCCTACAGAATGACCAAAAAAAAAGGAATTATACTACCTTTTCTAAAGCCACAATAGATCTAGACAAGATGTCTTGGCAAATTCTAACTCAGAAGCAATTTTTTTGAACAAGTTTCCATATGGATTTGCATGAGTTTTGAAAAAACTTCTACCAAAACAACGGAGTTAAGCAACAAAAAAAACTACTAAGAAAGCAAATTAAGAATTTTAGAATAGCATAACCAGACACATGATTATCAGAGTGGCTTTGATACCATATCAGATTTGTTGCTAGAATCTGGATAATGCAAATGCAATGGAGACGCGATCACATGAGATGAAGCAAGTGCACACCACATAGATGCTAAAACAATTTGAAATTATACAAAAAGCTAAATTACACAAGACAAAATGGAGAAAACCAAAATATGATTAACATGAGATAGCCAAAGTGAGGAATACATATAGGAGAGTACGTAAGTAACTCCTCCACAAAAGGTGGATAAGGCACCCCAAGAATAGACTATAACTCCTCCATGAAAGGTGGTGACAAGGTGCTAAGAATATAGAAGTAACTCCCATCAAGGGAGTTACTTATGACATTCTTATGACACCTATGACACATCTATGACACACACCTCCACATAAGCTAGCCTATCCCACAAATGTAGGAAAACTCCATGTATGCACAAGAAATACAATTTCCCTAATTAAAAAATAGGGAAAAATAAAAACCTACACTAATAGCACACCTCTACATTACTCATTAGGTCTCACAAAGGATGAAGTATAATTGGGCCACGTATTTTTCCTAAAATATTGTTGAAAATGTGGAGAGAGCTATCGAGAGCTGAAGTATAGGTTTTCAAGGGGGATGATCTTCCTCTTAATGGTTTTTGACAAAATTAGGGTGTAGGCCTATAGCTCTAGAGCACTAAAAATGTGTACCCTCCCATGCACAAGTCCCCCACTTAATGTTACAAGGCATTCACTTACCCTAGCCACATGGCATTTAGGATGAGTGGTGCATTCCCAAGGAGTTTCCCCCTTTTTTTGTGGAGCAAGCATAGTTTGTTATAAAATAACATTTATCCCTCACTTGTATCTGAATGAACCCATTCGGAGAGCTCTCAATATGGCTTAAGTTGTCATATGCCTTTTTAGCATTGTACTTCATAGACTCTGTCAATCAGATATATGACACACATTCTATCATTGTATAGGTTGGAAGGATAGATTCAAATATTCACACTCTTCATAAGTTATATGTTTATCAAGGCAAGAAGGTCTACATGGAGAAGATGGAGATAGACTTGACCAACATATAGGTCAAGTAAACAATGGTTGAGGATTAAATTCATAAACTATTCTACATACTACACCCCCCAAAAAATACATAGGGTGAAGACCCTAAAAATAAACTTCCTTCAGTACCACCTTTGAAGAAGAAGAAGAAGAAGCGATCGAATGTGGGCACTAACACATGTGGGCACTAGGCCCCTAAGAAATGATAAAATACTACAGAGACACAGTCCTCTAGACCCATGCAATCTCATTCCTCTAAGTTACCTCCACCTTACCCTTCACCATATCCACATTCATCCCCATCTCTTCCTCACACTTTTCCATCCCCTTTGTGCTCTATTCCTCCAGACTCTTCGCATCCCCACCCTTCATCTCCTCAGCCTACTCCCCCACTTTATTTTCCACCATCTCCACCTCCACCTCCACCTTATCCACCTCCACCATATCCCCCAAGTGCTATTACTTCAAGAGATACCCAATAGCAGCCCCAAAGGCAAGTACCCTAACGAGAATTCCCTAAGGTGCAGGTCCATAGTGCAATTTTTAGTTCTATGAAAACTCCCTCTCAGGCATGGGAGGAGAAGATTGCCTTCAATGATTCATTGTTTGATGATGAAACACATTATAATGAGAAGGGAGATGGTGAAAAAAAATCAAGATGGTTTCTAGTGGCCATAAAGAGGCTAACCTTGGGCATGACCCCACTAAGGGGGAGGGATCAACCAAGACCTTAGAAGATCATGATGAAGGTGCACTAGGAAATACACAAGAACATTATCAGTTTGGTGTTCAAGAAAATATAATCTATCTTTGGCCTCGCCTCATCCCTAAGGAGGAAACTCTAGAAATAAGGAAGCAAGTGTCCTTCCTATTTGATATGTATAATGAGGAGCACAAGTTCAAACTCTCGTAAGATATCCTTTCTTTCGGATTGAATGCTCCAACACTATTGAAACCATTGTGGGTAGATCCAAAAACAATATCCCATCTTATATTAAGCACCATATTTATGAAATTAGGCATGGAAAGTATGTGCCAAATTTTTTTTTGGATTCTAATGCATGTACATCTGAAAGGAAACATGCCATAATTTTAGGCATATACAATAAATAAGTTA
>JARHVA010006213.1:530000-725000 GCA_037957365.1 Torreya grandis
GAAAGAAAAAACAATTAATTTAAGTTCTCCATTTTATACCAGTCTACATAATGTCAATCTTAGAAGCTCCAACTAGTATTAAATCTAGATTAACTAACGTAATGGTAATTTTTATATGGAATGGTAATTTTGAGTCAACAAAAATTATTTTCATGAAATGGGAAGAGATTTCTTGCCTAAACAAAATTGTGGGTCTCAGATCTGAAATTTATTTAAGATAATTGAATCTGTCAAAGTAAAATCTATATTTAGAATCTATCATGATGGGGAAAACACTCAAAATATCCTAATTTATAGAAATTATGTTCGTAATGTAGATGACCATGATTCTATTTTAATATTGAGAATTTAATGTAAGGTTCTCATATTTATAATTTCATTTGAAAATTTAGGGATCTTATTTCTATCTCGCTATGTTAGGATATTTAAAATACTAGATCTCTTAACTTATGGAAGGATGTCTAAACTAATGTGGGTCCTCCATGTAATCATGCTTCCTTCAACATTTTAAAAGAGTAATTTTTAAACCTATTGGGACTTGTAGTTTTTAATTAATAGTTGACACCTAAAGACAAGTCCATGTGTTTATAAAACCAACCATTCCTCTAATATTCTTAATTCTTCCAACTTATTCATGGACTCCCACCATATCAGTAGCTCAGATGAGATTGATATCTTAAAACGGAATGGATATCCTTCCAATACTTTTATATTTTAAAACAAGACTATAATAAGTTAATCTCTCATATTAATTCACCAATATGGCATGTGGAAAAAGTATGGATCCCTCAGGGACTTTCTAAAGCTAACCTAAATCTATGATTTATCATGAATAATAAATCTCTTTTTTGGGATAAAATCCAAAGGATTTTAGTGGCCCTCTAGATGCATATTCTATAATAAAAATTATGAATACTTGATCCATGTTCCACTCCATTACAATTTCCCATAGAGAATTTGGTCTATAGAATGAATACGCTTCTGGTAATAGTAGGTTATATTTGGGATCTTTTGATGAAGTAGACAATAGAGGCATGGGATTAAGTTAGTAGTATATGTGATATGGCCATGTCTTTGATCATCTGAAGGTTATGGAAAGAAAGAGAATGTAATCTTTAAGAACTTATCCCTCTATGAAGAAATTATTTCTATTAAAATTGAGACACTCCTTCAAGAGTTTTTTAAGGCTAAAGTTGTACCTCCTAAAAATAAAATCAATGAAGGCGAACAACATATTCTCTTAAAATGGATTTTACTAAATAAAAATTCAACCTCCCTCCTTAGATTAAAAAAAGGTTAATGGCTTCTTAGAAGACCTTAATTGATAATTTTGTCAAGATAGATTTCAACAGGGCATCCAAAGGTAACCCAAGTATTTCTGGAGGTGGAGGCATCTTCAGATATAATATAGGACAAGTGTTATCATGAGTTTCCCTCAACATTCCATGGTCTTCAAACTATTTGATTAAATCACTAGTTATTCTCAAAGATTTGAGAACTACTATTGATTCTAATTTTAGATAACTATTTATGGGTGGTGATTATATCTTGATTATGAATGTTTTTAAATAGAGAATATCTTATTAGTGGTAGCTTAATTTTATCATTCAATATATCCTCCATGTCATTGCTCTTTTTTAAGATATTTATTTCTCCCACATATATTGTGAGACTAACTCTCTAGTGGATTTTTTTATTGATTTTGGAGCTCATCACATTTATCCGAATGAATATTGGCACTGTGAAGATCCCCTTCCTTGGGAAGAGTATAGAAAATTAGTTAGAAAAGATTTGACTTGCTTACAACTTCCCATTTGATCAAACTGTCATTGAAGGAATTAGTGATTTGGGTTTCAAAGATTTTTTTAATAGTCTTAGATTTTCTTAAATGGTTTTATTTCTTAGATCATTTTTGTTTTAGGTGCTTGGAATAGCCATGGTTTATGTCTTGGATTATTACTTGAAGGTCATCCTAGTAGCTAGTGGCCAAAGCTTTTAGCGGTGACATTTTCCTACATTCCTGGAGTTGTTCCATGGTTGTGCTTCATTATTTCACACTTAGACTGTTCTGAGATATATTTTTTGTTACTGGTTTGCAGTTTTATTTTTGAAGAAGTGATTGGGCATCTATTTTTTAGCCTTCTCTCTTGTAACTAGTTAGTTGGCTTTGTAGTTGCTTAGCTTTTTAGCTTTCTTTCCGTTTCCTTTTTTTCTCTTGGAAACTTCTTTTATTTTTCTTAATTTGATCTATTTGTTCGATTCTTTTGTACCACAAAATAAGAGCCCCTTTTCGTTTATTTTTCTCTATCAAAAACTGAAAAAATTTACTACTTATAATATAGCACAAATTTATTGGCCTCCATATGAACCTTGTGTTATTGCCTTTTTTTTGCAAAGGCACCCATATGCCTCTATGTATAATACATGAACAATTAATGTTTAACCTATCCATTGAATAATTTTTTTGGTCTTTTGGAATTCCTCTTAGCCTTACTGACATCTAAATAACCTGTTCCAATCCAATAAATAGAAAAACAAAAAATTGTCGACCTATGTATTTCAATGTTATTAAGAGTTGCACATTAGTATAAGTAAGAGCACAGACCAAGTTAAAAAAAACACAAACCCCAATGGGAAGAAGAGAATTCTTATTTGAATGTATGATTGAGGACAGGATTCTTTGAAAACTAATTTTATAGGTGAGTTAAAATCATTAGTTTATAAGGAAGACATGGCGGTGGCAATGGCAAGTGCAATGGCAATGCCAATTGAAGAAGAGATGTGGAATAACCTTCTAGCAGAAGTACTTTTAATGACCTTAGCAATGTTTAATACTCGAAGTCTCGTGCGAGTAAAGGTTGTATGTAAAGTGTGGAATGAGCAGCTATCCTCCACAGACTTCTTTCAAATAATCTACAGAAGTATGCCTTTTTTTCACTCGATCCCTGCATTTTTCTTGCAACTTGGTTTAGATGACGAAAGGACACCTGGTAACACCTTATCATGGGTTATCCAAGGAAATGAAAAACTTAACAAAGTGGGGAATACAAGTGGGGACCCTGTAGTTTGCGCATCCAAAAATATCATATGCTTCTTTCATAGAGAGAGTGAAAATAGATTAAAATACAACATATATAATCCCGGATCTAATACATGGATATACTTGCCTTACGCTTCACACATGACTCGCATGCCATTTTTTTCTGCTATGGGTTATGATACCACTACCAGGCATTTTACGATGCTCGTAAGTTATTTAGCTCCTTTGATTGAGATCTATGATTCAGATTTAGATGCATGGAGTCAAATTTAAATGACACTGCCTCATGGTATTAATGAACCCACAGGAAGAGGAGTTTATTCTCAGGGAAGATTTTATTGGTTGGAAGTCGGCGGAGGTGGAAATTTAGTAGAATTCAGTATTCTGGAACGGATTTGGAGAAGGATCCCAACACCAATGTTTGCCTATTTGTCAGATCTTGAAGATGTTAAAAGAGAACAGTCGGTAAGAAAACAATATTTACAATTTCTAAGACACCAATATGTTCAACCATCTCTACAAAAACAATATATGCAGCCATACATTTTACCAGTCCGTTTACCACCACACCTTTTAAGAGATTTTATTGATAATCAAAATTATACACAAATAATTCGCAATTTATTATCTTCGGATGGGCAGACTGCATTTAAAATCAATGCAGAAGATTTCTGTTTTCTTTCTAATTTGGATTCTTGGTTGCTAATGGGAACAGATAACAAAGTAGTACTTGTAAACAAAAAAATTAATTGTATGTGGGAGTTGAAGGAAGGCACAGATGAATGGTGTCAAGTGCATATAAGTTTGCCAAGACCAGTCAGTGGAGTGGCAGTGAACAGTAGTGAGTGGGCATTGGCTGTAGGGGAACGAAAATTAGTGATATACGATGGAGAGAGAAGAGCGATAAGGACTATTGATTATTTCGAGCTTGACATATCGAAGACAAAGCAACTCTTCTATTGTACATGTGAATATATATCAGCGTTCGAGCTCAATAATGTATGCTGGCCATAACCAGATATATTGATGTAGAACAATTTGTGATGGGTTGTTTTCATAATTTCAGTTTAATTACTTCTTATATAAATATATGTTGTTTTTGGAAATACAGTTTGTTAGCTTTTGGACACTTCTGTAAGTCAATTTTCAGGGATCAAGTCTTTATTCTTTGCCTTATTCTCTATTTATTAGTTATTGAAAGAAATTTAATTTTCATAAAACAAACATTGATTTGTTTTTCTTAAATTACACAAGCATTGTTTTCAAAGTTCAACATTTTAGTATTTTGGTAGAAGAATCGTATTTTCAGACGATTTTTTTTTTTGGGGTGGTCTCCTTTAGGATTGCTTTACGTTTTATTTCAAAGATTTAGAACGGGACAATGATTAGAACCGAATGCCCTCATTCGAATTGTTAAAAAAAGAAAATAAAGAATTGTTTAAAATAGATATAATAATTCACCAAATTAAATCATAATGGCAAGCACGTTGGTTTTAGAAATTCAAAATATTTGCTCTTTTGTTGAACCTGCCACAATGAAAATTGCAAAATCATACATAATTACCCATAATACTAATGGCAAGTTGGTCTTAACAAAATCATAATTATCGCAGTTTTGTTGAACCTGCATCAGAAAAATAAAAGTATTTTTGATGAAATAGAGCTTGTAATTTGATTATAAATAAACATAAATCTGCTAATAAAAAAAGGTGGTAGAGGGCATGCCACCAAAGTCAAATAAGGCATTACCTAGGACATAAAAGGCCCAAGGCCACAAAAGCAATGAACAAACTAGGCCACATCTAGAAAAAGCTTTAGTACATTAAAAAATAGGGCAAATTAAGTAACAAAACAAATAAATCAACTGAAGATGGGTCATTATAAGGAGGACCATCCCACCCGAAGCTTAGAAGATCTTTTTTGTCATCTGTTGTGTCCCATTCAGTGTTAGTGTCCACTTGGTCAAGATTATCTTTTTGTTCAGTAGAATGTGGTGGAGAAATGGCTAACTTAATCCATGGGAAAATTTTATCGAAAGGTTAAAATCAACCATCAATGTGATGGTTGGGGCTCTTCGCCTCTGCCACATCCCACCATTAGTTGAGTTTATCCACCGTACGCATGTGTGGAGAGAGCCATTCATTTTTCGTAGTATAATTTTGGAAAGGACTCTCTTTGTACCATTTCTTGTCTTTCCACCAAAGGTGGGCAAAGGTGGCAAATATATTGTGAAGGAACTCAATTGGCACCGTTGCCACAATCTCATCATAATATTCATTGTTAGTTAGAGAAAGTTTGTACTTAGCTTGAAAGTCATTCTATGAGATCCAAAATTGATTTTCTTTATAGAAAAGGTCGTCCATGGTGCGGATACCTTTGTGATAGAATCTAAGTCCATGAATCTAAGACACTTTTACTAAAGGAACTGCCTACATGTTTATGATCAACGACCACCAAAGTGATTGTTGGTTAATGGACAAACCATCCCTAAATCTTGAACCATTCTATAAAAACCAAGCCTTGATTTTTTCCAAGGATTTATAGATACTCTTAATAACAAAGGTTCCCACCACTTTGACTAGCATAACTAGAGTAAGAATATTGGGAAAACCAAGCCCTTTCTAAGCTGCTTGGCCATAAGGGGACCCTTGAACATTGTAATTCATTATAAGAATCTTCTAGGCATTTTTTCCCTCCACTTCACAAATAATCCACTCAACTCATAGAATAAAGGATTTATGAGAGATATCAATGATTCCCATACCACCAACCTCTCGTGGGAGATAACAATAATCCCAAGCAATTATATGGAAACTCTGATTGGAGGAGGTATTGGCCCAGATGAATTTCATCAAAAAAAAATTGAGTTTGTTGATGACCTATTCATTTGGCACCCGACATGAGTAATGATACACATGGGTGCCAACAAACACTTTAAATCAGATTTGGAATTTACCAACCAAGGACAGTGCCTTAGTGATCTAATAAAAAATAATTTTCTCAACAAGGTTGACCATGTATTGCCAAACTTGAGAGGGGGAAACTAGAAAGGTAAAGGGGATCCCTTAAAATTTAAGTATCTCATTATGTTGAAGTGAGTGCTAATTGTACTATGTCATCTAAGAAGGTTCTGGCAGATAGGATTGCTTGTAGCATTGCATTTTATGTTATTGAATGGCAAAGCTAGAGGTAAGATAAAAGATCTCTAGGTAGTGCATTACAATGGCCATAACATCCTCATCCATAATAACTTTGTCTAATGGATCTAAATAGGTCTAAAATCTCAAAATTGAATCCTTTAATGGAGAGCTATGTCAACTCATAATAAAAAATCAGGCACACAAACTAAATGAGAGTGGGACCAAAACCTAGGGCTTGTAGCATGGCAAGGATAAATGGGTTCTTAATGCAGTCATAGGCTTTCTCAAAGTCTATTTTGATCAAGACATTTTGGTGTGACTGACAAGCCCATTCCATAGTTTCCCACTCTGCTATGACATTATCCATAATATATTAGCCTTGATTGAAGCCCCTCTAATTAGGCTAAATGATCGATGGCAACATATGCCTAAGGCAAAGAGTTAAAGCCCTGGTAATGATTTTATAATAGGCATTAAATAATATGATAGGATGCCAATTACAAATGAGTTCAGGGTCACCATCCTTCAGGATGAATTTGATATGTCCTTTGTTGATCGTTGAGCTTGAAGTCTTTCAGTAGAAGGCTTCAAGGTAAACCTAGTAAAGGTCAACCACCACAATATCCCAGATTTTCTTGCAAAATTACCAAGGGAAGCCATCATAAACCTAGCCTTTGTCATTGGCCATTTGCATTATGGATTCAAAGAGATCCTCCAAAGAGAGGAAACTATCATAAATGACCCTTTGGGTAGAGGAAAATTTAGTGGGAACCACTAAGAGACATTGGTTTAGGTCCTATTGGCTTTCTATGGATGGCGATTGGGTAGAAAAGACTTACCGATATTGTTTGGCAAAAGACTTGACTTTCTCATGTGTCTCTGTCAATCACTACCCATTATCCTGAAGGGATACATTTGTTAGGTGGTGGATTTTGCCTTGAACATTTGGAAGAATTCCTTGGAGACCCGATCTCCCACTTTAAGCCAATGCATACAAGCTTGAAGTTGAGCACCATGGGCACTATATTGATCATAAATTTGGATTTTGGGGCATAATTTATGCACCTTTAGTTGGAAAGTTCCACTGAACCGATGTTTATCTAGTGAGGCCACTGCCTAGCTTAATTCAAAAGAGGTGGTAGAGTAGGATTACCATCGAATCTTATCTAATTAATGCCTGTAAATGGGAAAAAAATTAGTATTTTCCCAACATTGGGTGCAACTTGGCCACTGAGTAGGGCTAGGAACAATATTCTAGACCTACTTGATGTGTGCCATGGTGACCCCATGATTCAAGAGGGTTATGTTAAGAAATAATTATGTCTTATGAAAATTAGGATTTTTGAATAATCAAGTAATATGGAACCTAATCAAAGAGTGGTAAAAATAAACTAAAATATGGTAGGGATTTCACCAGTGGTGAGAATGTGCTATCAAAGGAGAAGTACAACTGAGAAGAAATCATAGCATGATCAGGCCATTTAAGGACCCTTTCAAACCCACCTCGAATATTGGTCTAAGTGTACCAATATTTTTGAGTTGGGTGCAATGTAGAATTAGGGTTATGAAGGTAAAATTTATTTCACATGTATAACCACACCTCTCTTTTTCTTGAGGCCCATCTCATAGGTTGATTACTAATATTTTGAGTTGATTATTTAACCATATTAAAATCCCAATAAATAACCTAGTGGGCATCAAAAAGAGAATAAAAAATTCATTTCCATAAAGTTGTATGTGAATGAGTGTCATTCAAGGAATAAACATTAAGAATGACAAAAAAATGATTCTCAATATTAAAGAGGGCTCATATCACATGGTGGGAAGGGTCCTTTCCAGACGTCACAAAATGAGGTCACCATTTAGGTGCAATAAGTGTCATAACACCACCATGGCCTACCTTTTGTTTACTACAAGGCATTAAAATATTAGGCTAGATAACTGTAGAAGTAGTCATGAGAAAGAAACTTGTCACCTTCACTTCCTGAAGGCATAGAATGTCTAAATATTCAAAATTACTTCTGAAATCTCAAACCACATATTTGTAGACTAAGTTTGTCAAACCCTAAACATTCCTAGAGAAAAAATTCATAGATTTTTGAGAGACATATCCTCTATATATATCCCTTCACGGGATTCATATCTATTCTTCAAGAATGATCTGAGTTGGCCCAGAGAATTTTTAGTTGCTAGGAAAACTCTATCACATACTATAAATCCATAAAGACATCTTAATGATCAGGGCTTTGAGATCAAATCAGATATTTCTAGTAGGGGATATGTGAGAACTTACCAATTCCAATCATATTAAATCATAATGGGAAAATAAGATTATCTATAAAGACATCTGATGAAGTTTGAGAACTAGAAAAAACATTTGTCTCCATGGGTGTGCTTTGAAAATGAGGTCAAGATTGTGTTACCTCTATAGCCACTAGTTTCTCTATGGGATCATGCTAGGCGGCACTTCTTTATTTAGTGGAGTTGAGGGTTTAAGTTCCTTGGCATGAAACTAGAGGAGCATATTATTTATGTTCTATTTTTATAGGCATTCACCTAACTGAATGAGCCTTCATTATGTTTTTAATTCATAATATTTGTTTCATGTTGGAGGATAAATATGAACATGTTTCCATGTTAATGTGTGGTGTAATTTTATTGGCCTACATCACAATGTTCAAGGTATTTTGATAATTATGTGTTGACTCATCAATAGCCACAATGCAAGCACATTTTGTTATTGGGGCAAGTCTATTCTACATATATTTTTTTGTTATGTTCAATGGTATTAAACTCATATTTTATTTTAATGTGTATATAAGGATATAAAAAATTGTTTGATTTATTATTAATTCAAACTAATACTACTAATACTACCATTAATGACATTAAAAAAAAATCTATATATGGGCACATCCCCTATAATAGAAATTTTAATTTTTATGTCACTAAACTATTTAATTTTTTTAATCAATGGGAGAGCCAAGGCTAGGTTTTTGATACCCTAACACACATAGGCTAGAGATTGGACATGCAGTTATTATCAAGGGAGGTAAGCTCTAATCAATTATTTTTTTGAATGCATTAAGCATATTTTATTTGTTTGAATATTTCTTGTGATACTGATTTTATTTTTTTAATAATCTATAAGTTTCTTCTTTTCATAAACTTTGATAAATGAATACAATGTTATGTATTTTTTATTTATTTCTTCTAGATGCTTGTTTTATGATTAAAAGGTGAATTGAGTTAGAATCAAATCAAATCTAAGATCTATCATTTGAATAACACAAAGAATTAGTTGTGTTTTTTAATCGTACTATGTTGTTTGACAACATGGAAACATAGGGTTCTTGTCAGAGAGAATATTTTATTATTTTTTATTTTTTCCATAAATTAATGTGAATTTATTTTCCAATCAATACATTTTTTATTGTCATAAACTTTTGTGCAAATCTATAGGGTCATCATTTTATTCATTCCAAATCTCTAATTCATTAGTATAAGGTAGGATTTATCTTGTGAATAATAAAATGAATCACTTATCCTTTTTAAAGATAATATATTATTTGATGGGACGAAATAATTAGCTTCTTGTAAGCATCAATTTTTGAATGGTTTAAAACTCTACTTAAAGTTCATGTAAAAAGATGTTATGGTTTTGACACACTATATTATTTGATAGCTCAACTTGTGTAGAACAAATTTTAGGCATGTAACCATTATGAGGACAATTAAGCTCAAGTCAATATCTCTACACAATGTTGTCAAAATATTTCCTTTGTTTTAATTTTTTTATTGACATTAATATCATTTTTTTAATCAATTTTTTTCCTTATAAATTTATGTACAAATTTATATGGCTTTTATTTTTCCTTTTTTTCTAAAATATTTTGAAGAATCACTCTCTGAATTTCCATTTATTTTACTATCACTAAGTGCATTGTTCTTCTATGAAGTCAATTTTGTTTTGAAATTACAGTCACAAATTACTCCCCTATACTTGTGCAACTCATTTGGGGATTTATTTAGGAGACATGTGATCACCATGACTATTATGGATTTGTTTAAACATTTATTTTTAAGACCAAAAAATTGGGTAATTAACATTAGTTCATAGTTGTTTCCACATTTTTTAAATAAATATTAGCGTAGAATTAAAATGTTTTGTTTGATAAAATTTAAAGTACTTCATATTATCATCCATATCCAAAATATTATTATCCTAACAAAAACATTCCATGATCTCATCGCATCCACTAATGGGGCATGCTCATAAAAATAGAAAATAATGGTTATATAGATGGCAAAGGGTAGATAAGAGTTAAATTTAGAATTAACATCATTTATATATTTTAATTCTTATTTCCTAATGCACACAAACAAATTTTAATTAAAATGTTTATACAGGGCAATGTTATAGTCAATTGTTACAATAACTTGACTCTAAACCTACAGTTGATTCCATATTTAACATGACCTAGAGTTGAATAGGTATTGATCATTTATTATTTTAATGCATAGTCGCATAAATTTTAATGTAATTTGTATTACTTTGAATTACAATAACTTGACTCTAAACCTATAGTTGATTCCATATTTCACATGACCTAAAGTTGAATAAGTATTGATCAGTTATTATTTTAATGCATAGTCACATAACTTTTAATCATGGTGAATGAGTGATTTTTTAATATATAAAATTATTTAGACATTTTTAATTATTTTTTAATATGATTAATTATATTTTACTCCCAATTTCTATATGGGAAAAGTTTATACTCGATTAGTACTTGATTGTGTTGAAGTGTAATGGTTAGTGACTAAACATGATCTTGATTCTCTATTAATTTATGAACAAATCAATTATGGATATGATTACAAATCTCATTATTGCATTTTATTTCCTAATAGGGATTATGTTTCATATGTTGTATGTTGGATTTCCATGTATCACCCTCATGTGTTACTTCCAAAACTAGCTATTTTTTTCTTTCAAATTTTCACTTTATGGAAATTAGATGAACCCAATGCTTATTTTGAAGTAATGAATGTTTAATTTATTTTTATCACTAATCCCTTCAAATTAATATGGAAGGTTCATCAAGTTTTCTTTGTTTTATAAACCACCAGGTTACAATCATGGGCCTATGAATTATGGGCCCTTGAAAGAGTGTTGTCGTTATTTTAATATCATATCTACATTGCCTTCAATCATGCCAAGTTTCTAATTTAGTTAGGCATAGTATCATTGCATTCCAAAATGATCATGTTCATCCATCATTTTCACAAGCCATATGATAGAATGGTTGATGTCTCATAGTATGATAATATGACCTAGATCACACATTAAAACATTACTAAAAACTTTTCTCAAAATGTGACAAACCCTCATGTTGATTTATGTTATATCTGCATTTTAATAATTTGGTTTGTTGGACAATCATAAAATTCATTTACCAACTTTTGGGTCAACATATTTGACTAGGTCATCAACCTTATTAAATAGGGTACAATATGTACCCTTTACTTAGGGTTTGATCCTATATGGAATCATTTCATACAATCACATCTTTGTTCAAACCCTCAATACAAGCCCCTTCATCTATATATGAATAAGTGTTGTGATGACACTTGGCATCTTCCTATTGGATCTCATGATCATGGGGAGAAGGAATTTTAGGAATAGATTGTGCTTTATTTATGTTACATTATTATGAAATGAGGACAAATGGCTCTTAGTGGGCGTCACATCTCTTTGGATGGGGATTCTATGTTGATACTATGAGGAAAACCCACATGGTAGTGATCACTTACTTTACAAGCCCCACAAACTATCTTAATACAAAGTCCTTGGAAAAAAGCTACGAGACTATGACTTTACACCACATGGTACAAGGTGAAGGGTTTTCAACCCTTATACTAATAGATGCTAAAAGGTTCATCTGTATGGTGGATCAAGATCAATTGATAAGATTGGGAGATACATAAATAAAATGCCTTGCAAAAAGGTTATGAAGTTTTTACTAAATGTTTTGTTACTAAGTGACAACCTTAAAATGGTTCATAACCTTGAAGTCCTCAAGATCTATTTATAATAAATTTATGATTTAGGAGTATGCCAATTCATGAAATTTTGACATGTGGTATAAAAGAGCCAAGGCAAGTCCATGTCTTAGAAAAAAATTCAAAAATATGGATTGTGATGCGACAACAACATGTGTAAATCTCCTTCAACTAATGTTTACATGAATAACCTAACTTACACATAATCATGTTCCCCAATGATAATCCCGTAGGTAAAAAATAAATATTTTATATTCTTGTCAAAATTTTATTTACCATCACTGATAGACTTGGTAAAATTATTTCTTGAACCCTTTGGTAGTTCATGAAGTTGAACAACTAGGGACAATGAGCCAATATAGGGACACCTTGGTATAGATGGAGTCATGTTTCAAAAATTCATTTCCCTTGGAACCAACACATTGGGAAGTGAGAATGTTATGATTTTAGGTTTTACCCTTCTTATTCACTCAGGAGAGAGTCTAAAACTAAATTATTTTTAAAATTTAGAGAATGGACCAAAGATACCCTTATTTTTACCATACCTCATGTACCTTTTCTCAACAAAACTAAAAATAAATTATTGTATAGTTTCATGAAATATTTAAATGATTCTATGTAATATATTGATTACAATTCATCCAAAAATTAGTGAAATAATTCTTTGTGAAAAATCAACTTGTTTTTCCTCTTCATCTAGCACAATCGCATCTCTTTGAAAGACAGTTACTCACTATATTATCACAAGTGAACTATCATAAAATAAATATCTTCTTTTGTATATTATATCCAATCAAGGTTTGGTTGACGAGCTAGGTTTTGACTTTTGGGGATAATTATACAAGTGATTAGCTTCATAGTTGTGGGTTATATAGAAAACATAGAATGTGATCCATCATGGGTGCCCATATTTTTAGTGCAATATGTGGCATTTGTGACAAATTGGAGATTTCAAACTAGTGAAGGATATAAATATCTCTCTTAAATTTGGAGGGGAGGTTCCCTTTAAATAAAATGGGAAAAAATAAACTAAACCTAGATACAATATATACATGTTAAATAGAGTATCTAGTTGTATTACTTTCATTCAAAAATAAAAATAAAAGGATGAAGGGTCACACATGAATGAGAAAATTTAGACTTCATCCAACACAAGACAAGAAAGTGTTTAAGAAAAGTGATATTCTTATTTGATATTAACATAAATATTTATTTTATTGACAGATATGCATTAACATAAAACATACAAATCCACAAAGAAGAAACTATTGCATCACTCCAACATATATGAATGTCACATATTTCTTTAAAAACATAGGATTAAGTGATAGTGATGCAAATAAAAATGATCTTTATTAATTGATTGATTAGTTGATTAGCCAAAAAGTACAAAAGAGGTCTATTATATAATTATATATTAGGTCACCATAAAGGTAACAACTCAACTCATAATTAAAAAACACATCAAGTGTATTTCCCCTAATGACTTTAACAACCCTAAACAAGCTGACTAAAAATAGTGTAAGTGAAACCAAAAGTGGTAAAAATACTACATTGACACCCCTTAAAGCATATCTTAGGTCGGTAGAAGAACTGGGTCCCAATAATGAGGCATGATGAGGTTCTAAGCACAATGTAACTCCCATAAATTAGAGAAAAGGAGAAAGCCCATATGATAAAAATCATCTCTAAAAAGAGAGCAAAAAAGAGAAGAGGGATAAAAATGCCCACTAGAGTCTACAACTACATATATCCAACTAGTATCATACATTAACGTTCTTGGTAGTGACTATGAATCAAAAATAGACGTAGTTAAGACTAGATCACCATAGAACAATGAATGTGTATGCTAAGTGACTGATGGATATTGAACCAAAGTATGAATCTTATACAAATAATTGTTCTATTTATGCAAGGTAGGAGGTCTAAATTCTATATGAAATGATGGTATAATGGGATCAGAGGATGTGAAGCACTTTGGAATGCCCTAAGACTATGGAATATGCTTTCTAATATCGGATGTGTCTAGGATTATTATACTCACACCTTGTAATGTCTGAAGCAAACCAGAGGTAAGCTAATCATAAAATAACCACTCAACATATGAAATGTGATAAGGAGATGGTGTGGGTGTGTCATCATCACTAATGTAGTCATATGAAGAATAAAAATCATTAATATTAGATGTGTGTTCAAGGTTTAAAATGTCATCAAGTTTAGGTGAGTTTGAAAAAGAAGAAGAATTGAAAGGAGAGTCAAGAGTAAAGTGCATTAATTTATATAATTGAGTCTAATGATCAACCATTCCCACTTCTAATATAGTATCACTGTGCAACTCTATACCATACACTAAATCTTGAGTGAACTCAACTTGCATGCCCAAACCAAGGTGAGTGATATAGTAAACTGAGAAGAGATTAGTTGGAAGTGAGGGAACACTCAAAAAATATTTTAATATTCCACTACTTAGTTCAACATATCCTTTATCGTGAACCTTTTTATAAGTGTCATCACCCATTTTTATAGAGGACATGTCACATGGTTCCAAGGAATTGAACTCTATTTGTGAATAAGTCATGTGATGTGAATCACCAAAGTTAATGACCCATGTAGGAGTCAAATGTATAACTGTAACTACGGCCTTGCCTTTTAATTTCCCCTTACTATTTTATTTTACATTTTATTTACCATGGCCTTTTGCCTTACATGATTTATGGGTTGATGAAATCTAATTGGTAGAATAAGAGACACTGATATTGTGTTTTTTGAACATATTAAAGTCAGTTAGTCAATCTAATTCTTAAAACATTTGCTTTCATCATGCTTTCCTGAGCAAAAACCACATTTGATATTATCTTTCTTAGTCTCAACACTAGAATAAAATGTCTCAGTGGTTTATTTTTATGTGGGAGTATTTACATCATTTTCTTGATCCTTTTTGTTATGGTTCTTCTCTTTGTTATTTGAATCTTTCTCTTTCTTAAGAAAAAGTGAATGAGATTTTGAAGACTTCTTTGTGCCCATATGTATCAACTTGTATTTGTCCTAGATCAAGTTGGAAATAAAGGTATCTAAAGAAGGCATCTTCCATACATCTCTAAGATCAGTTTTTGTGGCATAGAAAGTGATATATATATATATATATATATATATATATATATATATATATATATATATATATATATATATATATATATATATATATATATATATATATATATATAATACTCTAGACCTATTTGGAGATTGTTGACACAACAAGTTGTTCATATTTCTTGTCAATTACAAATTATTTTAACTACAATGTCAGAAGTTTAAATTTGGTGAAAAAGTCAGTAGAGTATCATCGGCATCTAGGCTCAATATGATGAGATCATTCTCTAGATCATGGCCTCTCATCACATCATGTTTCCCAAAGAGTGTTTTGAGAGTCATCCACACTTTAGTAGGTATTTTGGTAGAATCTATGTGAAAGAGTAAATCATGAGAGATGGAAAGATGTAGTAGTCCATAGAATTTATCATAATAGTTGAACCATTTGATTTTAACTTCTTCTACTATATGTTCAATCTCAGTTCCCATTATAATTTAATGGTAATCCTTAGATTGAAAAATGGTTTCCATTTTGAATTTCCATTCATTATAATTAAAAGGTGTGAATAGACTTATTGGACTTGAATCCATAGCATAGAAGTAAAAGATGTTATATAATGTAAATAATAAACATAGAAAAATAAATTCATATCACCACATAATAACCCTTTAGAACTATAAGAATGACCCACCCTAAAGTTTAAAATAAAAGTATGCTTGTATAGACATTGCACATAGACAATAATGTATCTTGAATAATTTATGTGTAAGTATGAAGGAACTGGAGGGACATTGGGCTCAACTGATAATGCATCCAAGATTGTACAATAATTAGTTTGAAGGAAGATACATTTAACTCAATATGATCACCAATGTGTAGAGCATGAAAAAAAAGGCACATTTAAAGAAGAGGACACTAAAATTTGAGTTATCGATAAAAAAGTATAGCCATTTAAAAATTTGAGATCGCACAAAAACATTGGTTGCAAATAGTGGTGAATTTTTTAAAATCAACTTCCCCTAAAATAAAATTGAAGGTCCTTGGAGTAAAATATTGAAAAAAATTTGAATCGATTTTCTTAAAAAAGAACTTATTCCTCTATGGATCAAAAGTTAAGCACTTTTGGGTTGGAAGTGACTAGGGACATATTTCCCATATGACTAGAGGGCCAAGACCTTTATTGAGTGCTCCCTTATCCCTATTTTGAGTTATGTGATTTATGTGAGAGTGACATCATCCAAAAATGGCTCTAAATTCCATTTGAATAGTAATACTTTTCACTTGGTTAAATTTGATGGCCTCTTCGACATCACAACATGTAAACCAAGGTGGGTCAAAAATTAGATCTTGTACATGTGTGAGACAAATTCTATCTTGTTTGCACATAGGTGGGTCAGATTTTGAGGGGTGATTATACACATGTCAGGATATAATGGGTGATTGAGTTATTAGGAATTTAGCCTATATATTATGTTGGTTTCAATATTTACAGTGAGGTAAATAGTAAAGTTTGATATAATATAGTAAGTTTGTATTATGATAGAATATTATGTTGTTTTGATATATAATTATTTGTTATAACAATATATCATAATAGGTTTGGAGGTTTTATAGGTAAGATAAAATAGGGGAGAAGTCATAGGAATAATATTCCTGTGTGTGTGTGTGTGTGTGTGTGTGTGTGTGTGTGTGTGTGTGTGTGTGTGTGTGTGTGTGTGTGTGTGTGTGTGTGTGTGTGTGTGTGTGTGTGTGTGTGTGTGTGTGTGTGTGTGTGTGTGTGTGTGTGTGTGTTTGTAATGTGTCCTAGATTATTAATGAGAATCAAAATAGATAGAACAATATTTGTGTTCAAGAATTTCTTTGTGTGTATGTCTCCATTGTTAATTACATGAGTTAAATCATTGTTTGGCTCTTTAAATCCATAAAAGTGGTATCATAGTAGGAGATCTCTATAATGGATCTATGAGATATTATGCAGAGAAGAGACCTTAGAGTTTCTAGCTAGCCTAGTTAATGGAGAAGAATATTGTGAGAAGAATTATCAATAAAAAAAATAACTTGAGAATTTTTTTTTATGATTAGAGAGATTACCAGAATTCTAAATAGATTTGAAAGTAGATTCACATTTTTTGAATTAATTCATCTTTTTATTTCTAATATCTTCACACATAGTTTCATTATTTTAATATTCCATGACATCCTTGCACTTTTACACCTGCCATCACTAATTCAAATCGATGTTATCACGTCAGACTCTACTCCACATTATCTCCAAATAGATTCAAAATAAAACATTCATTTTTTATGAAAATTTCTTCGTGCACTACAGATTTTGGTTTATGTATCGAACAAGTATTGACTGTGATATTATCTTTGTCAGTTGTTGGCATGTAGTTATATTTATAGCTCATTCAGTTTTAATTTTCATACAGTTACGTAGTTCTGTAGTGTCTCATTTGGCATTGAGCTTCGAACTGATTACTTGTTTTGAATAGCTTTCCTTATACACCATGAAGATTGAATTTACATTCCAATCTACATTATCATGTATCTCAACCATAGTTACAATGGCCTACTCTTTCTTTTGAATCACTGTTTCTACTTGATTCTACATCTATGACAACCTAAACATCAAACATGATGAAGCCATCCAAAGCCCACAGTATTAAGTTGATTTACTTATAAAATATATCAAGTTCAATTTATATAGATTGTTGATCAGTATTTTAAGTTGCATCATGTTATTTGTCATTATAGATATTATGTTGTACAGTCAAGTAAACTAATAAACGTTGTCATAATAGTATTCATTTCATTAAAGTGAGTTTGTTTATCATATGCTTTTATTTCAGACTTGTTAAAGTCTATAGTTTTAGTTTATGTCTGTGTTTATTTAGTGGATGTCATTTGGTTTAACGTATAGGTATTTGGATTAGTCTTGAGTCATTTGATTCAAGTTGTTGTTTTAAGATTATGTGTCAATTTTCTCTATGTTAAAGTTTTGTCTAGTCAAGTCATTGTTCTTTATGTTCTCAAAAATTAAAACATGTATTTTAAATAGGTTGAGTCTAAGTTTTTTTTAAATGTATAGTTTTATTTTTATACCTCCTTGTGTGTGGGATTTAAGTTGGTTCAAAAAAATTTTAGTAAAGATTCAATTCAGTTAAAGTATAAAAAGTCTAAATTTGTCAGAAGTGTCAAGTTTAGAATTAGATTTTTTTTTTAGGTCAAATATAAATGGATGCATTTTTAGGCATACCCAACATCTGGTAAGCATGTCAGTATTATAGGGGGACCATATTATAGTCAAAATGACATGCAAATAATCTTAATCAAAATATTCATTGAGTGAGAATCTTTATGTACTAAAGGATGGAGGATACACAAAAGATGGATGTCTTTCAACAAAATCTTGTCAGTCACCAATGATGGGGCCACATCAGTGTTTTGGTGATTTGTGTGTGTGTTTTGAAAAATAAGAACATAATAATAATGCATTTTCATTTGTTGTAATTTGTATGAAATTCTAAAACATGACTCCTTGATGTGAAAACATTATGAAAGCACAGAAAGAACCAATATAAGTCAGTTCATGGATCTTGAAAATGATTGTGGTAGAGATCCAAAAAACCACCAAGAGGTGACAAATAGACAAAGGAGTTCTTGTTCGTGTCAAGGTTTGTGGTAAATTTTTAAAACCATGGGAGGAGTGAGGTTCTCTTTATATCAAGGTCATGATCTAAATAGGGCATGCTATAATGGGTGAGCATACTGCAGATAAGAGTGTGAATGTTTTTGCACCATGTAAAAACTATAGGGGGAATGTTAAGAGTTTACCTTTTACATTGTGTTAGTTTTGGTATGTATGGTGAGGTAAATATTAAAGGTTGATATTTACCAAGAGGTAAATAATAGTTACATGGTGGTTATAATTTTATGGTTAATACAATAAGTTTGTATTATGATAGAATATTATATTATTGTGATATATTGTTATTTGTTAAAACAATATATCGTAATAGGTTTGAAGGTTTTATAGGTGAGAGAAAATAGGGGAGAAGTTATAGGAATAATATTCTTGTGTGTGTGTGTGTGTGTGTGTGTGTGTGTGTTTTTAATGTGTCCTAGATTATTAATGAGAATTAGAATAGATAACATAATATTTGTGTGTTCAATAATTTCTTTGTGTATGTCTCCATTATTAATTGCATGAGTTAAATAATTGTTTGGATCTTTGAATTCATAACATGAGCACCCTTTAGAGTCTAATGTATGTTTAGACAACCTAAATTATTTTCTGAGTTTTGAAACTCTAATGGTATAGTTTTTATATTTCATGGAGTAGAGTCGAATTATGCAAGCTTGTTTGGAGGGTGGCTGGAAATTGAGAGGATTATTTGTATAAGGTTCATATTTTGAACATTGATCAAGAAGAAGTAAATGTCTGTTGAAGGTTAGATGTCTATTAGGTAGGATAATTTTTATGAAGATGGAGTGTCTAGCGGGAGGTGAATGTCTGATAGGTGAAATATGTTGTCAGAAGTAGAATGTATGATGTACATGAAAAATCTGCTTAACCTTGTAGTTCTACCTCCAAATGTCCAACAAAACCCAAAGGTTTGAAAGAAATTGAAAACCTATCAAGAGGCAAAAATAATTCCTATGTCTATAAAAAATATCTGAGAGAGTGGGAAAGACTGCCAAGTTCCCAAAATTTATTAAAGACTATGTGAAAACATCAAATCTGCACAAAAAATCCTTGAATCTATAGAAAATTATATGAAAAACCAAAAAATAGCAAAGTCCCATTTGATGTTCATGTAAAAATATAAAAAAACCTGAAAATGTGTCCTATTTTGAAAATCATATTGTATGGATATGCAGGAAATGACCAAAAAGCCCCAAAACCCTCCAAAAATGTTCAAAAAATGTTATCATGAATCTAAGTCATGTTTACAGTGGATTTTAAGGTTTTAATGCCTTTTGAATCTAATGGAAATTTTTATTTGGATATTTGGGACATTACCAGTGTATTTTGCATGGATTTTTATGAAATCCCACCAATCATATGAAAAAACTAAAAAAATAAGAAAAATAACAGGAATGCATATAGGAAAGATATCACTGAGGATTTATGAAATGTCAAAATGACTATTAGATCAGATCTCTAATACCATTTCAGTCATTCTAAAATATTTTAACATCAAATATTACATAGAACCCTAAGAGTAGTTGAGAGCAATGCAAAGAAAAAGTGAGATTTATTAACTGATTGATTAGCTGATTAGCCAAAAAGTTCAAAGAAGTTACATTATATAGTGAGATATTAGGTTACTGTAAAGGTAAAAAATCAACTCATAATTAGAAAATATGTAAGTGTATTTAGGTTCATGACCTTAAAAACCTTAATTTAAATGACTAATAACCATGTAGGTAAAACCAAAAGAAGGAAAAATCCTACATTTACAAAAAAATTACACAAATATCAAGAATTTTCCTTGTGTTCTAGATTTGAATAAGGAAAAAAAAGTTTCCTTCTTCTTTCCTTCAACCAAAATTATAATGGATATCAAATAACTCTTGTACAATTGTCATTTATCCTACATATAGAGATATGAAGGACTATTTCATATAATTTGGACTTATCAACAATCCAAAATTTTAAAAACTATTAGAAATAAATTGGACTATATCTAGATTAAATTGGGCTGCATCGAGATTAAGTTGGACTTATTACAAATAACTCATATCTGTCTAATATATTTTTGATAAGTCCAAATTATTTAAAATGATCATAAATAATTTATTTATTATTAGTTGAAAATTATCATAAATAAACTAGACTTCATCAAGAATTAGTTGGACTTATAACAAATAAATCACATCTATATTATATATCTGTAATAAGTCCAAATTATAAGACCGTTCAAACTAGTTCATAGACCATGCATATACAGATATTATAAGACTTTGTGGTATATTTATTAAGGAAAATTAATTCATACATAAATCATGCACTCGATTGATATGTGATTTAGAACACCTAAGATGATTGGGATGTCATGTGTCATCAGTTGATTGGATCATGAGCTATCTATTTAATTTGATTTGAGTGATATCCTTATGTCTATCAAAGTTTATCTTATATTTTTGTTGAGTTACCGAGATTATGACGTGTGTTGCTTTCTCAAGTGCTTGCATTGTTCTTGACTTTTTTTTGTACTGGTCATCCTTTTGCACAGCTAAATTACTGAGATTAGGCCACATGATATAATCTTGAGTGTAACATGAAAAAATGAATAACATTTTTCATTATTCAAAATCTAAAGAACAAATCTTGATGCATAAGTCGGACATTTGAAGGCATAAACCCTAAAGACCTTTTAGCCTACATGGGAATACCAAATTATATTTTGAAAAACATAAAAGCTCCAATGTACTAGATTCTTAGATGTGCAAATTACAAAGACCTTTTGCTGAAGACTATTTTGAAGGATGAAAAAGTGTGAAGTGGACATTCAAATAGTCAAATGCTATTAAATAGATGCATAGTTACCAAAATACTAAATTGTCATAGTAGAAAATATAAAACTCAAATGGCAAGGCATATTTTCCAAGACCCAAAATGCGAAGTGCCACTAGAAATAAATATAAATAAATAAAATAATAAATCATTATACATTCTCAAAAAATGGACTAAATTTTGAAAAAAACACATTCATATTTATCATTCCAAAATTAAGGAAACACCATTTCAAATTTCCCAATATTTTTCTCACTATTTTTGTTTGTGCCTAGTGGGACGATGCATTCAAATAGTTTATTACAATACCTTTTAAAAAATTAGTGAGAAAAATTGTATGACCTCTAGAATTTTTATTTGGTTTTCAAGCATAGATGATACTATCTGAGTATGGATGGTAACGATGTGTCAGTTGGGTTTGGCTTCCATTTATTTTCCAAGTAGCCTGAATAAATTTTTGCTTCTTCTGCATCTTTTTTCCCTACATGAACTGGGATGAACCAAGCTACATTGACCCTTCTTTCTATATCCCCATTTTTTTTTAGTATCCAAATATTTCTTTTAGCTCTAGTAACCCATAATGTGTAGTCCACTCTTGTAAAATCATCAGGTCTGAAAAATAACATATCTCCAGTTTGAACATGTTGAATTGGATCAAATGCAATTATTGTTATTTTGCTTCTTAGACCAACATATGTATCTATAGATGCCACTCCAAAATCAAGGGTGTTATCATGAATCATTTTGTGTAGATCTCTATGCAAGGTTATATCATGATGAGTTCTAGGCCAAAACTCTCATGTGTACTCAACTTCAGAAGGAACATGTCTTCTTTCATTATGTCTTGGATGTTTTGAAAGTAATATGCTAGATCCTTCCACTTAATATTTATGGTCAAAAAAAATTCATTGAATTATTGTAAATACTTATTCAAGTTATATTTAATTTCTTTTTCACTCTTTTTTCTACTTCTATCGGAGTCTTTAGCAACAATGGAATCTAGAGACATTTCTTTATTTTTCAAGTCTTTGAAATATATTGTTGTCAAATTACCTTCTGTAAAATTTGGCTCACCATTTTCTTTTCTTCCCCATAATGTAACCAGGGATGACCAATTTATATCTCTTATAGAGTTTTTACAATGCATAATGGGATGACCTTGCTCCATACATAGAAGAAATTATTGACATTTTGTCAAGCTTACTATTTCATTTCTTCCCTTTAGCTAGTAACTATTAACATACTCTTTGAAATCTGTAACCTCTTCAATTAAATATGGCATGAAGTTTTTTTTATTTTTTCATATCCTATAAGTGTCCATCATCTATGCCACATGCCATACATCTTTCCTGTTCATACATTTAGACAGGTTTCCAAATGTGCCATTGATGTCCTCATGGGTATGTCCTATAAGCAGAAATTTGATCTTGACATCGAGGAAAACACACTTGTAGAAAATGAGAGATGAATATTGCAACACATACTTGTACAAAAGGACATGATTTTATGAATTTGTAAATATAACATTAGTTTCATATAAGGTTTGACATTTTTAAAATATGATTATGGATAGAAGACCCTGTTCTTATTGTCCCCACAATAGTTGTCTAGTTGAAGGTATAACCTGGAAGGAAGTTTCTTGAAGCCACCAATTGATTGTGTTTCTTCTCTTTATTTCTTGCATTCAAGGTAGTTGTTGTTAGAAAAAATTACGTCATACAATGGATATTTTGAAGATCTAGGTTTATATAGTAAAGATCCATAAATATCTGGCACTATTGTTTCTATATCCCTAAAACACTTGTTCAATGAGGTTATAGTAAAGTGAGACCCTCCAAGAATGTATGGTAAAAATAAATTTGCATATTTTCCTACACCATGAACATGTTTTATAATCCCTACCATTGACAACTCTAATATTTTATCGATAACTACTTTGGTTTTTATCATTGTCCTCAACACAAGTGCTTTTTGGCATTCCACCTTGTCATGAATGACACTAAAGCATTATCTACGTTGTTTCTCTGGCATTCATTTATGTGTGTAATACATTTATCTTGTGGAATGTATTTGATTTGAGTGCATCATGAATTCTTGATCGATACACTTTTATTGATCTCTAGAGAAGGACCAAGAGCATTTATGTTGAGTCAACAAGATGCATGTTTTGCACCTAGTGAATTCATCAAACATGGCAATGGCCACATCATGAAAATTAGTTATCCTCATGTTATTGAATTTGGGATGGGATATTAGTTTATATTCCATATCTGTTAGTTGTGCATTGATATGGTGCCTCATAAATTCTTGAGTGAAATATGATGGAATATGTTGAACATTTTCTCATGAGCCATATATATCTACCTAGCATGTTAGTCATGGAGAAACATCTATAAAATCATACACCAATTGGTCCAAAAAATATTTAGCTACCATTGTCTTCTTTTATGGATTTTTTTAAAATCTCCATGCATGGAATGTATTTCATTCCCCATTTTGGTGACAATTTTTAATGTCAAAAAATTTAATTCTCTTCAATCCATATATTTTAAGCCAAGCTTCCCAACAGATCTTTGTACACTGAAAATCAATTCTAGTTTTGTTTTTATTTTTCTTAAACAAACTGGTAGAAAAGGCATCCAAGACATGTTGGCTCATATTTGTTGTGGTGGAATCAATAAAATTCATCTTTACAGATGTTATAATCTCAAATGACAATCCTGACTGAAAATATTTTTTGGTGTAATAGTCATCCACATACATTGTTTCAATTTCACTATCTATGCTTTCATCAAACTCCACTTGGCTGAGTGAATTATTTGGCTAACTTCTTTTTTGGCTGGAGTATTTGTAAGAATGAGATAATTTTTTTGGATGCCTTTACACTATGAATGTTAGGTAAGGAGCGACTTCATTATCCACTACATCCCAAATGTTTCCAATTTCTATCTCCTTTGGTGTCATGTATGGTAAATTGATTGCTCTACAAGTCTCAGTGTCTACTATTTTGTTGGAAGGCCATCAAATGATAGATGTTTTAATTATCTTTTCACTTCAAGTCTCATAATGTGGTATAACAAGCCTAATGTAAATTCCTAATTCATTTTCCAACATTGGGACAATAATGCAATCCAAAATCTCCCTTGGTTGTGAAAATTCAACATAACCAAAAGCAATTTTTTCATAATTTGCAAGAGTTGTACATTTATGCAACAAATGTACCCTTTTCCCAACAAAAGATTTTCTTAGGATTTGAAATGTGGTAGGACCATCGATATATAAAACAAATGAATCCAAGCAATGGTTTTCTTATTGTAATGGTTATATATGAAGAACTTAACACAAATTATTTTGACTTTGTTCCATGTCATTGTTTATAAAAAACTTGTATTTGGCATGTTGCATCATTCTTGTACTCCATTAAGTAAAACTATCAACTACATCCTACAAATTATCCACAAAAGCTACAAGAAATGGAAGTTTTAGAGTCAGATCAAAAGCTTTAATCACATTAACACTTACACATCCAATAGGTATTTCTTCATTTTGGCATGTGGAAGTGAGATTTATGTTTTCTAGAGATTCAGCATCTGGACCTACCACTTTGTGTATTCTTCCTTCACCAATGAACTTATCATTATTTATCAGATAAACATAGTCTCCATATTGGAAAGACATTGACATATGATTTTTTAGCTAGACATTTGTAAAAGACATAAGAAGAGTTGTTAATCAGGTTATTTATAAAAATAGTCCAATTTCTACTTGTATGTAGGAGATAAATCTATATTTATAACATAAGCATGGAGATATGTTAAAAACTAAAAATTTAAAAAATGTAATGTATAACATTTTTTTAATGACACGGTTTATGTCAATCCAATAAAATAATAGCTTTTAATATCATATATTGCATACTTCAATTCTTGCTTCATCCTACTTTGAAGGTATCTCCTAGGAGATACATTTCAAACATGCATCAGAGAAAAATAGCTAATTAAGTCAATATTCAACATGTATTTTATTACAATACAAAATGATAATGAACAATGGGGATTTTGAGAAAAATTATGTTAAATGATTAGCTTCTTATATTTTCGGATCCTATATTTGATTTTAACCTCTGTTGTGGACCCAAAAGTTTGAAGTTATCTATTAGGAGATACCATTCATATATGTGTATGATAACCCTTCAAGGTTTGAAGGAAGTAATGGGTATGCTTAAGGATATGTGGTATGCACCTGTGAACCTACGACATTTCAACACTTAAAAAATATTTTAAGTTCACTAGGTGAGTGACTTTCTATAATTATGCCAACTGTCTCCATCTCATTAACCTAGAGACTAACAGATGGAACTTCATGTATGAATTCTTAGGGATATGTAAGAAGTTCTATGGTGATGCAAGTCTCCCTCTATACTACCTCTAAAATTCTTGTTAAAAATGGGGCCCACTTCCCTGGGCTAATGGTGTGCCTTTTCTTCAAATAATAACTCCCTTATTTCTTTAGGAGTACCATGATGACATGTGTCATTAGTATAAGGGACTGAGACTTCATGTTTGCTACTATGCTCATCTATGCACTCAGTTGTTGTGAGTCTGTGATGAACCCAAGTTTTGGCTTCAAGTTTATAGCTACATTATTTATTCTCTCCCAAATAGGATACCTGCAGTCTAGGAGTGGGTGGTGAGGTCATTCTTCAACTACTAGATTTTTTGGTCCTTGGCCAAGGACTCTTATTCCATCTATGGCTACATATGTTACTTCACACTTGTAGAGTCCAAGAGGCTCTTATGGGTATGCATAATACAACTTATAAAATGCATTTAATAATTTAGTTTGAAATGTAAAATATCATTGTTTGTACTTTGTTGAATAAAGGATATTAAGGAGTAATCTAGTACAAAATTACATCGATCTTGAATTAAGTCTAAGAAAATAGTGGTAAAAAGATAGTTATGGTAGATAGACTACTAATGTTCATGCAAGACCATTAATGACATGGCATTTGGAAAGATTACATCTTATTTGAGGTAGATTGAGTTGGGATGCAACACGATATGGGGTAATTTCAAGATTTGTGAGACATAAAATGTCACCATCAAAGCCAAAATATTAAAGATGAGGAGTATCACTCATGCATAGGTAGTGAGTGCATTTAAAGAGGTTGGAAAGAGCAAATTAGATTTCAAAATCCATAAAATGAAGTAGAGGGACAATGCAAAAATATTACAGACTTTAGTGAAGAAGAATATTCTACTATCTGCTCTCGATATACTCCTATAAAAAAAAATGATACCTAGATTTTGGTAAAATGAAGCAATCAAATAGTGCAGATTATAAGTTTAGTCATGGATAGGAGCAAGTTATTGATGCCAATCATAGATGTAGAGAGGGAAAAAATATGGATTGGGATAGGTATTCAACAAACCAAATTTAATAACCCAAATCCCTTAAAATTTTTAGAAATGGATGAAGTTACTCTCTTCGCCCTATCAACACAACTAGGTGCATAAGAAGGAGATATTACACTTCAACATTCGCTTTGGGGTTTCAATGCAAAGAAGATAATCAAGTTACCTACATTTGAGCAACTATATGAGTTCATCCATACCTTGTTAAGTAGATATAACCAAGGGACTATTCATTTGTCTAGATATATCATTATTTGGATCAATACGTAGACCATGGTGAGAGCCACATGCCTCCTGAATCATGAAAAATTATTATTACAATACAAGTCCACTACACTACCAATTCATCCATATGTTTTGGATAAGTTTCCCACTAGGGTAGGTATAGGCTCCCCATATGCACTATAGTAGAGTATATTACAAATAATTATCAGTAGATAATGAAGCAAGATCAGCAAGCAATAAAAGGAGTAATTGGCATTGTGTATCACATGATACAATAAAATGAGAACTTTAATTGGCCTAAGTTTCTTACATCTAAGCTTACCACTACTATCAAGAAGTTAATTTTAGGTAGTTCACAACCAATATTCAGTTTTTGATCTTGTTGTTATGCTTCACCTAATAGAAGTTCCTGCTAGGCCAAGCTAATGTTACTATGGACTTTTGTCCTAATACTTCCCTCATAGGCATCACTTGTACTAAGATTGGGCAATATTATGAGAAATTAGGGTGGTTTAACACATTGTGGCTTGAGGCTCTAGCTTTGATTAGGTCACACCCTTGAATTCCCTAAGATGTCATGCAATATTTGGGGCAACATGCATTGGTAACCAAGTTTTACACTGGTATTCAAATCAAGGTGCATAAGTTGGCCATGAAAACTCCAACTCCAATTCCCTTTTTCATCATAATGGTTGAAACACAAGAAAAAGTATGGAGGTAGAGAGCCCTTGTCGCATAACAAGGCTAGTAAGAGTAATAAAAACTATAGCTCACTTCACAACTACAGGCCTCACCCCAATAGTCCATAGCTCCTAGGATATCAAGGCAAATCAAGTCATGAATAGGTAGTTCTTCAATGTTGTGGGTTGATGAATAGGAAGTTCTTCAATGCATGATCAAAGACATTGGTTAAAAATTCTATAATAAGGAGGAGGAGAAGGGGTTTTTTTTTTTTTGGAAAGTAGTGTGCACTTGACAAGTGTGAAAAAAGGTAAATAGTGACCACTTAGTCAATAATATGAAACCCCTCCCACTATTATTGTGGAAAATGTAGGTCAAGAATAGGCTTAATATGAACTTGCAGTAGAAATTTTTGGAAAAGATCCAAAATTTGGTTCATCATCTGCATAGTTTGTAGATCTACCAAAGGAAGGGAGCCTGGTATGACCATTGATGTGAAAAAAATCTAGTCTTTATTAGGAGATTTCTTTAACCACCATAATTAAATGTTTGGTATCTTTTGGAGAGCCATCCATAACAAGTAGTGCCCATTAGGTGAAGTCTAGGGGCATGATGAGACACAAGGATACACTTGTCCCTCTGATTGAGTCAAGAAAACTTCTTGTACATAGAGGTGTCATGATTATCGAGTCCAAATCTTTAGAGCACTCAAAATTCGATAAGGAAATAGATGATGTATATGTAATGGAGGCATCCCCAAATACCACTATCTGAATGAGATCCATTGCACTTGTTTCCACTTTTATGAATATGTCTTTGGATGTTTTTCAACTACCATTATCCAAGGAAATTAAAGGAGTAGATGCATTCCAAAAATCCATTGTGCTAAAGACTTCAGACTTGGATTAAATGGTTTTTCAGCTACACAAGGAGAAAGCAAGAGCACAAAATCAAATTGTTGAGGCTAGGTAGCTCATCAATGCATCTTGTCCTACTCTGGTTGTATAAATCCTTGGTGATCAAGTAATATTTGAGGACAAATAACTCATTGGATTATTGACTCAACTAACAAAGGATTAGGTAAGTGCACATAAACTATACACCCAAGGATAGGCTATCCACACTAAGATGAAAGACATATACACAATTTTATAGGAATATGTGTAGGTTTTGGATATAGTTATGCATTAGGTTAAGTAAATTATGCAAATAATGCTTGATTAGAAGAAGCATCTTGATAAATTCTTGGACTGTGCTAAATTAGAGTTTGCAATGATAGATAAAGTTAAAGTTGTAGTGAATGATCGAATGGCTACTAGGGAAACTCTTAATTGTGAATTTAAATAATTTTTATATGTTAGGGATACTATGATGAAAAATCCTCAGGTCTAGTAGAATGAGATAATAGACAACACATTTTTAGTAATTCAATCCCAAAGGACTACAAATAGGTTAGATGATATTATGTCAGATATCCATCGTACGTTGTCAAATGCTAGAGACTTCCTTATCATCATAGAAGAAGTAGATGTGCATAATTTGATGGTCATTCATATTCCACTGCATGTTTTTCTTTCCATAGTGAAGGAAGTACTTGATAATTATAAAATTCTCAAACATGAACTCTCATAAGTAGAACTAGTTATTGTGCATATCATAGATGAACCAATAGTTATTATGCATATCATAGAGTTTAGATTTAATCTTAGGATGAAACAACAATTTAAGTCCATGAAAGTGTTGGATGTGGAAAAGGGACATGTGTGCAGGGTATATTTTAGATGCCTTTGGCCTTGTTATGCAAGCGATAGATATAATAGTGACATGTCTCTTTTCTTTTCGTATGCTAGAAAGCTGCAATGTGAAGAGACATAGCCATGTCAAAAGCTATATATTGTTTTGATGTTATACTTTTCCTAGTGCACAGTGTTCACTATGTTTTCTTTAGCTTATTCTATCTTGTATTATGTTGTTTATGATCTATAATTCTTAATACCATGCTAGTTTATCTTTATATTTCTTGCGGTGTATAAAATTGAAGATTATATGAATTCTCTAATTCTAAAATTGAAGATTGTGTAGTACCTTTGAGTGTACCATAATGCATGTTTGTAAGGTATTAATTATCTTGTAGGATAGACTTTCAAATATCCATTTGTATCAATTTTAATGGGTATCCTATTAGATACCTTGAAAATGCACATAATTGGAATTCTTTTAAGATAAAAGGGCCTTGTAATACCTTCAATGGTTCCTCTATGCATAAAGATATCTCTTAGGAGTTACCTTCATGGTATCCATGAAGGTATTACATTGCCATTCTATGTATATTGTTTTTTTTGTTTTACTGGTTAACAATCAGGCTGAAGGGGCATGTTTCCTTTACAGAAGAAACTTTAAAGATAGACATGACAAATCTAAAGGATAAAAAAGGAGAAATAGATTAACCTGATAGCTAAAGCCCCATGCTACCAAACTTATGCAAAGTATCAGCCAAAAAACATAAGATCAGACAAAAATAGATAGAGCAAGCCCAACTATATTGAATTAGAATAAAAGACCAAATTATGCATCTTAGTACTATTACCTTTTCTATTCCTTCCTCTAGTATGACTTCCCATGAATTGATCCTTATCTTCTTCCTATCTTTTATGTTTGAGTCTGGTAGATTGGATCTCCACTTTTTCCTCCTTGAGATCCCTATTGACATCCTCCTTTCTACCACTTTGAGTTGATTTGTTGCCTTGAGGAGTGCATACTAAATGATCCTTGCCTAGTTTAGAGGTTGTTGACATGTGACCCAGTAGCCCTTGTAAATTTTTGAACTCATCCATGATTTCATTACACAAAAGGTTTTTGATGGATATCTTTGTGAGCAACTTTTGAAGGGAATTCATAATATCTACCTTGGCATGGGAATTAAGAACCCCTCTACCTCTGGTAGCTAATAGAGGGACATAATTAAGACTCCCCATGTCCATTATAGGCTCCTCCTACATCATTTTGATAGAATCCTTGACATTCTATTCCTCTAGTTCATGATTAGAAGCTGACTCTATGGAAAATTCCTCCCCCCTTCAGTTTTTCCCTTCTCACATGGGCTATCAATCACCTAAGTGGTGATTTTGGACCACTATGGTTCCCCTCTCTTAATCAATAGCAAAATCAGACCTTGGTGAATTAAGTCTGCTAAAGGGTTATTCTTGAAGTTTAGTACCGAAGCTTCTAAGGATTTTAGAATTGAAAATAGAATGCTATTGGTGTGGAATTTAAAATTATTGAGTAATAAGAAGTGATGGGAAAAATTCATAGTATATTTTATTTCTAAGGTAATATGCCTCATTATCTAGATGCAGACTTTGGGTCATTTCCTTGGTAGTTTTGACCTCTTAAAACCTTTGTGGGATGAAATATTGGGTTTCTTATTTTCCTTCATGAAGAAAACACTAAGAAACTCCTCATTTCTCTTATTGGCCTTGAATGTTTGACACCAAAACAATTCATCCTGGTAGTCTCTCTGATGAGCTCCTCAGTGATCAAGATTCTTAAGCCATGCATATGGATTTCATGATCTTTCTAGCCACAAGCAATGTCCTTGGAAAGCCCTATGTCATGCCAAATGATCCGTTCCATGAAAGGAGCCAAACCACCTTTGACCGTTATGTTCTAATTGTATTCATTTTTCTTAGCATCTGAGCATGAAATTGGTTTGAACTGATCATGATCCTCACCCATATTACAAATTTATAGGGTTCATCTGCAAGCTTCACTATTCAAGTTTGTATAAATGGAAATGGATAGGTTATGGGACTAAGATCCAAATAAAATAATGTGATGCAATCTAGGAGAGCCCCAATCATGTAAGGCCTTATGAATAATTACCTTACACATGTTAATATCTAATCTCTTGATCCAAATTTGTGCCATCATTAAAAAAACCATCATGACAATACGGGGTGTGTCATTTTTTTTGATACAATAATTAGGACAGTGTCATTAGGAAAATCCCTCTCATGCCAACTAATAAAATTTCTTATTTATATTAAGATAGTTGAGTTCAATATTTGTGAACGTGTTGATGAAGATAGTTGAGTTCAAGTGGATTCATATTCCTAGATGTGTACTGGTGATTTCATTGTTGTAGTTTTCTATGTGTGAGTAATAGCTACCTTAGATAATTCAAAATCTTGAGCCAAGTTTTTAGAATTATTATTTGGGACTTTGGGTCTTTATAATTTTTTGTTTGAAGTTTTCACATCAGACATTTTGTGTGAACAAATGTTTCAAATGACTTGTGTGAACAATAATGGATTTCCCTTTCAAGGTATCTCCTAGGAGATACATTTAAAATTTGAGAACTAATTCTCTAGGTTTAAATCCCACATCTAATGACTTCATGTCACACCATCACTTACCCACTTATTTTCAAATGAGCTTTGCATCACTTTCCTATTCCCTCACCTCATGGAGTTTGAGCAATTTTCAAATAAGGTTAATAATGGATTTCTCAAATTCAAAATTCATTACTAGGTTATATTTTAAATCCACTAGTAATACCTTCAAGGTATCTCCTACGAGATACCTCTCAAACATGCATAAGATTGGATTTCCCCTTTCAAGGTATCTCTTAGGAAATACCTTTTATGTTTGAGGCTGGTAGACTAGATCTCCAATTTTTCCTCCTTGAGATCCCTATTGACATCCTCCTTTCTACCACTTTGAGTTGATTTGTTGCCTTGAGGAGTGCATACTGAATGATCCTTGCCCAATTTAGAGGTTGTTGACATGTGACCCAGTAGCCCTTGTAAAATTTTGAACTCATCCACGATTTCCTTACACAAAAGGTTTTTGATGGATATCTTTCAAATAGGTACAAGAGTGGATTTCTCCTTCAAGGAACAAGTACAAGAGTGGATTTCCCTTTCAATTTTTATATTATGAGATACATTTAAAACATGCACAAGAGTGGATTTTGCCTTCAAGGTATCTCTCTCCTAGGAGCTACATTTCAAATGGTGACAAGAGTCAATTTCTCCTTCATAGAAGGAGTACAATTTTCCTTTACACGAAAGGTACTATTGGATGTCTTAGATGAAGCAGTCTAGGATATGAAGATTCACTATGAGAAGATATAAATATATCTAGGTCTCCTTGCATACATTGATTTTATACCTTATGCTCGAATAAGAAATGTTTTGGAGCCCCAAGTGAAATTATTTTGTTGCACCTTCAATGTGTTTTGGTGACTGAGGTTAAGAACTACCTGATGAGCTGAGTAAAATATGTATGGTTATCTCAAGGGACTCGTAGGACTAATTTTTGGGATCAAAATAATCTTGCACCATTCCCCATGTCAATAAGGATGGTATAGAATTGGAAAGTTGGTTGAGAGTCTAACCTAGCATCTAAGTTGGACATGTGGTGGATCCTTAGGGATTTAAT
Source organism: Torreya grandis (assembly GCA_037957365.1). NCBI lineage: Eukaryota > Viridiplantae > Streptophyta > Pinopsida > Cupressales > Taxaceae > Torreya > Torreya grandis. The sequence continues at coordinate 563,629 of JARHVA010006213.1, forward strand.
AGTTTTAGGCCCTTTTTGGAATTTCCCCACTTATATTTTGGTTGGCAAGGTGCAAAGAGTAATCAATAGCTAAAATGCATATATTTGAAAAGATAAGTTATTACATGTGGCATATCCTTAGGGATTTTCAAACTTTGAGCCCTTTTTTGAAAATTACCTCACTTACCTTTGGGTGGGTAAGGTGCAAAAGGTCCCCAAAAGCCTAAGAAGTACTAGAATGAAATTTTTTGTTTGTATGAATACACATGTTGTAAGAAGGATTTCCCAGCATAAAAGAAACATTTTCACATTCTCTCTCCTTTTTTAAAAATAAGCTCAAATGACTTAAATAAGGTAGTTCATAATTAACCATTAAACTTCAAATCATTAATGGAAACCCTAATTTCAAAATGCAAAGGATTATAACTAATGAAATTACCTTCATTAATGTTTACCTTTTGTATTAAGAGATTTTACTTACATTTTCAAGACATTTGTGTGCCCTAGCTATTTTCATTGCGAAAGAGTGATTACAGTGAATTGTTCAAAGGTCTTCGGTTTTAATTACATGCAGCCCTATGGATTATCATTAAGTGATTTTCTATCTCCTTGTATTGTGTTTTTTGAGGAGGTTTGAAGGTGTTTCAAGGGTGATCATAGTGATAAATTAATTTGAGTTCAAGGTATTTCACTAGAAGAGATAGGTAAAAATGGTGACTACATCAACGTCTGTCAAGAGCAACATTATTTCTGTTCTAGATGAAATTAAAGATACAAATGTTTAGGGGTTAGAATTTGTAGCCCTATTGAATGTATTGTAGAAATAAAACCCTCTCTTAGTAGTCTCCAATATTGGAATGAGTTATATCACCCTTGAGGAAGCATTCCCCTTGGCTGACCCATACCCAGATTTAGTGATTACATGTGCCAAAGTATACCAACCAGACACCAAGATTGTCATCGATGAAAACTAATCAGTTTTCTACTCTTTTAATCCTTTGACCCTCAACACCATGCTTGGGATTCCTCCTCATATTAAAAGTATCAAACTCTCTCTAGAATAATTCCAAGAGAATGTAGACAAGAATGACAAGACAATATGGGACATTATCAACTCCTACTGGCTAGTCAAGAAAAGGCAAAAGGTCTCGAGAATGTGTAGGAGTCTAAAACTGATAGAATTAAAGGAATTACACTAGTTTGTGATTTATATGGTGTCAAGAGTTTATGGGATGCAAAAAACATAGAAATTTGAACCTTGGATGTCCATAATCTTAATCTATGTGTTAGAACAATGGAAGAAGCTAGACTAGGCTACCATTCTAAGTGATAATTTGCATAACTAGATAATGCAACTCCAGGTTACAATCCACTCAAATGAGGAATTAATAGGTATATTTTACATGTCCTCCTACCTGATGTATAGCTTGGTGTATAATAAGACATTTTAGGGGCTTACCAAGAATCCCAGTGGATAAGAATATATGAGGTTTATCTCAAAATAACTCTAGATGGCTTCAATAAGAATTTTTTTAGAGTTTACAATTATTTCTCTAATACTATGATGAGTGTCTTCTATCTTATAAGAAGCCTCTAAAAGATGTCCAAGGGGGTAAGATACACAATTGATAAATATGGTGCATCATATATTCAATTCACGTCATTTACTTATATTAAGGTAATCGGTTACTCGAGGTCTCCATACAAACTACCGAGATACCTGAATGATAGACTAGTAGTGATGGAGTTAAGAAATCAGATAGTGCCCTCACATGAGATGATAGTGGTGATGAAGGTAAGTAACCCTTTCAAGTTTCCAATTGGAATTAGACAATATTTATGTCTTTCTATTACCAAAGCTAAGGGACTAGAGTAAGAGATGGGCTAGTATGTGATTGACAAGATGCCACCTAGGCTGAACTGTGATATCAGATGGTGGGTGAACACAATGACCAGTTTAATTCTTCATCAATCACATTTTAAAGACATCTAGTCTATTTTCACTATGAGGAAGATGTTAGAATGTTAGATTATATGAGATTGATAGTGCAAGAAGTTTTCACTTACAATATCACTCCCATCCATAAGGACATGGAGGATGATAAGAGGACACTATATAGATTATATAATTATTCCAATATTGAATCCTTATCCATGTCAAAAGTGGAGTTCACTACTAAGGGAGATGATTCCATTCTATAGAAGGCCACCGTAATCATTAAAAGAACCTTTAGGTGGTTGAAGGAACATAGGGTTGATCTCAGTACTTATGACACCCCTACCCTCCAAAAACTTAGACAAGTTCAAGATTTAAAGGGTTTCTTCCTAGAATATAGTGGTTCTCCCTTGGCTCCACCACCAATGGTGAAGGGCAAAGGGAAGATCAAGTTTATTGATGTTGATTTCACCAAGCCAATTAATATGGAATCCATAACCTCATTGCAATTCAAGTTGAGATTGTCCTTTTCAAAGTTAACAAAATATGGCTAAAAATTAAGACAAAATTGCTACTAGGGAGGTTACATTAGCTAGTGCCACCCCAATATCCATCACATCAAAAGGAGCCCAATTCTACTAGACATCCCAAAAATCATCCTAGTGGTTAATCCAACTATTGTCCCACCTGCTCCACTAGCGCAATAGCCAACCATTTTCCCTCCCCCAAAGAGTTATTTAAGGAAGAGAGGAGGTGAGGAAGAGGTAGAGTGACCCAAGTAAAAAAGACTCAAAAGGGTTCAACAACCTCTAGTTGGGATTCCTAAGAAGAGGAAAGAGGTTTTGTTAAAAGACCTACCTTCTAAGGAACTCCCCGTGAAGAGGAAAGAGGATAAATCCTCATATGCTCAAATATTGAGAGATATGAGTGTTGAAGAAGACTCAGATGAAGATAGGCCCATTGTAGAGATGATGAATAAGCAACAAGCATTCAATCCTCCACAAGTAAGAACTAGGCAAAGAACTCTAAGATAAAGACCCTAGACCCCAATGAAGGTCCTAATGGTTGCTTTATTTATAGAAGATAGTCCTTCAAGAGTAGAAAGTAAGGGTGATAAGGAGGAAGTTGTGACCTCGATTGATCCCCTCTCTTTTGAATATGTTATGAAGGTTGGAGTTGAGGTAGCCACTCAAGTTTAAGACCCCAAAGAAAAGGAAATAATCTTATAAGATATAGAGACATTTATTGAGAATTTCATCACCCATCCATCACGTCAAGATAATTAGGGTGAAGTTGAGGAAATGAATAAATCTGATGGGAAGGATAAGGTGGAGCCAAATTAGGATATTCAAGTCACCACTGATTATGAAGGGGTGGTTGCATAATAAGGAGTACAAGTAGCTCCAGAAGCATCACAAGTTATCCCTTCCCCTCTAAAGGTGTCAATTTCAACATCAGAAGAGAATGTGAGTATAGAAGAAGGTGTTGTAAATGAGTACCCCCACCCATGAAAAAATAAATAAATAATTGGACCAGTCAAGTAAAGGTGTTGATGAGAGTGATTCAAGTCATGTTGATTCAATTGAAGTACCTCAAAGTCTCCTTCCTTGCATCAAGGTCCATTATCCAACCCAAAATAAAGGTCTAGAGGTTGTGATTGGTGAAGAGTTGCCTGAGGGAAATAAAGAGGTCACCATAGCCTCATCTATACCTAAGGCTTAGACAAATAAAGTAGGTGAAGCAGTGATCTAGAGATAATTTTGGAAAAGTTTCCAAATCATAATGAGACCTATACCATCACATAAGACTCATTAATATCTTTCCAATTGTATGTAGAACTCTGTAAATAAAGCTTGTTTGTTTCTTATATGGCTAGTCAAAGTTCTGGTCAATGTAGGTCAATAGGTTGTTAATGCTGGACAAAATAGAAAAATTGATGATCCTAGAATTTTTATGAGCCAATTATATGATGTATACCTCATCACAATATTTTCAACACATTTTACAGTTCAAAAAATAGAGTTTGTATGTGCAAGTTATGACCAGTCAAAGTTATGTTCAAACCCAAGACATGACAATAAAGTGATGTCAAAATATGGCTCGAACCAAGTCATTAATATTTTTAAATCACACCTTATTAAAGTGGGATAAACATAAACCATCATAAATTGGGGAATAATTATCACCCCATATTTTTAAATGTAATGAATAATTTAAAATCCCATAAAAATTAGGGATGGGATAATTATAAAAATTATTAAAATAGATTATGGATAGTCATACCAATTGAAAAATTGGACCCATAAAAATTATATAAATGGGTCATAGGTGCATTTCATTTCATTCAAAAAAATGTTTCAAAGCTCTCATTAGGGCTGAATAGCTAGATCCAAGAGCCGAGAGCCAGAGCTGAAGAGCCAAGAGCTAGAGCTGAGAGCCAAGAGCCAAAGCTAGAGCTGATTCAAGCCATATGTGGAGTGTCTAAATATTAGGTAATTTGATGTATTTTTAGTTCCTCAAAGTGAAACATTAGCATACTATGTATAAGGGCCATAATAGACCAGTTTGTGAAATCTCAAATTTTGAAGGACTTGGAGAGGTTTTCACTTCTTAGTGTAAACTAGGGATTTTTCCTAGACTCTAAGATGATTTCAATGTTATATTGAAATCCCTATGATGATTTTTTAATACTATTTTATAGGTCCATTTTCAATACCTTTGGTGGAAATCCATAGGATTGTGATATTGCAATCGCATGGCAGTAAGGTGGAAGGTTTGTTCATAGGTTTACCAGGACTTTCTGAAGCTCTATTGATTGAGTTGTGTGAAATCTTAAAGTATCTATTTGAAAATCATGAGGGTTGGCCATGTACTCACTTTTCAAGTAAATGGATTGGTTTGTACTATAAGCAAACCTAGAGATGTAGGCATTGCCGAACTACATTATCACATGTTTATCATGAGTTAAATTTATCTATGCATTCTTTTTCTACATTTTGATTAATCATGTTTATTAATCACTATTGAATGCATATTTAGTCAATTTTAGTTTCATTTCCTTGAGTGTTTTTGGGAAATTAAGTAATTTGACAATTAAGATCCAAGGTAAACTTTTTGACACAAAAAATATTACCAGTTTATGGATCAGATTTAGTATCAAAGGAGTTAGTGTGTTGGGTTCACTTCTAATTATGTTGATTGATAACAGTTGTTTTTAGTTTGGTTTCTAGTATTATTGTAGACTTTTGGACTTGTTGATATTCCATTTATAGTGTGCAGTTTGTGGAATTAGGTTATTTGCAGGGAATAGGAAGCTATGGGCAAAGCCTTGAAAAGAGAGAGGCTAGATGAGTTTGAAGCAATTAATCAACAGATCTAGGAAGAGAATGCTTTCTTGAGAGATCATTTTTACTCCTTGGAAGAGGATATTTCCCACTTAAAATTAGAATTTCAAGCCAAGAATGAGCTCTTGAAACAGATGTAAGATGAAGAGAAACACTATCTTCATCAATTGACTTCCACTTCAGATATAGGTACTATGACAAATGATTGCATAGTACGTTGTTCATCTAGTAATTTCTTTCATTTAGTTTGAGATGTTTATTTTGGTATTTTTGAGAAACACACTAAGGGCATTGGATCTAAATTGTTATTGAAAATGGATTTGATGGAAGGAGCCTTGGTAAGAATGGCCAAGGTATTGCTAACCCAATACATGTAGAGCATAGATCTCACCATGTAGGATTGGGTTATGCTAGTGAGAAAGTGGATGTTAGAAAGATTTCCTACATCGATGAAAGAGGACAAGCTTTTGATAGCCAAGATTTGAGGCCACTAGCAAAGCATAATTCCTCCCTACGAAATAATGATGAGCGGTGTAAGAAATTAGGTAAAAGAGGTATTGAGATTCCACCTCCTCATTCTTACACTATAAATAGCACCAATAAAAATGTGAATTATAATACTTTTGATCCACTTTTTTCCATTTACAAAATGTGGTTTTGATTTTTAGAAGGTTTTGCATTCTTTTCCTTGTACATTTTACAAATTGAATAACCATTGTGTTGCATATTATTGGAAAATATGAGCTTTATTGAAGCAACTTCCAGGTGATAAAGACTATTCTCATATTGGCAAAGCAAGAAATGGAAAATAGGTGACCTCACCTAAGAAAATGGATGTTTTCACTCATTATCACGTGAGTGGACATCGGGGTGAGAAGTGTTGGAAACTTCAACCATCCCACCATCCTAGGAATGGTAAGAAGAAGATAGTTTATAAAACTATTGATAAGGTAATTAATGAAGTTTTTATTCAATCAACCCATGTAGATTTCAATAAATCCACTAAGGAAATTAAATACACTAAACAAGAGAATCTGATAAAGAGGGTTAGTAAATAGTTTCTTAATTTCATGTTGTCATGATTAGTGGATTAATTTTTCAAAGCATTGTTGTGATTTTTGTTGTATGTTGACAAAGGAAATTTACCTAAGCTTTGATATATGCATTTTGGAACTACTATTATGGGAACACTTTGAGATAGGTTCATCATGTGAATTTTTTAATTCTTACACCTATGTTTTGGAAATCTTTATTTTTGGAATCTCCAGTGTTGGCTTTATGAGTTTCCTTTTGAATTGTTAAGGAATTGAACTCATTAATCAACTTGGGAGATTTGATAGCAGTTGTACAAGTTTTGGGGAATGATTTAGTTTTCTTACAATACTTGTTTCAGAATAATTACTATTTTGGAATGCATATATTTATGTCATGTGTGTGATTAGATGCATTTGTAAGACACTATTGGGCAATGTTTGGAATACTAAACATTATATGCTATTAGTTATTTCCATAGTGGTTTAGCATATTAAGACCCATATCTAGGTAGTGTATTGTGACATGGTCATAATAATTAATATATTTTGTTTACATTAATTAACTTGTCTTGCAGTTGCATTGGTGATTGTTGCATTATTTGGTAGTTCACCACTTACAGGATGTGATAGTGGGCAAATAGTTGATAGATATTGTGATCTTATTGGTAGTTATAGGATTTAGTATAACTCATACCTTGTTTTTAGGCCTTTATAATTTGAGTTATGAATTAGTATGATTTTTCTATTTTTATAATATGATATGATTTGGGTTTGATACTTTGATGTGTTGAAAATAACCATGTAGCATTTTAATAGAAATCCAAGATCTCATATCTATGTAGAGGCTCATTGAGGCTGTGTAATAGAGGAGATCACTTTACTTATATGTGTAGATTCTCTTGTGAAGCTGTGCAGTAGAGAAAGTAATTAAATTTTAAATCCCAGTTTTGTGTAGAGGTTATTGATGGCCATGCAATAGCAGAGGAATTGTGAAAGGTGTGATCAGCTAGTTTTTCCAAGCATTGCAGGCCAAGTTGTGAAACTTGAGTAGATCGATAAGACCCATCAAAGTATCTTTAGAACTAATAGGAATTTTATTGGATACTAGCTTTGGTGGCCCAAAATACTTCTTAGTGGGGAGGTATGATCCAAAGATCATATTGTAAAAGTTTCCAAATCAAACTGAGACCTATAGCATCGCATAGGTGGTCAATGATGGTAAAACTAGAAAAATTAATGATATTGGAATGTTTATGAACTAGTTCCATGATGTAGAGCTCATCGTAAGCCTTATGACACATTTTACAATTAGAAAAATAGAGTTTTTATGTGTAAGTTATGAGCAATCAAAGTTATGGTAAAACCTGATGGCATGGTAATAAAGTGATGTGATAATATGGTTTAACCCAAGTCATTAATATTTGTAAATTCCACCTTAGTAAAGGGGGATAAACATAAACAATCATAAATTGGGGAATAATTATCACCCCATATTTTTAAATGTAATAGATAATTTAATATCTCATTAAAATTAGGAATGGGATAATTATAAAAATTATTAAAATAGATTGTGCATAATCATCCCAATCGGAAAAAAGTGGACCCACAAAAATTATGTAAAGGGGTCATAGGTGCATTTCATTTCATTCAGAAAAATTTCCAAATCTCTAATTAGATCCAAAGATCCAGATCTAAGAGCTGAGACACAAAGCCAAAGAGACGAAGAGTCAGAGTTGAAGAGCCAAGAACTAGAGCCAAATAGCTGAGAGCCAACAGCTAAAGCTAGATCTGGTTCTAGAAATATGTGGAGTGTCTAGATATGAGGTCATTTTATGTAATTTTTAATGCGTCAAAGGGAAACATTAGCAGACTGTGTATATTGGCCATAATAGACCATTTTGTGAAATCTTAAGTTTTGAAGGACTTGGAAAGGTTTTCACTTCTCAGTATAAACTAGGGATTTATTCTAGACTCTGAGATGATTTCAATGGTATGTTTAAATCCCTATGATGATTTTTTAAGACTATTTTATAAATCTATTTTTTAGACCTTTGTTTGAAATTGATAGGATTGCAAGATTACAATCGCATAATAGTAAGGTAGAAGGTCTATTCCTAGGTTTATTGGGACTTTCTAAAACTCTATTACTTGATTTGTGTGTAATATTAGAGTATCCATTTGAAAATCATGATGGTTTGCCATGTACTCACTTTTAAAAGAAATGGATCAGGTCATGCTATAAGTGAACCTAGAGATGTAGGCATTACCGAACTCTATTATCACATGTTTATCATGAGTTGAATTTATATGTGCATTCTTTTTCCAAATTTTGATTGATCATGTTTATTAATCACTATTGAATGCATATTTAGTCAAATTTATTTTTGTTTCCTTGAGTGTTTTTTGTAAATTTAATAATTTGACAATTAAGATCCAAGGTAAACTTTTTGACATGAAAATTAGTGCCAATTTATGAATCAAATAGGTGCAAAACCTTCCATTCAGTTAGAAGGATGAGGAATCTCCATTGAAATTTTTCTCAACGTGTCTCACTAATTCATTCTAGATTTTAAAGTTTTGGAGAAGATAGAGCCAAACTTGGTAGGGGAACCTAGAGCAAACAAGGGTGGTGAGGAATTGGAAAGTGATGGAAAAATCAAATAGTTCATATTGAGTCCATAGCCAATTCCTATGGGACTTCCTACATCAAGTACTCTAATGACACCACCCTTTACTATCGAGAGGTCTACATCTATGTCTGGTACATCAATGGGATTTCAGACTAGACCCCTTCTTTGGGTCGAGGAACAGGTTAAGTATAAGAAGGATATTGTGAGAAAAATTAGGGAGATCGATGTAGTGAATATCACTCAGGTATATAAGGCCAAACCCCCCAAGAAGGCCAAGACATAATCCAAGACCACATTCACTACCACAAGAGAAAGGAATTTGGATGTAACCATTCCCCCACCAGATGCTTTGAATAAAGATGTTCCTTTTGAGAGTTACACTATTTATAGCTACAGTCTGGTGGAGCCATCAAAGAACTAGTTGAAGCATAGCTCACAAGTTTTGGAAAACATAGTGGCTCATAGGATATATAAAGACAAAGCCACTATGGAAGAGTGGAAGGCATAGAATCAGGCTATGATCTAGTACTTGAAAAAGATACTGAGTGAGCCCAAGGCAATAGCTCCAACTACCAGTATTGCTCTAGAACATCCTCTCTTATCAATAGAGTCATTTTATTTTGGATGAACTAATGATTTGAAGTCCAGAGGAAGAGAAATAGAAAAATGGAAAGAATATCTATGTATTAGGGTAGAAGAAATAATCCACTCAGTAATTAAATTCTTGAACAACATAATGGAAAATAAGAGGGAGTGTGATGTTCAAATACTTTTCTATGAGAATAATTTCAAGACATGGGAGAGGTTTGACATAAAATGGATGAGGTCTAAAAGATGGTCATAGATACTTTGATCACAGAAAGGATCATTGCTCCCAATGATCACAAAAAGCCCAAGGAGTATCAAATAATAATCAAACATCATTTGATGATGCTCAAACATAACCTCTTCAATTTAAAAGGAGAAGAGCAGTACCTCAAGACTAAAACAAAAAAGATAGATGTTACATTAAGAAAGATGATATGACTTGATGGTGCAAGTGACTTGGAGGAAGAGACGATACACATCACTCTAAAAAACCTCATCAATGCACCACAAGAGTCTTTTGATCTTGATAAAATAAAATAGTTGGTGTCACTTGATAAGTCTTGTGGCCATCTTAAAGAAATAATTGGATGAAATAAGACCATGCTTCAAAAGTTTGTTACCTAGCTTGAAGAGTATATAGTAAAATTCAAATACCAAGTGGGCCCAGACCAAGGGAATATCACCCCTATGCTAGAAGGATATACCAGGTATAAAAACAAGTTGGAGAAAGATTCCAACACCCAGATTGACTTCAGAGCATAATAAGATATTTTGGTTATTTTAAGCTGGCACCACTTCTTTCTTCCCTTCCCTCCCTTATTATTTCTTCTTGTTTCCCACTAGGAAACCATTGTACTTGGCCCATTAGTGACACATCCATTTCAATTAGTTTTTGTGTAATCATGAGGATACAAAAGGGAAATTTTTGTCTATTATACAAGAGGATAAAGGTTTTATTTTATCCTTTATGAGATATTCATCCACATAAATAACTAGAAAATATCTCATCAAAATGGAGGATCAATTTTTCCATCATCACACAATCACGAGCATAGCCATGTATGTTTTGTTTGTACATTTTTCTAAACTCTCATTTGGATTAATGGACATTTTTTAGATGATCATGGTTTTACCTCTTCTAATGTTGCTATGAATTTTTGCTTGTGTTTCTACAATAGGTTCAATGGACATGCTTAGGTTCTTTCAAAAGTATCTCCTAGGAGATACCTCGAAGGTCCTTGGAATACCTTCCATGTTAATTGCAAAGGTCCTTGTAAGGGATTTGATATAACCATGAAACTTTTTTATTTGGCAAGAATCTTGATGCACACGATTAGAATTTTATTTCAAGGTACCTCTTGGGAGATACCTCAAAGGGCCTTAAATACCTTATATATTTATTTAAAATGTCCTTGTAAAAGATTTGATATAATCATGACTACTTTTTATTTGGAAAGAAACCTGATGCACACTATTGGAATTTTCTTTCGAGATATTTCTTAGGAGATATCTTGAACATGCACATGATTTGCAAATTTATTTTAAGGTATCTACTAGGAGATACCTCAAATGGTCTTAGAATACCTTATTTGTTGATTGCAAAGGTCCTTTCAAAGGATTTGATATAATTGTGGCACCTTTTTATTTGGCAAGAACCCTGATGCACACAAGGTATCTCCTGGGAGATACCTTAAACATGAGCACAGTTAGGATTTTCTAGGGGATACCTCAAAGGGCCTTGGAATACTTTCCATGTTAATTTAAAAGGTCTTGTAAAGGATTTGATATAACCATTACAACTTTTTATTTGGAAATAACCTTGATACACACTATTGGAATTTTCTTTTTAGATATCTCTTAGGATATACCTTGAACATGCACATGATTGGAATTTTCTTTAAAGTTGTCTCCTAGGAGATACCTCAAAGGGCCTTAGAATACATTATATGTTTATTTCAATGGTCCTTGTAATGGATTTGATATAACCATGACACCTTTTTATTTGACAAAAATTATGATGCAAATGATTGGAATTTTCTTTGGAGGTATCTCTTAGGAGATATCTTGAACATGCACATGATTGGAATTTTATTTAAAGATATCTCTCCTATGATATACCTAGAAGGGCCTTGGAATACCTTCCATGTTGATTGGAAAGGTCCTTACAAAGAATTTGACATAACCATGACAAAGTTTTATTTGGCAAAAACTCTTATGCACACTATTGGAATTTTCTTTTGAGATATCTCTTAGGAGATAACTTGAACATGCACATGATTTGGAATTTTATTTCAAGTTATCTCTTAGGATATCCTTAAAATTATACAAATATCATGCATCTTGAAATATCTAATGGTTTGTGTTTTATCGTCAAAGGATGATCTAATGGCACAAAGACCCCGACAAAGCTACATCCCTAGATTTTATCCAATGGTTCTCATTTTATCATGAAGACTCAATCAGATAAGGTGAGGCATAAATGAAAAGTCAAAGGACTATGGAAATCATAAATAATTAAAAAGTGGCACCATCACATTCAAGGATTAAAATCAAATGGGATTGCCTGACATAAATAACTAATCATGAGCAAGCTCCTAGATCATTATCCTATGGCCCTCGCTTCATCACGAACTTTGATCTAATGGAGTGAATTAAGTCCAAAACCATCAAAATCCCTATGGAAGTTCCAAGTGTCACCCTCATATTTGGATATGAAGATTTAACGAGCTTAAAATTGGCATTCATTCAATCATTTGATCATGAAGATACTAGTCTAAAGGTAAGGTATCTCTATAGATCAACAACATGTGCTTCATCACTAGAGGATGATATAACAGTGTGAAGGCCCTAAAGACATTTTAATGAATCCCTAAGACCCTATGGGCTTAATGTGTGATGAAATCCCATTCGAAGTAGAACTAACAGATGATCTAATAGTTCACACTTTATCACTGAAAGATGATCCAATGACATGAAGGCACCCATGAATTTTCAATATATGACTAACACAAGATACAGAGCATAGGGAGGCATGCAGAAAATTCCAAGTGTCATAACCATGGGGTTTGGAATAGAAAGATCCAATCGTAGGCAAAGACCCAGATTACAATCAATGACTCATGTTAATCCAAGATTTTTATCTGATGGTACAAAATAAAATAAGGTATTTTAAATATCAATGGCTAGTGCTCAAAGACATTTATAAAATATGTTATGAATGGTCTAGATGAATGCCACATAGGCACCATGCAAGAAAAATAGTACAAAGTACAAGATCTTATGGGCTATAAAATGCACAAGTATAAAGGCAAAGGTCCAAATCAAATCCAAGGCATGTATAGGCTAGAGTCTAGATATATCTCACCATTAAAGCTCTATAACCCTAAACCCTACATAAAAGTGACCCAATTGAATTCATTTGGTCATAATTTAATCCAAAGATAAATTGATTATGTTTTTGAGTGCAAAAGAGCTTTCACAGAGACTAATTTACAAACTAGTATCAATAAATTATAGAAATAGAAACCATGGTAGCTCGTAGGCAACAACTAAAATAGGAGACCAAACTCTACTTGTCAATAGATAATGAGGGCCGAATATTTAAGCACACTGAATTGGACATTGTGGACCTAAATTCCCCAGGCATTAAGAACTAGTCCAAACTATTCTTCATGGTGGATTAGTTGAAGCCCATCACAAAAGAGGAGCAAAAAATTACAATAGTGAGCCAGAGGCACTATGACCTAGTTGTTATTTATATGGTTGAGCTCCACTATGTTGTGGCAAAACCTAAAGTACTGCATTGCATAGATATCCTTGCCCCTATCTTTGTTGACTATAGATTGATAATGAATGGATCATACAAGAAGGGAATTCTAAGAAGGTATCATATATTTATTCAGTAGCTTCTATGAAATATTATATGCTCCCAATTCCCCATGTAGATTTTTCTAAAATCAAAGAGTGCACCTCCAAACATCACCTAGACTCTATCCTTAGACCCTAGTTGCACCAAAGACCCCATATCTTCAGAGACTTTGAGGGTAAGATCATAATACTCCAATTTAGGGAGGGAATTAGGGTAATAATGACCCTATTAAACCAAGCCTCTGGATCCTCTTAAATTACCTATGTGAATAAAATTTGGGTTCCCTTTGTGCATTTCATGGTGGAAGAAAAGCTTACCCCTCTAATTGGAGATTTGATCAGTGTTTTCTTGACCAAACAGTTCATTGCCATCAAAAGGAAGAAATATAAGCAATTTTATATGATGTCATCCATATTAGATGCCCTACTTACCTCTATCAACTTTCCAAGGATTAGTAATTGATCTACTGAGGGAAAAACTACCATCTCCCATAATTATTCCAAATTGAATATCTTTAAATATAGGAATCATATGAAATTTATTTGTGACTATGTCTACCTTGCCATAGTGGAATCCATCCTAGGTGTTATCATGCCTAGGTTCCATCCACTAATCAATAAGTACATGGAAATGATGGGTGACATATGGTACTACCCTGACTGCATGATCATTAAGATTGAGGGGATCATATCCCAACATTATAGATTACTAGTATATGTTCTTAACAAGCTGATTGAGAAAGAAATTACCTCCTATCTCATCCATGGCATTGATGGAATTTGAAAAGTAAAGAGGAAGGGTCTTCTCCACCCCTTCCCTCTAATTATTTTAAAGACTACACTTTAGGATTAGAAACAATTTGATACCATTGCCAAGCATAGGGATTCATTTGGGTTTCATCTTGATGAACTCAAGATATGAGATCCTAATAACATAGTGACTAATCATTTTAAGGAGAATAATCTCCCAAAACTTGAGTACATAAATCAACTCGATGTCCATAAAGCCATTTACATTAAGGCTAAGAAATATGAGGAGGTTTTGGTCAAAATCAAAGGACACAACATGAAATTTGAGAATAGATTGACCAAAGATGACAAGCCATCAGGAGAGGCATGGAAGATGCACTCTCTCCAATATCACTTATTTATTGGACCTTCTAGGATAGCCCAAGAATATCCCCAAGAAGATCATCCATAGCCTTAGGTATAGGTTGTGAAATAATAATGTGTCCAAGGTCATGGTAAAGAGAAATTGGGAGAGAGGAAACTAGAGGAGAGGCCTGAAGAGGGGACCTCATCTTCAACACTACTCCAAAGGCCACCTTCCCTAGTTGAGTAGATAGATATGATTGCCTTAGGGCCAGAAGAGACACTTGAGGGTGCTCTCAAGGAACTTGTAGAGTCATATGACACTAAAAATGAAGAGTAACAACTTGAATAGGCCAAAGTCCAAGAAGAGGAGCCCAAGGAAGATAAAGACAAATATCCTACTCTAGGTATGGTCCCTCTGGAATCCCAAGAGAAGAGGAAACTAGAGCTAGCATTGGTTCCTATTGGACAAAAGAAGAAACCAATATTGACCATCTCTCAAACCATACGTGAGATAAATTTGTTTACTAATGAATTCCTTCTTCATGGGCTAGTGATTCTTGACTGGTTTATTTATGGGAAATTACAAAAGATTCCTTCTCTCTCCCACTCATGGGCTATGACAAGAGTTGTTGATATTGAAATATGTGATGACATCAAGCCATGGATTAGGGATATGGTAAAATAATAGGAAGAAAGGAGGATTGTGGACACTCAAAGACTAGAAAACAATAAGATGGATGCTCTAGGAGCATCAAGAAGCATAGGCGTAGAGGTCTTAGAGCCTCTTAAATTCATAGGATCTTCCACCATCATGTAGTTTAATCTAGAGACAACTGGATTGGAGAAGGTCACCACCAAGATAGCTATGGTGGGAACTAAGGAATTCACCTTCCAAAAGGTGGAGCCCTTTATAGGATTAATCCCTATGGGAGGAAAATATCTTGGAGAAGCTACCATACATGGGGAAGATGTTGAGAGCTTGATTGAGGTTCAATCATCTCAAGCAAAGGTTGGGGTCCAAGGCATGAAATAGATGATTCTAAACTTGAAAAGAGAAAAGGAAAATCTAGAAACCCAAGCCATTTTGTCAATCCCTAAATCCATAATGGACATGTTTGAGGACTCATTCTTTAATATGATCAATTATTGAATTAAATAAAGCTAAGGTAGGATGTCATAAACTAATAGGGTGAAATAGCCAAGGAATTAATAACTAAGTGGCAAAAGGCAAAGACCCAAGTTAGGTATCTCATTGACATTGTAATTAGGAATAAAATTCTTAAGTTTAAAACTATTAGCCTAGCACATTTGAATAGTATACTTGGAATAATAGTAGACAAGATTCAAGGTCTAGGTACTTGGACAAAGAATTTGAATATGCTTTTAGCATATGCTAACGAATTGATCCTCAAAATTGAGAAGCTCCTAGGAACAATGTTGTTAAATACTACCAAGACTACTACAATTAGAATCATTGATGATGATGAATTCAAGCACAAGTTCACTTTGGTCATACAATCAATTAGGAGCAAAATCTAGGGCCAATCTGGAAGAGACAACAGAAGAATTTTAGACATCATTTTCATAGTAGAAGAGAAAATAGTAGATACAAGGAGCATAAAAGAGGCCATGGCCAAAGATAACCAGGACAAAGATGACTTGGCAGATGAAGAAGACATTTGTCTAATGAAGCTAGCTATGGACATAGAGCTCATCAAAGACCCACACCAGAAGGCAGTGGAACTACTGAAAAATCAACAAGGGGATTCTTTGACAACAGGCCCACCTAATGGCTAATATTCCTTTTTGTAATGAACATTATAATATCTAGAATAGGAATATTCTTTTATAGGGTATATGCTAGTCTATTATAATATTTCCCCTAGGTCAATCTAAATGTGAAGAACAAGTGTATTCTATAACTTGTAAGGATAACAATCCTCATCTTTTGTACACCTAAACATTGTAATTGACTGGTATACTACCTGACCTGTCTATAAAGGCATGTATTACCATTTGTAAAAGAGAGAATTTTGAGTAAATTTTATATGCTTGAAGCAATTAATATAATCAAGGAATTCTAAAAAGATTGTCCACATTTGATATGTCAATTACTAAATAGCTTTTCTCTCAATTTTTAGATTTATGTCTTGAATTTGAATGGTTTCTTTAAACTCTAGGTTCCATGTCTTGAAGGAAGGACATTTGAACTACATGGTTTATTATCTAAATCTAAACAATTAGTTTATTTTCACCAGATGATGAAGATGATAAAAAAAGGTGCAAAGTATTTATTGTGTGACTATTTTCCATAGAATTTAAACCAAACAAGAAGTCTACCCATTTTTGTCTTATAAACCCACTTGACTCCTTCGACCTCTTTTCCTTTTGAAACGGGATTTATAGTAGGACTCAATGCTACATAGGCCAACCTAGGGCCTCCCTGAGCTTGACATACATTCTTTAAAATTATACTATTTTTATAAAAAATTGATTGAAGTATATATAGGTAGAGCATTTGGAATATTATTTATTGTATTGCTTTATAAAAATTTAGTGTTACAATTTGAAAACCATGTTTTCTAGAACAATAGACATGTCCATGCTCCTTCACCAGAATGCTCACTGACATCACAGTTGGGTGTGCTCCATTAGGGTAAAATACATTATAATAATCCAGGTAGACTATCTAAGTCTTAGCAATTTCATAACATATTAAGGTGCTAAACAATGAATAAAAGGGCCAAGTAAACAAAAAAAAATCACACATTTTAAATGGAGTAAAACAATATTTGAAACACTATTAAGATTAAATACCTAAAAATAAGGATTTATGCACATTTTAGATAGAGTAAAATAATATATTGAACACTATTAAGATTAAATACCTGAAAACAAGGATATATAAAAATAATGGTATAAAATATGGTCAATGCTTCAGATACTCTACAACCTACTCTATTCCAATCTTTCAGTGCTCTACAGTGTATGTTAAAAAAAAACTAAGAAAAGGAATATATTTGGTCAGACATTTTTAGCGGTTTTTGATCCTAAAAAAAAGTGTGAAAAATATATGGACCCTATTTTGTAAAGTAAATTTGAATTTCAAATTCATTGGGGACTCCTGCCTATTTTTAACAAAAATGCATCTCGAGTAGTCAAGTCGAATTGAAGGTGAGTGATATATTTAATATATTAAAATGATATTTACATATATTATATTAAAATATTTAATATTTATTTAAAATATTTAATAAACATATATATTATATAATGTAAAATAATATTACAATATTTTACAGTATATAATATATTTTATTATTATTATATAATATATATGTTAATATAGTTTATAAATCACATTATAGTTACATATTATATATTTCAGTATATAAAGAAAGGTCCTAGTAGCCGTGTACTCTAACTTTGGATGTTGAATTAAGTTACATTAACATCACATTAGATTTTGAAATTTTTAATATGTCATCTTAACTACTTATAACTAAAGTTTCAAGGTCCAACACATTATACATTTTATGATATAATTGATTTTATCACAAGAGGTCATAAAATGCATTTGTTAAACCTATGACCAAAACATAACCTTTGAAGTATCAATAGCTATGCATAAGAGTATCAATACTTGAGTCTTACTTGTCAAGATGTGATTGGTTGCTTTTAATTTTATAGAATAAAGGTTGAATAATAATTAGATACTACAAGTTCAGCGTTTGGTGCACTTTAATATTTATACACACCAATATGATCCATTGATGGAGGAACACTTGTTAACAAAATCCCTGTTTGGTAATTGGAACATGCACAACTATTAAGACCTTTCCTCTAGTATATTTAAAATAAAATATATAATTTATATATAATATTACTCAGTTATATGTGTGTGTGTGTACACACACACACACACACACACACACATTCATACCCTATGCGCATGCTATAAAAAGCCTTCCCAGAGTGCACTCAAGGGTACCCTAGGCCTGACTATATTTAGCATCCTAGCAGGCTTCACTATTGCCTAAGCTAGCCCTAAGCTTCTATTAAAACACACAAATTTCTATAAAATCAAATCAATTTTTATGCTTTCAAATTAACTAGGAAATGTTCAAAGTTTCACTTAGTTTATTTTTTCTGATGTGCATAGGAGGGGATCAAAAAGGTAGAGACATATACGGATTTACAAAATTTATTTCACTTCACTGTGTGTTCACCCTTTTCCATGTGCATAACTTTACACACACACACACTCACCATGACATATAATATATGTATATATGTATTGGTGAGAGGGTTAAAATTATAATTGATAGTTAAACCTAGTAATTCCAAACACTTGACAATGTCAAAATATTAATTAAGTTCATCTTTAAAGATAATTATGGGCATAGACTGATGAAGATCTAAATCACCATGCAATTATTTAGTATATGATGGCTTGCATTCTACATGTAAAGACAAAGAGACTCTTAGCATGTAATCTCTACGTCAAAATTGAAGTGGACATATATGTTTTAAAGACACCATCTATTCCAATGCATTATTAGAGCATAGAGCAGCATAATTGGTTTACATCAACTCGAATTAGAAACACCACTATAATTAGATATGCACCCAACCTATCATGTCAAAAGATTTTTTATTTTTTAAAATAGATTAGATCCTGAAGCATCATAGACCATAAAGGATCATAAATCATGAACTACAATCTATTATGCGAGCAAAGACCAAAACTATAGAAGTAGAAGAAAATAAAATTTAGCAGATAGAGATAATTTTCCATTCAAATTAACACATAACATCACATACTTGTAGATGGATAATGAATATAGAAGGCTGTAAGGGCACATGAAAATCATCCAATCACATCGTTGAGGTACACCTGCTAAGGTTGCAAAATGAAAAATGCTCACTGTCACTACTCCTAGTCTATGACAATGGCTAGTTATCATTTGTTTGTATTTTTGATTTTTTAAATAGGTGCATTGAATAAATGAATTTTAGTAAATATGAATTTTAAAAAATCATGAGTAAGGCCACAGTATACATGAGTCAAAAATAACTAAACAATCTTGTCCATGAGAACTAATGAACACATCTCCAGCTCACTTTACGGCACTTACAGTCAGAAACACCAATAAACACATCTCACAATCAGACATTAAAATTGAAGTGAATAATCAAATTATCATTTTGGTCTTATAAACTTGATAATTAAATCAAAAGATTGGAGTGGAGAAATAAACTCACTGGGATAGATATCATTTACGCTTTATCTTAAGTTGAATCTTTTGAATAGAAGAATTATGTATCACTAATTTAAATTAGAGGTTAAAAGACCTTATTGTTAACTAAAATTTGTTGGTCATTTTATATAAAAGTATAAAAAACTTTATTCTTTTGAATAATTTATATGTAATCTAATAGTTTGTAGACTTTTTATAACCAAGTTTGAAAGGCTACTAAAAATTAATAATTCACATGCTTTATTGCTAACTATCTTGAATGCCAAGTGTCATCTACAACATCAAATTTAATGCTTATGATAAATTTAATGGTGAAATGTGATTGAAAGTTTTAATTTAATTCCTTCCAAACATAATAATATTTGATAGATTTTCTCTTCAAAGTAATCTACCTCATCTACTGTGCACATAGCGAAGCACCACAGAGTTTTAAATCCATACCTATGATCGCATTCACCCAATTTTTGATGTTATGTGGCATTATATGGAATAAAAATTCATTTAATTTTTTAAAAAAATTAATATTATTTTCATACCATTAACAATAACATATAGATAACAAGAAAGTATGGAAACCCAAAGAAAATAATCGACAAGAACTAAAGAATAATGAAGACTCTAAAGTTCTATATGCTGAGGCCGAGAAAGAGCTTTCTATTGAAGATCCCAAAGCTCCACAAACTGAGGCAGATGAAGAGTTTACTGTTGAGGAAGATAATTCTGAGAAAGAAGGATATGGGTTGCATACAAAAATCATAATTCCTGTACAAAGAATAGATGATTTGATAGATGTATCAAAACAAATCATTGTCTATCAAAATATTGAAGACCGATGGAGAGATGGAGAGGACAATACTGAGCTGGAGGAAGGAAAATTCTTGGCTGAAGCTGGAAATAAATTAGAGGAGGGAGATTCTCTTTTGTCTCAGTCCAGGGAGATTCAGGCTGAGAATGATTTCCCTTTGAAGGAGCTTACTGTAAATGATAATGGAGAAAACTTAAAGCATATTCTAAACCAAAGAAAAGGGCTGATAAAAAAGACCATTACTAAGGGGATAGAAACTGTAAGCAGCAAAAAAGACCAAAAAATGAAGGCGAAACATCCTGCTTCTTCTACGAATAAATCTGGAAAAGGAAATGAACAGTATTTAAAGGTGAAACCGGATGTTGGCTCTCCTGACAGATCGGGAAGAAGATCAACTAAGAAAAACAGAGAGCTAGAAAGTATGCAGAATATTGTTGATGGCAGGCAGGCAACTATTCTAGATTTTACCCCTAAAAATAGATAGAAAATCTTTATTTGGATTATTAGGGGGCTGAATATAAAATGGATAATGATGTTGTCCTTGTATTACCTGATTTTGTTACTACTTTTTAGTAGGTTTAAGGATTGCTTATCCTGGTGCTTGTAATTTCTCTATCTTTTTAATCTTTATAAGGTTTCAGGGTCCCTTTAAAACCTATTTTTACCTTAATCTAAAACAATAACATATAGATATATGATAATTTTTATAATCTTTATAAATGAAGTTTTTGTGATTCTTGATTTTACTACATTAATGTGATTTGGCCCTATAAATGATGATTTTCAAATCACTTCACTACATATCCAATTGATAATGACTCATGGATACATGATTTAACCTTCATGGATATGTGATTATTTTAATTTAATGCCCATTTCTTATTAATGTTCAATATATTTGCTCTTCAACATAATCTATTATGCACATGATTTGCATTAGATTTGATACACATATAATATTGATTTATAAAGTATATTTAAATATATATTATATGATATAATAATATTAATTAATATTAAAATATATGAAGGGATCCAGATGGAAGATTGACATTAATGAATTATAGAGTGTATTATTAGTTGGATTGATGGCATCCCATGGTATGAGGGAGCCTAAAGGCTTCCCTCATGCCTCTTTAAGTTTACTACCACCTCAGTATTTAAGTCCTATGCTTGCGGATTATCAATTACAATGTGTTTTGTTGTGTTTGGTTGGGATTATGAGCCAAATAGTGTTAGCAACTATAGGCATTTATGGAGTGAGTGATATCAGAGAAATGGTATTTGATGGATAAATATCTCATGCTTGCATCAAGAATATCTTCTAGATTCCTATGGAATAAATGCATGATGTAATTGTGGACATTCTAGGGAAAGATTTTTTGGTAAATCAGGTGAAAAGTAGGGTGAACACAAAATTAGCCATAGTTTTTGCCTCGAATATAATGTTTATGGTAGTTGATGCTAAAGTTATGGAAAAAGTGGTGGTTTTCTATGTTTGTCTAGAGTTTCATGTTGGTCTAGTAAAGAATATTCTTTTGCATGATCTAACTCCCTTCCCAAATCTACCATTCTATAGGTGGGATGGATTAGAAGTTGTGTCAGCTTCTACCTTTAGGGATCTAGAGTTGAGATTTATGATCCTCTCAAGTTTTATGGAGGATTTTCAAATGAAGGTGATCATACTAGATATGTAAATTAGAAATTTTGTTTCTTTGCCATTTATGTCACAACTAAAAAGCCCAATTTTGGAATTAGTCTAGCTGTAAGAGTACCTACATGAGTAGAGGTGAGTAGAGGCATTCATAAAATTGGTAATATGGTTACTCAGAGGTAAGGTGGTAGCACCATTATGGTATAACACTATGTTGGTAGAGGAAATGGGCCCTAATGAATCGAAGGGTATCACTTACTCAGTACCATCTTCATCTAGGGGAAAAGAGACATTGAAACCTATCTTTGAATAAGTTTATATTATATAAGAGGAACTTGTTGGTGAAGATAGGTAAATTATGCTCCTACCTGATATGGATGATGAAATCTTGGTGGGTCTTAATGTCTAACGTTGGTCAGTTTCATTTCTTAGTACTATCTAGTTCTTTGGTTATCAATTCCATTTTTTTATTTATTTTTGGGGTCTTGTGTAGAGTTTATATGTTCATTTGGGGCTCTACATTCATTGTTGTATCTGGTGGTGGTTTAGCTTTTTATGGTCTTTTGGTTGGCATTATGTCATGCTTTGTAAAACTCTTTATTTACGGGCTAGGGGGCCTATACAAACCCCATAATGATCTAAAAATATATATATAATAAATTAGTTTAATATATAAAAATATTATGATATTATAATATGTCAATTATATTTATTTAATAACTAATATAACTTTTGTGTGTGCGATTAAGAGGGGTTATGTGAAGCAAAAGATTGTAAATCAACAATTGAACCTACTAGTTACTCCAAACCCATGACATTGATGTCAAAATAAGTTCATCTTAAAAATATTTGTGGGTGCAAACTTATCAATATATGAATCACCATGGAATGCTTTAGTCTACGACAGATTGCATTCTTCATGTAAAAAGATAGCCTCTTAGCACAATCACTATGTCAATATTCCAACTCCCTTGGTTTTGATTAGGTTTTGTCTTGGTGAATGCAATGTAGAAATTGATTTTGTTATAATTTAAAAAATTAGAAGAGACCAAGAAGAATTATGGGTGTAGAAATATGATAAAAATTTTAACTGGACAAATATGTTTGAAAGAAACCATTTATTACATGTGTATGCATACTATTATACCACCACCACTTATTTCTCCTAATAATTAATAATGTTACATCTTCAAAAAAATGTGGATGAAACTCCACTTATTATACATTCAAAAGAGCCTAATAATTATTTCTAAATCATTAACATCAGTTTCAAAGTCCCATGATGATAATTTTACTTCTATTTCCATATTGGAACTTCTAAAAAAATTATTGTACTATGGTCTTATAACAGACTATTAAACATTTGCTAATTATAATGATCCCTTGGATGTGATCTAAGACCCATGGTAGGAGACCCATCAAGTATAAATTATGTGTTACGATGAGTTTGTTTCTATTTTATTAGAATGAAATTTCCTAAATTATACAAATCTACATTTATATACAATCTATAAATGGATTCAAAGTCTATATATATATATATATATATATATATATATATATATATATATATATATATATATATATATATATATATATATATATATATATATATAGCAAGTGTTCTAATGTAGACTGCTTAATATGCCCTCGCATAACAATTTTAATTTAGATAAGCACATAAAATCTTTTTCCAAGAGGTCTTTGAGTTACTAGGTATGATATTGTGTCACTTATTTTAATTACCATTATGGGGTTGAATTCATCTCCAAATATTAGTTTGTAAGTTCAAGAAAGGTGACTTGCCTTCACAGGTATTTGAGTTGGTGAATTAAATTATCTCAAAAGTATAATTCCTATGGGGGGTCTAAAAATTAAGTAGTTAAATACCTATTATACAATTTGCTTATGTTACATCTTCAAAAAATGTGGATGAAACTCCACCTATTATGCAAGAGCCTATTATTTCTAAATCATTAACACAATCTCTACATCAAAATTGGAATTCCCTTGGTTTCAATCAAGGGACATCTATATTCACTGAATAAGGAGCACAATTGTTGGTGGTCAGGTTTTATCTTGGTGAATGCAATGGATAAATTGTTTTTGTTACAATGGTGTTAAAAAATTTTGAAGTGACGAAGAAGAATTTTGGGTTTATAAATACATAATAAAATTGAAATGGACATATATGTTCTAAAGACACCATCTATTCCAATGTGTATGCCTACCATTATAACACTAGGTCCACTTGTTTCTCCTAATAATTATTAATGTTACATCTTTAAAAAATGTGGATAAAACTCCACTTATTATGCAAGAGCCTAATAATTATTTATAAATCATTATCATTGGTTCCAAAGTTCCGTGACAATAATTTTAATTATATTTTCATATTTGAACTTCTATAATTTTCATTGTACTATGGTATTCTAGAGGATTATTAAACATTTTATAATTATGATGATCCTCTGGATGTGATCCAAAAACCCATGGTAGGAGACTCATCAAGTGTAATTTGTTATGATCAGTTTGTTACTATTTTATAACTAAATAGATAAGCCAAAAATCCTTTCCCAAGAGGTCTTTGATTTAGTAGGTATGATTTTGTGCCACTTATTTTAATTACCATTTTGAGGTTGAATTCGTCTCCAAATATTATTTTTTAAGTTCAAGAAAGGTGACTCACCCTCATAGGTATTTGAATTGGTGAATTAAATTATCTCAAAGGTATAATTTTGTGAGGGTAGGGCACTAATTATTAAGGAGTCAAATCCCTATTTAAGATAATTTGCTTATGTTACATCAATTTCAAAAAAGGTGAATGAAACTCCACTTATTATGCAAGAGTCTATTATTTATAAATCATTAGCACAATCTCTATGTCAAAATTGTAACTCCCTTGGTTTCAATCAGGGGGCATCTATATTTGCTAGATAAGGATCATAGTTGTGGGTGATCAGGTTTTGTCTTGGTGATTGCAATGGATAAATTGCTTTTGTTATAATGGCATTAAAAAAATTGGAAGTGACCAAGAAGAATTTTGGGTTTAGAAATATGATAAAAATTTGAAGTGGACATATATGTTTGAAAGACACCATCTATTCTAATGTGTATGCCTACCATTATACCACCACCACTTGTTTCTCCTAATAATTAATAATGTTACATTTTCAAAAAATGTGGATGAAACTCCACTTATTATGCAAGATCCTAATAATTATTTTTAAATCATTACCATCGGTTTCAAAGTTTCATGATGATAATTTTACTTCTATTTCCATATTTTAACTTCTATAATTTTCATTGTACTATAGTATTGTAGTGGATTATTGAATATTTTCTAATTCTAATGATCCCTTGGAAGTGATCCAAAAACCCATGGTAGGATACCCATCAAGTGCAATTTAGATAAGCACACAAAATCCTTTCCCAATAGGTCTTTGAGTTACTAGATATGATTTTGTGTCACTTGTTTTAATTACCATTTTGGGGTTGAATTAATCTCCAAATATTAGTTTGTAAGTTCAAGAATGGTGACTCACCCTCACAAGTATTTGAATTGGTGAATTAAATTATCTCAAAGGTATAATTCTATGGGAGGGTTAAATATTAAGGATTCAAATCCCTATTTAGACAATTTACTTGTGTTACATCAAGTTCAAAAAATGTGGATGAAATTCTACTTATTATTTAAGAGCCTATTCTTTCTAAATCATTGCCACAATCTCTAAATCAAAATTGCAACTCCCTTGGTTTTGATCAGGGGGCATGTGTATTCACTAGATAAGGAGCACAGTTGTGGGTGATCAAGTTTTATCCTGGTGATTGCAATGGAGAAATTGTTTTTGTTATAATGGCATTAAAAAAATTAGAAGCAACCAAAAATGATTTTGGGTTTAGAAATATGATAAAAATTTGAAGTTGACATATATGTTCTAAAGACACCATATATTCCAATGCGTATTCCTTCCATTATACCACCACCACTTGTTTCTCCTAATAATTAATAATGTTACATCTTCAAAAAATGTGGATGAAACTCCACTTATTAGGCCAAAGCCTAAAAAAACATTTCCAAATCATTATCATTAGTTCCAAAATTCTATGATGATAAATTTACTTCTATTTCCTTTTTTGAACTTCTATAATTTCCATTGTACTATGGTCTTGTAGCAGATTATTGAACATTTTCTAATTCTAATGATCCCCTAGATGTGATCCAAAAACCCTTTGTAGGTCTTTGAGTTGCTAGGTATGATTTTGTGTCACTTATTTTAACTACCATTTTGGGGTTGAATTCATCTCCAAATATTATTTTGTAAGTTCAAGAAAGGTGACTTGCCCTCACAGGTAGTTGAATTGGTAAATTAAAGTATCTCAAAGGTATAATTCCATGAGGTGGGGTAAATATTAAGGAGTCAAATCCCTATTAGACAATTTGCTTATGTTACATCAAGTTAAAAAAATGTGGATGAAACTCCACTTATTATGTTAGAAACTATTATTTATAAATCATTAGCACAATCTCTACGTCAAAATTGCAACTCCCTTGGTTTTGATCAGGGGACATATGTATTCACTGGATAAGGAACACATTTGTGGGTGATCAAGTTTTGTCTTGGTGATTGCAATGGAGAAATCTCTTTTGTTACAATGGTGTTAAAAAAATTAGAGGCAACCAAGAAGACTTTTGGGTTTATAAATATAATAAAAATTTGAAGTTAACATATATGTTTGAAAGACACCATCTATTCTAATGTGTATACCTACCATTATATCACCACCACTTGTTTTTCCTAATAATTAATAATGTTACATCTCCAAAAAATGTGGGTGAAACTTCATTTATTATGCAATAGCCTAATAATTATTTCTAAATCATTACCATTGGTTCCAAAGATCCATGATGATAATTTTAATTCTATTTCCATATTTGAACTTCTATAATTTTCATTGTACTATGGTCTTGTAACAGATTATTAAACATTTTTTAATTCTGATGATTCCCTAGATGTGATTTAAAAACCCATGATAGGAGACCCATCAAGTGTAGTTTGTTGTGATGAGTCTATTACTATTTAATTGGAATGAAATTCCATAAATTATATAAATCTACATTTAGATATCTATAAGTGGAATCAAAGTCTATATATATAAATACTATACATACATACATACATACATACATACATGTGTGTGTGTGTGTATATGTATATGTATATGTACACACACACACACACACACACACACACACACACACACACACAAATACATATACATATACATATAAGTGTTCTGAGGTAGACTACATAATATGCCCTCACATAACCATAATTTAGATAAGAACACAAAATCCTTTCCCAAGAGGTCTTTGAGTTACTAGTTACGATATTGTGTCACTTATTTTAATTATGGCCTAGTGAAAAGGATCACTTCTTTGAGTTATGAGGTGAAATTCATCTCCAAATATTAGTTTGTAAGTTCAAGAAAGGTGACTCACCCTCAAAGGTGTTTGAATTGGTAAATCAAATTATCTCAAAGGTATAATTCTTAGGGGTGGGAGCTAAAAATTAAGGAGTCAAATCCCTATTAGACAATTTGCTTATGTTACATCTTCAAAAAATGTGGATGAAACTCCACTTATTATGCAAGAGACTATTATTTATAATTCATTAGAAAAATTTCTGTTGAAATTACAACTCCCTTGATTTAGACCCCAATATTGGGCTTCAAAGTTGAAGTACTCAATGTGTTGTCGGCCGAAATATTTAACCCTACTCTATATTGAGATATCACATGGCTTGTTTTCATGAATGAAAAGTTAATGTTTATAGATTGGTATGGTGTGGACTACTTATTCCATCACATAACCATAATTTAGATAACCTCAAAAAATCCTTTCCTAAGTCTAGGTTTTGAGTTACCAAGTATGATTTTGCGTCAGTTATTTTAATTACCATTTTGGAGTTGAATTCATCACCAAATATTAATAGTTTATTTATTCAAGAAACATGACTCACTCTCATAGGTATTTGAATTGGTAAATTAAATTATCTCAAAGGTATTCTATGGGGGCTAAAAAATTGAGTCAAATCCCTATTACACAATTTAATCATGTAATTTAATGAAAAAATATGAATAAACTATTTTAATTAGAATAATTATAATAAACAATAAAATTTGTAAATATTTTTATATTAAAAAACTATCTGAGTTTATTATTTATTTTTATTTGTGTTTAAATCATTAAATATTTTTATTAAATAATGTACATAATTGTTTAAATGTTTAATATGTTTAAATATATAAATACTTATTAAAAATAATTTTCTCGTGTTCTTCAAAATCAGGGTTAAGTTTATCTTTTTCTCATTCCATTATTTTCTCTCAATTTTTCTCTCTCCCTTCTGAAGGCTAAAAAACATTCTTTTATTGACTTTTAAGTCAACTATGGTGTTAGTGGTGTAAACGTTGACCCCATTTTTCACTATTATTTCTATAGGTGTGGTGTTAGTAGTGGAAGATTTGACCTCATTTTTCACTATCATTTCTGCAGGTGCTTCCTATTAGGTATTTAATTTATGTAATATATTGTTTTACTATATCTAAAATGTGTGATTTGTTTGGCTTGACATGAACCTTTTATTCATTGTTGACTGCTTTCAGTTATGAAATCATTGAGATTCAGATAGACTTGGATTTTTGTTATGAAATGGATGAGATAATGAAATGGCAAAGATTATGATTGTTTAGTGCTTACATGTGAATCTCAAAAAATAATGAAATGGCAAAGATTAGGATTGTTTAGCACTTACTTGTATTCAATAGGGACCCAAATGGTGAATGTGAGGGAAAAGAATAAAAAATTTATTAACTATAATCAAATAATGAAATGGCCAAGATAATGAAATGGCAAAGATTAGGATTTTTTAGCACTTACTTGTATTCAATAGAGACCCAAATGATGAATGTGTGGGGAAAGCCAAAAAAATTTATTAATTGTAAAAAAATAATGAAATGGCCCAAATAATGAAATGGTAGAGATTAGGATTGTTTAGGGCTTACTTATATTCAATAGGAATCCGAATGGTGAATGTGAGGGGAATGTAGATGTTTTTAATGAACTGTAAGAAAAATTAATGAAATGGTAGTTAATAAAATGGTGTAAATGATTATTGTTTCACACTTATTTGTATTCAATAGGGACCCAAATGGTGAATGTGAGAGGAAATAATTTTTTTATTAACTGTAAACAAATAATGAAATGGTTGAGATAATGAAATGACAGAGATTAGGATTGTTTAGCGCTTACTTGTATTCAATAGGGACCCAAAAGGTGAATGTGAGGGGAAAGCAAACATTTTTTATTAACTATAAGTAAATAATAATAGTAAAAATATATCATGATGTGAGAGGGTTTCAGTGGTTCCACTATATCTATCCCATTGTATCATTTGTCTGTTGGCTCTATTTGTATACTACAAATTGTTTTTATTTTAGACTAAGTTGAAAAGTCATTTTTTGGCATGTTCTAAGTTATTATTCTTTAATTTTAATTATTTCCATTTTAGACTAAGTTGAAAATTTTGTTTTTGGGCTGGTAAACTTTTCCCTCATATTGCATCATAAAATTTAATAAATGAATGATTAAATAACACCTAGCATTATTGTTTGGGGTGGTAACCATTTCCATTATGCATCAATATTCTCAAGTAGAGGGGTCCCATGCATCATTTTATATTAAAAAAATACTTATAAAATATTTGCACCTTTTATATAGGAGAAACTATTGTTTATGGAGAATTTTTTGAGTCGTCAAAAGTAGTAGGGCGCTAAAGATTTATATGGTTGCTCCTTTTTTTGTGGTTTCCATCTATCATTTGCATCTAATAAATTTCTTATTTTTTTAAACAAAATTTTTTTAGTAAAATGCTCATAGTTTATCTCATTATCATGTATTACACAGAATTTTTGTAGTCTTTAGAGCACATCCAAATATCTTTGAGGCATCTGGCACAGGTATTTTGATCACCCTATACAGATCTTCAAAGCATTCTTAGACTTATTTAGATCATACTATGTATGTCTTTGGAGCACACCCAAAGCATATTCATATTAATGATAGAGCATCTTTAGAGTGTCCTATTAGTATTCAATTGTCAAAGCTCACTTGTAGAATCTTCAAAATTGTAGTTGAAAGAGATATAAAAACTATGTTACCTACTCAAAATTACCCCTCATTGGGATGTTTTGTTTTACTAAAAATTACCCTATCCTTGGGATGTGTTCCTCCACTCAAAATTACCCCATTTGTGGGATGGATTGTTGTACTCAAACTACACTATTCATCCAAGACAAAATAAAGGTAAAGAATTAGCAATAAATTACATACAAACAATGAAAAAATTGCATTCATATCCTGCTTATATAAGACTTTAACTATTAAATGTAATACAATATATAACCAAATGCAACACTTTAAGGACAAATTATATAACTATGATGAGGTATATGAAATGCTCATCATTTTCCCCCACATTTTGCCTTTTGCAAGTCATCTCATAAAGAAGTGAGATGATTGATCCTTAATCCAAATTTCTTGATTCAAACCTCTGACTCAGATCATAAACTTCAAAATGATGGCCCCAGTCATGGTGGCCCCTTGGCAAGAATCCAAGATCTATGAGAACTATATGCACATAGGCTTCAAATTAAAAAATTTCTTGAGAATTCAAACACTACCATGTAGATAGAGGACACATAATGATAGGAGGCCTAAACCTCATCCCTATCCAAACATATGAACCTGTTTCTTCTAAGAGCTAAGTGATTATCTAGAAAACTGCTTTGGCTCTTCTTATACTCCATTTAATATTGGTGGGGTTGAGGACTTCCCTGTGCTTCATCTCAACAGGTAATGTCTCTCACTTGGAAAGACTTGCATTGAAACCATTGGCATAATGGTGGTTTATAAAATATCTAAAAGTAAAAATATTAGATCTCAATAGATCATGATACTTGTTCTTCACATGTATATGAAAGTGTTTGAAAAGAAGAAATATGTTTCTTTACTTCTAGAAATTCTGGTCTCATGCATAACCTAGTGGTGCTATGTAACTCCAAAATCCATTATTGTCATGTTTCCATGCCATTTGGTTCTTTAGAGTGGAGATAAAGGCACACAATTGTGTCTCTCCAACAAATAAATTTATCCAAAAACTAGATTGATACCCTAACAACAAATTGAAAGTATAAAACTCATAAATGGTATCCTACCTTTCTTCAATACTATTTAGAAAAATGTCCATAAATACATGTTCATCTTCAATGATATGTGAAAAAACAAGGGAAATTAACTGAATCTGCCATTTATAAATATGCTCATGTAAAAAAAAGAACATAAACTGATGAAGGTTGCTTACATGTTAATAGTTTCTCAAAAATAGCATAAATGTGATGGATAGAATCCTTTTTTTATGTAATTGTAGTTGGGATGTTGTCAATTTCTTCTGAGATTCCTACTTAAGTTTGAAATTTTCATCCTTCAATTTTTGAATTTTCTTCTAGGTGATATTCCAGGAAGAGATTATTTCATGTAATGAAATATGGAAAGAGGGAATAACTCTTGTTGGACCCTCTATCTGAACTACAATCCCTTGTGTTTCTCTTTGCATGGCCTAAATAGAGGCTTATAACTTATAATTTTGAGCGGTGAGCTCTATTATTCTATTAGTATTTCAAGCAATCAATATATTTCTATCATAAATACTTTCTCTTAGATTATTAACTAGATTACACTTATCAACATTGTCATTTTGTAAATCAATAATATTAGTGTCCTTGATAGCAAGAGAATTATGCAAATCAATAATCTAAGTTTCCTTGATAGCAAGATAATTATGAAAATTAGTAATTTAACTATCCTTGATAGCAGGAGAATTCCAAAAATTACTCAATTCTTAGATCTATGAAAACATTACATTATGGATTATAGTCTATTCAGCTTGTATTCCTTGAAGAATTATTTTTTGGTCACTAACTCTAGTAACAAATTATTCCCATCTTTATTTCAATTTATAAATCATCAAATCCTTACCTTTAAAATTTGAACAAATAACATCTAACTCTATTTGTTTGACTTTAATTGTTGCCTCATGGTGTGATAAATCCATGGCATGCCACAATTATTTTTCTTCATTAATAGAATGTGGATAAGATGGATATTATTCAATAAAGTGTGCATTACCCTTATTAGCAATAAAGGGCACAATATGCTCTACTTCTTGAGGTACAACTTCTTTTGTAAAGGTTCCCTCTGTAAATACAACTTTGTCTACATCCTACACATCCTCTTCTTCCTACAAGATAAGTTGGTGAATGCACTAGAGTTTAGTTGGAGAAGGATGAGGAGTGTTTGAATAAATTCCCATTTGTTACTTTGATCTCTAGCACAGTATCTTTAGAACAAATGGTAGTGGAGATGGCCATTCTATAATTTAAATTATGGGTTCTTCAATTTGGATTGTAGTGGAAGGAGGAGAGGTAGAGTGTGGCGTATTTTTGCCAGGAATTGGAGAAAACCTTTAGAGGAAAGAAGACCAAGATTTTTCACCCCTTGGTTTACTAAGAAAATAATGGTGACAAATGAGTGTAACTAGCCCATGATGGTGCGTAGACCCAGTACCTCATCTTATCTTTTGACAAACATTAATCATAGCATTGTGAAGGAAATAGGGAAGTTTGATCATATATTATTCTTGAATAACTCCTTTCCTCAAATGAAGGAGTCTCATAGCATCTCCACCTACTACTATAAAATGACCATCATAAGTGATATATTTAATTATCTATAAAACAACATTTTACCAAGGTTGAGGATTACTTTCTCTCAGAATTCCCTTGGCCACTCCTTGGGGGGCTTTGGCCTATCTTGGGCATGGTTCACTTCATTCAACAAACATATAAATTAGGTCAAAAAATGATCTTTTCAATGTCAACTACTTCATCCTCAAGAATCCTAGATAGAGCACTAATTACAGAGGGACTCACTAGAATGTTTTTCCCTTTGAAAATAACATGATCTTCATCAAAATTATCATAGAATTCTTGCACAATTTCTTCATGGAATCCCTGAAACATTTTTAAGAAATTAAACCAACCTATTATTTCAAAGACATATTTGGCTACTTCATCTTGTAGTGATGCATCAGAGGATTTTGGCTCACTTTTTTTCTTTCTCCCATCCATCTTCAGATAAACACTATTTAATTACAAATCTAACTATATTGTAAAAACATAAAGCTTGAATTGGCATAGGGAATAAGGGAAGAAATAATTGAGATATATGACCTAGCAATTGTTGGCAGTGATAATGCAAAAATGAATAGTAAATCAAGTTATATGATGTGATTATGACAAGAATGGTGGTTGCAGTTATGGTTATCTCTTCAGAGCATGCGAGATATAATGGAAAGGTGCTTAATTTGGTCAAGTAATCATGTGTATCATAAAGGTCATTATTGGCAGTACTGGGATCAATAATCACAAGTAATTATGTGTCATACCAAATCTTTTTGAAAGACCATCTATTTAAAACATAGTTACATCAATCTTGTTTGAAAAGATCATTTGGAAACATTGTCACAAAATATCATCACATCAATTATTTTGGAGATATTTTGAAAACACCATCACATCAAATTATGTATTGCAACATTGTTGGTCTAATGGCATTGTTTTGATTCTCAATGATGGAGGTGGATTTTTCTCATTCATGATTTTTCATCTTAGGAGCATAACTATCAATCTTTGGAGGTAAATCACTAGTATTCAAACCTAAAAATTCAAACTTTAGAGCAAAATTGTAGTCCATTCCGACTTTGTTTATATATAAAGGTATAAAGTACCTTATATATATATATATATATATATATATATATATATATATATATATATATATATTATATATATATATATATATATATAAATCACCTAATTTATTAAAAACATCTTGTATATATTTAGCACCTGATATATATATATATATGGTTTTTTTTGTATGTATTTGAAGCCAATTGCATCTACTTAATCCTTATCTTGTTTAAACAAACACTTTGGAGATCTGTTGATGGAGGCAATGGTTGAGCTAGAGTTTGTCCCATATGAATAGAGAAATGGGACTTGTTTTGACTTGGAGATTTCAAATGTTCTTGCTTAAACCATGGATTTTGAATTTTGATTGATGATATCATATATTGTCTTAATATGGGATGAATGCATGAAAGACCTTTTTGGCAAGCTTGATTAATGGGTTAGCTTGTCAAACTTCAAACTATTGATTTCAGTAATTAATTACTACAAAATTCAATTTAACTTTAATTTGAATTTGATTTGCCATCAATTTTAGGTTTAAAGCTAAAGATTTCCACCTTTTAACACATGGATACCACCTCAGATACAACTAAGTACTCACATGGCATGAATATGAATAAGTTATCTAGTTGGATCAAAATCTAGACACATGGTAACTTTTGATTGCCTCATAAATTCTTGGAATGTAGATTTGTGTGATGACTCTTCTATTTCTCATGACCTAGTAACCCTTAAGTTGTAGTGAGTTATTGGGTGGTACCTTTCAATTCTGATACCTTGAATGGGAAATCCACTCTTGTGCCTATTTGAAAGATATATAAGGAGATAACTTTAAGGAGAAATTGAATTTTGTGTATGTTTTAAATGTATCTCCTAAGAGATACCATGAAGGTATTACATGGGTCTTCAAAATATTAGCCAGTAGTGCCTTCTGTGCAAAGGAAAATTCCACTTATTTTTTGAAGGAGAAATCCTCTCTTGTGCCTATTTGAAAGGTATCTCTTAGGAGATACCTTGAAGTGGAAATCCACTCTTGTGCTTGAAAGGTATCTCTTGGGAGATACCTTGAAGTTATTATAAGGGCCTTCAAAATATCACTTAGTAGTGCCTTGTATGTAAATAAAATTCCACTTGTTCCTTGAAAGAGAAATCCACTCTTGTGCCCATTTGAAAGGTATCTCCTAAGAGATACCTTGAAGGGAAAATACACTCTTATGCATGTTTCAAAGGTATCTCTTAGGAGATGCCTTGAAATTATTACAGAGGCCTTAAAAATATCACCCAATAGTGCCTTCTGTATATAAGAAAATTCCACTTGTTATTTGAAGAAGAAATCCACTCTTGTGCATGTTTGAAAGGTATCTCCTATGAAATACCTTAAAGGGTAAATCCACTCTTATGCATGTTTGAAAGGTATATCCTAAGAGATACCTCAAATATATTATAAAATATTTCAAAATATCACCCAGTAGTGCTTTCCATGCCAAGGAAAAATGCCCTTGTACCTTGAAGGAGAAATCCACTTTTGTCCCTGTTTGAAAGGTATCTCCTATGAGATACCTTGAAGGGTAAATAAAATATTATACATGTTTAAAAGGTATATCCTAAGAGATACCTTGAATTTATTATGAAATATCACTCAATAGTGCCTTTCATGTAAAGGAAATTTCCACTTGTTCCTTGTAGGAGAAATTTATTCTTGTGCTTGCTTTAAAGGTATCTCCTAGGAGATACCTTATGTTGGTTCCCAATTGTACACATCTATTGCTCGGACTTGCACACTTGAATAATGGGGTAAGAAAAGATGGAAAACCTATTAAGTATGTCATTGTAGCCAGTGATGGGTTAGACATTAACACTAGACCAAATGTATAAAATGACTGAGATGCACCTACAAAGGGTATGGTCAGTTCCCTGCTACTTCTGGCTCTACATGAACCAAGGTGAGAGGACCTAAGGGGTAGCTTACTCTCATGAATGGAATCTATATCTCAATCTTCATGGGGATTAATCCAAACTTGACTGGAATATAACCAAACTTTCTCAATCCACCTAGCAATGGTTGTCATATAGAGTGAACAAATGCTCTAGGTCAGATACAAGCTACTAAAGATAGATATGAATATGATTACAACTTCCATTATAAATAATCTTCAATAATAGGGGTTGAATAATAGATTTTAATGCTGATATTTAATGTACAAAATACAAATACATGTTGATTATACAATATTTATGTGCTCGTAGGCAAATTGCACTTTAGATATGTAGAAGGTATGTTATATGCAAGGTAAAACAAGGTAGGACAAAAACTATCAGTTAATAGAGATTATAAGTGGAGGGTTAACATATGAGCACAAAGAAGTTCAAATAAATTGCCATATCACCTCTACTAAAAAATGTTGCACTGACTTAGAAAAAATGAAACTAAAACCATGCGTGAATGATATCTTTGTAGAACACTTCCTGGTTGAATCTGTGAGCCCGAGACTACCCTTAAAAAGGCTCTCAACACCCTATTTCCAAATCTCAAAGAAGAAAGGATTTTATAAACTAGATATACTCTCTAACTGACTACCATAAAGATGAATACATCAAATCATTGATCAACTAAGCATTTAAAATATGGCATTGTACTTCAACAATAGAAAGAGGATGGAAACCATCAACAAATTTCATTTATCGATTGAACTGAAAATGAGTACAATGTGTAGTTGACAACATAACAAATATACGCTATGAAATAAAATATTATAATAAGGGAGACATGTCTAATGCTCTCAAAGCTTGAAAATGATTTTTTTAGGAATATTACACATTGATAACTCTTCAAGGCTATATCTCTTGACTCAAAAATTCAATTGACCCCTGTAAAGGGACACACCACTTTTTCTTATACAATTGAGCTAGTCATAGCATATTCCTAAAGGTTCTCTAGCTACAATATTCCTTCACGGGCCTGGAGTTTGTTAGACCTTATGATGAACATGATTCTTAGGATTATGCACATGCTCCGATGATGAAGACAAAATTGATTGTCTGCTAAGGCAGAATGTTTCTTGTTATCCATGTGGAGGATAACCATATAAGAGACAAAACAAACATTTGTCTTCTTACACAACAAATAAAACATTCCTTTCCTATGTACATGATTATAAAAACTATCTCAAAATGGACATGCAATGAAAAAAGAAAATGGAAAAGAAGGGAAAAGGGAAGTGAAAAGAAAGGAGAGGTAGCACTAGTTCAGAAGAAACTAAAATATTCAATTAACTTCTAGAATTGATCTGAATGATGGAATCCTTAATAAACCTATTTTTGTATTTTATATATTCCTTGAGAATTGGGGTGAGACTCCCTTGGTCTAGGCCTTCTTGGTAGTTGAATTATAATATTCAATCTAGGCAACAGTCTATCAAATCATTTGGTCACATGATTTATCTAGTGACGCCAATTGTTTTATCTTATGGACATCAAAATATTCTTTTGGAACATCAATGAGGTTATTTAGAGAAGTACACATTGTATCCTCCCCCATGTATTTTGTACCATTAAGGTTTACCATATTCCTTAGCATGACATCTATCTCACTTGTTGCAATCTTGAGAGACTTTTTTTTCTCCTTTCAGATTGAAAATGTCATATTTAAGCATCATCAGATGATGTTTGATTGTTATTTGATATTCCCTAGGCCTTTTATGATCATTTGGAGAAATGATCTCCTCTGTAATCAAGGTATCCATTATCATCTTATATATCTCTTCCACCTTCCATTGAACCTCCTCTTATTTCTTGGTGTTTGCCTCATAGGAAAAATTTTGGGCATCACACTCTCTTTTATTTTCTACTATATCACTCAATCATTTAAATGCTGAGTTGATTATTTATTTCACCCTAGTGCCCAGGTCTTATTTCCAATATTCAATTTCCCATCCTTTGATCTTCAAATCATCAATTCAAATAGAGTTGAGAGATGCATAGGAGAGATGGAGAGGACCTAGATTTATGGTGGTAGTTGGATTTACTACCTCAGGCTCACTTAGCAACTTTTGAAAGTAATGGATCATAACCTAGTTCTCTACCTTAAACTCTTCCATGGTGGCCTTGTCTTTATCCATCTTGTGGGCCACCATGCTAACAAAAACTTGTGAGCTATGTTTCAACTCATTTCTTGATGGCTCCCCCAAACTATAGATATAGAGGTTTTAACTTTTGAGGGATCATCCTTCTTCAATACATCAGGAAGAGGGATGGGTATCTCTACATTCCTTTTTCCTATAGTGGTGAAGGTGGTCTTGGAATGTGTTTGGACCTTTTTAGGGGGCTTGTCCTTATGTGTTTGAGTAATATTCATTACATCTATCTCCCCTATTTTGTGCATAATGTCTCTTTTTTCCTTGATCTTCTATTTGACCCAGAGAAAGGGTCTTATCTAAAATCCCATTGAAGTGGTAGACATTATTGGCATCCTCGAGATAGTAAAGGGTGTTAACATTGGATTGTTAGATGTAGGGAGTGATACAAGTTTTAGTGGTGGGCTCAACATAAATTGTTTAATCTCTTCATCACTATCTTTATCCTCACCTCCCTTAACTGCTCTATGTTCCCTTTCCTATCTCAGCTCTATCTGCTCTAAAACATCAAACTCTGACTTGAGCTAATTAGATTCCATGAGCAACTTCTTAATCAAACTTCCCTATTCTATTGATTAGCTGGAAGGTTGCATTCTTCTCTTTACCTTCTTTATTTGTTTGGGCCTCAAGCATGGATAAGACTATGGTGACATCCTTACTATCTTCATGCAACTCTTCACCAATCATAGCTTTAATACCTTTATTATGTGTTGGGTCATGGAATTTGATGTAAGGGAGAAAATTTTGTGGTAATTCAATTGAAGTGACATCTACTGAAATGCCCTCCTCAGCATCCTTATTGGAATCATCTAATTCCTTATTTTCTTATTTATGAGTGGGGGTACCCATTTGTAGGTTTGATCCCCCACATTCCTTCACATTTGAATTTTCCTTCGATGTTGTGCGTGACATAGTTGGAGGGGAAGGGACATCTTGTGGTACTTATGGAACCACCTTTAAGTGTCCTTGCTTAACTACCACCTCAGAAATGGTGTCACCTTAAATGTTCTGCTCTGACTCTCCTTCAGCTCTTTCATAAGACTTATTCAATTCTTCAGTTCCACCATGATTATTTTGGACTGGTGGTTGGTTAATGGCATTATCAATGAATGTCTCTGTATTTGATGAACTTGATCCTTTTTCTTGATGGGCTTGATCTTGCATAGCTACATCAACACTATCCTGTACAACATTATTTAAAGACAAAGGATCATTTGAGGTTAGGATATCTTTTTCATCACCTTTGCTTTGTACTATTGAGGTTTCCTCTTCTAAAAATAGGCCCATCACTAGGGCCTTCACTGTGGTTTGGGGAGTTTCCCTTGGAGTTCTCTGTCTAAATCTTACCTATAGATAATTGAATGCATGTTGCTTCTTCATCACCTCGGTGATGGGCCTACCTTCATCCAAATCCTCATCATCACTCATACCCCTTACTCGGCATATGAGGTTTGGTCATCCTTCCTCTTCATTTGGAAGCCACTTAGAGCTTGTAGAGCCTTCTTTACTCTCTTTTGTTTGGGTTATTCTCCTTCTTCCTCCCATCCTCTCTCCCTTGAGTGTATCTTTGGATGAGGTGAAACTGCTACTTATTGCATTGGTGGATCACATGAAATATTCATTAGAATGGTCATGGGGATGGACAATAAAATATCTTGCATTATTGGGTCTCCCTCTCCTAAAATGGATATGGGGGTTGAACTAGCCAATGTAACCTCCCTAATAATAATTTTGTCCCAATTTTTTTCTAAGCTTGGTATCTTTCAAAAAGACAATCTAGCCTTAGATTGTGCTATTGTTATTGATTCGATATCAAACAACTTAGTGAAATCAACATCACTTAGCTTGTGTTTTCCCTTACCTTTCACTACTAGTGATGGATCCACATGATCACCACTATACTCAGGCCGAAAACCTCTCAACTCCTTAACTCATTTGAGCTTGTAGAGGGCAGGGGTGTCATAAACACCAAGATCAACCTCATTTTTCTTCAGCCACCTAATGGTTTTTTCTCATAATTTAAAAGTCTCTCCATGGGATGGAATCGTTCTAATCCTTATTGAAGTCCACCTACAAGATGGCTTGGGCTTTATTATTGTATTCACTATATAGTGGACATAGTGTCTTCTTGTCATCAACCATATACTTGGGGATGGGGGTGATATTATACATAATAACCTCCTACACTATCATCCTTACGTAGTCTAATTTTTTGATGCCTTCCTTGATGGTGCAGTTGGACCAGATGTCTTCATAGTGTGATTGATGGAAAATCACATTGGTTACCATATTCACCAGCCACTAGAGATCATAATTTGCCTTGGGTGGCATCTTATAAATTATGTATTATCCTATTTCCTATTCTAATCCCTTTGCCCTAGCAACAAGAGGGCATGAATAATATCTAATTTGGATCAAAAAATTAAAGGGATTATTTATCTTCTTAGCCAATTTCATTTTGTGTGGAGGAACCATCTATTAGCTCAACTCTAATTCTACTAATTTATCATCCAATACCTTGGTAATTTGTTCGAGAACTCTAAGTAACCATTCACTGAGATATATGTGAATGTCCTAAATTGAATATAGGAGGCATCATACTTATTAATTACCTCATTTTTTGCTACAAACATTATGTTGAGGCTTTTTGAAGGAAACAAGACACTCATCATGATGTTGAATAAGCAATTATACACCCTATAAAAGTTCTTGAAATCATCCATGGTGATTTTTGGGTATATATCATAAATTATCATTCCATTGGGGTTCCTAGTGAACCCCTAGAATGTTTTATTATGCACCAAGTTGTACAATACATAAGAGGACATGTAGAATGTACTTATAAATGCCTCTTTTGAAATAATTGTAGCTTGGAGTTGCATCATCTGCCTATACAGATTGTCACTAAGGATAGTGGCCTAGTCCAACATCTTTTACTTCTCTAATACACATACTAGGATTAGGAACATCCATGGCTCAAATTTTTCCATGGTGGGTATCTCATAAACCTTGGTAGCCATGAAAATAACATACTGGGGCAATTCATTAAATTCCACTAGCTTTAAACTCTTAGATATCTTGGAGGCCTTCTATCTCTTCTTGGTCAGCTAGCAAGTGTTGAAAATGTCCCAAATTACCTTATCATTATTCTCTACATATTCTTAGAATTCCTCCATGGTGAGTGTAATGGTTTCAAGTTGGGGAGGAATATCAAGCATGGTGTTGAGGGCCATTATGGTGAAAGATCAAACAATCGAATGGCTACCATCGACAACAGTCATGGTGTTTGGTTGGTACACCTGAGCACATGCAATAATCAATTTTAGGTATGGGGAAGTTAAAGGTAATGTTGTTATAGGGGTGATATATCTCATGCCAATATTAATTAATACTTAGAGGGGGTCTAGCCATTGTAAGGCATTCAATAGGACCACAAAATCTAGTCCTATTACATCTGTATCCTTGATCTCATCCAAGATAGAGATAATGATGCTTTTGTTGGGATATAAATAAACCGGAAGCACACAATTTATTACCAAATACAAGCAACTTAATATGCGGAATTAACAAGAATCAACAAGTAACTAGAATCTAGAAATAACACAAGATATGAGAGACAATACACAACTTGTATTAATACTCATACAAAAAAGAATACAATAAAGAAGATGCCACTTCTTCTCCACAACCTCTTCAGAGGCTTCCCACACCTCAAGTGAACAGTAATTCTCTCCTCAAAGCTCTCTCTCTTAGGTCCCAACACCCAACTCAAACACAGAGTTGGTGCTCACCTTACACCTGTGCTCCACGCACTCCACAAGTGCTCCACGCACTCCACAAGTACTCAACATACTTCAAGTAGATCTCCCCTGAACCTACAACAACCTGCACCTCAATCTGATCTTACTTATGGAAGGATCTTCCTTGCCTTCCTCTTTGCTCTGAGTACACACTTGTACTCTAAGTAGATTCTGTTTGATACTGCTCCCTGTTGTGTTGCTATCCTCTATGATCTTGCACACCTGCAAATCAATCTGGTTCTGCACACCTGTGAACCTTGACCTTGCACACACATACACCTGTAGATCAATGATCTTACTTACCATTTAGATCTCCTATTGTATCCATGCTCACCTGATGACCAAGATCATACATACATGAAGAACCCTGCTGATTCTCCAATCCAGCACCCACACTTGGTATTGTGGCAATAGGAGGAACACACCATGCTCACCTCACACACAGAAAGAGCTTATAATATTGCTCTCTTACTCTCTAGCACACGTTTACAATACAACCATGAGTCTAATATATAGATCTCATCCAAAC
Organism: Torreya grandis; assembly: GCA_037957365.1. Lineage (NCBI taxonomy): Eukaryota > Viridiplantae > Streptophyta > Pinopsida > Cupressales > Taxaceae > Torreya > Torreya grandis. The sequence goes on from JARHVA010006213.1 coordinate 606,158, forward strand.
AATAATTAGACATCTAATTACAATAATTAGATCTGCAGCTCTCAGTCTAAAATTGGCTCTTGACATGCAAACACTTGGTTCATTAGCTAACTACCTGTAATATACTCGCAGTCGAACCACAGGTGACCGACATCGGTCCTTGTATGCCTGGGGAGTGCCGACGCTGGCTGACTATTGACTGACGTCGGTTGTTTTCCTATCTCCTCCCTACCGACGTCAGTTGGCCTGACCGATGCCAGTTCTTGACACACTCAGCAACCTTCCTAAAACCTCCTCCTCTGTTTGCATCAGTGAAGATTTTAGCTCCACAACCTAACAATCTCCCACTTGGAGATAAATACCTACACTGTACCTGTACCTGTACCCCATCTAATCTATTTCCTGGCTTGTATCCCTCTTCAAGATGAATCCTGAAGAGAACCCACCACACAACCTATGGTGTACCTCCTGTCATCTGAGTACCCTGCCGCATCTAAACCTATGTAGTGAAGTCCTAACCCTGAATAGCATGAATCCCTACTGCTGGTCCCTCTCAAATACCTGAGAACTCACTTCTCCGAATTAGCTCCTAACTCTCTGACAACACCCACCGCTTGGGCAAACTTAGGTCTATACTAGACCTCATGTGATTTTAGACACTGTTGTCCAGCCCTTAGTGTGCTCTGGCTCTGCATCCTGAACCTCACCAACACCTGATTCACATCAGCTCCCACTGGAGACAAAATCAACTTGTGATCTCCATGTCTCCCATGCTAAAGAATTTCGCTACTCTAAATTCTTCATGATATGCCACTAAACTAATCTTACCCTTAGCTCAGCAAAACCTTGTATGTCTAAACCTGCACCAAGCTCATCCTCCACATATAGCAATAGGATAATGTTGTGACCATCATCCACCTGGTAAGTCAAACACAATGGTTATACTGACATTGACTAAAGCCCTGCTTTGTCATCCACTTAGTACCACCTGTCAGTCCTGTCCCACTGTCCTGCAGCTCCCTCAAGACCGTATGACCTGGTCTTCCATCTCACGTGTCCATTCACTCTATTATTCAACTAAGGAATCCATTCATCTTTGTGCTTTCATACCTGCTAGCAACCCTACCAAGTCTCTGCTTGGTTCTGCATCATATACCTACCACGCTCCCACTGTTTCCTGGATCCTTCCTGCTCTATAGTCAGCAACTAGTATAAAGAAGAGGAACAATGAATTTGAGGCCTAATTACATCTTCAGTCCTCTATATGGGCATTTGAGACTCCTTGACAGCATGTTGTCGACCCAAAATCTGTTACAGTGACCGACCTCGGTCACCACATAGTCTGCATCCAACCGATGTCGGTTCCTGTGCCTGTCTTGACTACCAACCCTACCAACGTCGGTGTCCTCCTTCTACCGACATCGGTCTTACCTATTGCCGACATTAGTTTTCCTACCAATGCCAGTACCTATGTTTTTCCTGTGAGTGATGACTTTTTCCCCATGAGCTCCTTTGAATCAAGTCCCATGTCCAAACTGCCCTGCTCAAAAGTATCCAGCCCCATCCACTGGTCTCTGTCCACCATCTCCTCTAAGAACACCAAGGCTTTCCAGTTCTTAATCCTATCAAATATATCTATCTTCCGCTTAAGAACATGCATCTTCTTCCTACTCATGTGACCAAGCCTACGAAGCCACGTCTTTACAATAGAAGAAGAACCAGTAATATAAACAAGTAGATAAAGAGTACCTATTTTATTACCACCAGCTAATTCAAGTGTATCCACTGTGAGAGTTCTTATGCATCTCTCATCACCCAACCTTTCTGAAGAAATTAGCCACATCTCCAAACCTAGGACCTGCATGACCTCCTTCAACACCCATGTGTTGGCCGCCTGCGATTTCAGCTCCACTTCCCCTTTGCCATTTCTTTGGCAAGGCTCACCAGCTCCACTATCTGGGGCTGCATGGAAAGAGGCAATAGAATCTATAAAACAAGATTCAACTTTATCCAAGAAACCTCCTAGAGCATCCTGTGCCACATCACCTGCAACATCTACATCTTCAGTTCCTTCATGCTGATCTGCTACCAACCAACAATGTTCTTTTACCTGCTCTTTCTTTCCATAGGACCATAAGTGACCATCTGTGCTTTTTAACTCCTCCATTCTTAGCTTACTTTCATCTACCATTGCTCTACTCCCACTCAATCAGAAACCCCTTAGAGTGACTTGTAACCAAACACAAAACCGCTTCCTGCAACCTTAGCTCTGATACCACGTGTTGGGATATAAATAAATCGGAAGCACACAATTGATTACCAAATACATGCAACTTAATATGCAGAATTAACCAGAATCAACAAGTAACTAGAATCTAGAAATAACACAAGATATGAGAGATAATACACAACTTGTATTAATACTCATACAGAAAAGAATACAATAAAGAAGATGCCACTTCTTCTCCACCACCTCTTCAGAGGCTTCCCACACCTCAAGTGAATAGTAATTCTCTCCTCAAAGCTCTCTCTCTTAGGTCCCAACACCCAACTCAAACACAGAGTTGGTGTTCACCTTACACCTGTGCTCCACGTACTCCACAAGTGCTCCACACACTCCACAAGTACTCAACGTACTTTAAGTAGATCTCCCCTGAACCTGCAACAACCTGCACCTCAAGCTGATCTTACTTATGGAAGGATCTTCCTTGCCTTCCTCTTTGCTCTGAGTACACACCTGTACTTTAAGTAGATCTTCCCTGATACTGCTCCCTGTTGTGTTGCTGTCCTCTCTGATCTTGCACACCTGCAAATCAATCTGGTTCTGCACACCTGTGAACCTTGACCTTGCACACACATACACCTGCAGTTCAATGATCTTAGTTACCATGTAGATCTCCTATTGTAGCCATGCTCACCTGATGACCAAGATCATACATACATGAAGAACCCTGCTGATTCTCCAATCCAGCACCCACACTTGGTACTGTGGCACTAGGAGGAACACACCATGCTCACCTCACACACAGAAGGAGCTTATAATATTGCTCTCTTACTCTCTATCACACATTTACAATACAACCATGAGTCTATATATAGATCTCATCCAAACAATAATTAGACATCTAATTACAATAATTAGATCCACAGCTCTCAGTTTAAAATTGGCTCTTGACATGCAAAAACTTGGTTCATTAGCTAACTACCCGTAATATACTTGCAGTTGAACCATAGGTAACCGACGTCAGTCCCTGTATGCCTGGGGGTTGCCAACTACTAACCGACATCGGTTGCCTTCCTGTCTCCTCCCTGTCGATGTCGGTTGGCCTGACCGACGCCGGTTCCTGACACACTCAGCAACCTTCCTAAAACCTCCTCCTCTATTTGCATTAGTGAAGCTTTTAGCTCCACAACCTAACAACCTTTCATAGGATTTGAGGATGTTACCATTTATACCTTGGAATCTACTCAACCACGATGTCACCAAGATGTCTCCTCTACCCATGACCTAGTTTAGTTTTCCCATGTAACATCTAAAAGACACTCTAACTATATTAGCATTCATCCTAGGTATGGATGGAGATGTCAACATCTATGATTATTAGCTATGGGTGCTCTTCCTTTTGATATCAAAATAAAAGGGGTAGGAGTTCAAAATGGACTTTGTCAAAACTATTACTTCCAACATGAGGAATGAATTGGAGAATTTCTCATCGATGAGTACGTTTTGATGCTCCTCCTTCATACACCTGATCCTACACTAGCATTCCCATTTCTTTTCCAAGTATCTCTAGTTAAATTCTTTTGATACTGAGAGTTTTCCCCATGTAGTGGCCCCCATCATAATATGGACTAATGTCTTATCAAATACTAGGGACTATTATGAATTATCAGATTAGTTCATGGCTCCAATTCTCATGAATCTTAGCTGAATGGATAGTACTTCTAAGATGATGAATTATCAATAAGCTTGGCTCTCAACCAACAAAGTCATAGTTAACTAGTTCGGGGAAGCCCACTTCTCTTTCATATGAGTACATGGTTTCAAAGGAGACCCTTTCAGCTTCCCCACACATTGACAAATAGAACCTTAGACCTTGAGTAGGTTCACCAAATTGATGCATTAGACCTTATCTATAGGGTCGAGAAGAAGAAAAAGGGTGTATATGATGTCCCCTTCATAAGGGGAAGAATCATAGTGCAAAAAAAGAATCAAGGGTACCTCCTCATGACCAAGCTAACAAAACTTGCCCTTGATTTGATAGATGATTGATGGGAATATGATTTGAAAGGATACATAGCCTATTTGAAGACCACCACTGCTCCCAAACATCAAGCTTGGTCCTGCTTGGAATAAAGGAAGTTACCCATAGAGGATATCCCCCAAAATCATGTGGACCTAGTTCAGATGTCAAAATATGCCCTTAAATCATGGGAATATATTTATGACAAGGTTAAAAAATATGACCTAACCTAAAATTTATCAAAGAGAATGAAGAGATTTCTCACCCAATTAAATTAGAGCATGGAGAAGAAAGTTTCCTTAATCAAATATATGTTTGAAATTGACAAGCCAATCAAGGGCTTATATGATGATGATCAAGATGAGAAGTTTGAGAAGGTTTAGGATGAGTTTCACCCATAAGAGGTCAAGTCTGAGGAAGAATCTACTCCCAAGGTCAAGATGGGGGGATTAAGAAGAAGAAGACACTCCTATGGAGGAAGCATGGGACACACCTCTAGAATCAAAAATAGAAGAAGCGGACGTAGTGGCCACCCAAGATCCTCCAACATGGTCAAATCTCATGCCTTTAAATCCCTTAGCCCTAAAATAATATCAAGATCCATATGAGCACCTCATGGCTATGTCATCTTAGCTCAAATACATCAAGGCACCCATTTCTATCCATTTATCAGCTTCCCTAGAGAAGAAGATCTACTTCATAGATCCCTTACTTTCCACCTTTGCATATTTCTCCACTACCTCATCCCCCTCTATAACTTTATAACATGTTGTGGCATCATCTACCTACCAAAGAAGCACTACGACTCCCCTTGTCACTTCATCATCTACATTGATTCCCACTATAGGTTATAGTACCTTTTGCTACTCAACCTGGTACCACTTTGGCCCCAGTTTGCTCCTCATACATTCAACCTATCACTGATCTTGACCCCTTCTCTATTGCTATACATATCTCCTCCCACATCCCTTTCCTCACTCCGCCACCTTTATCTTCCTCATCATCCCCCTAGTGATGCAATCCCCATTCACCCCACCCCACAAACTCCCATCTTTCTCTCCTTAAACACTTCACTTTCATTCACTCACCTCCATAAACATAGGGCCCACTGCTTCATAGTAGTAATTGGTTATCCCATTCATGATTTCATAAGGGACCCCCTTTATAGGAGGGATCATTCACGTACTAAACCAATTATAGTAGTAGGTGGATTCATTAAGGGTATCCGAAAAGTCCCAAGTGCAAAATAAAAGGGTACAATAAGCCAAGGATTATGCCCAGGCTCACATGTAATCATTTTATGACCCAATGCAGTAGTCTCTTATGGTCACTCACTTAACTCCCTAACTAGTGAAGCCCCTTGAATAGATGTAACTAGGGGACTACACTATCCAAGCTGTCAGCTTTAACTTTAGTCAAGCCTAAACCACCAACAAATTCAAGCTTATGGAGGAGACACAAAAGTCTATGACAATAGACTATCTTATGGTAACCTGTCAGCTAAAGAAGACTAAGCTAGAGCTCTCAAGAGTAGAATTTATGATCGATCACCTTAATATTGAGACTAAGGCTAAAGATACTTACCTCAATAAGGCATGACTAGAGCTACAGGGTAGTATCTTGAATGAAAGCTTCTAATTGGAAGTTGATTCACATAGAGCCATCGATACCAAGTTACAATAGCAAGAGATGAAGTTGGATGAGATCTATTAGAAGCTCCATAATGTAAATTAGTCATATCAACTATTGTATAACTAATCATAATAGGACTCTTGATCAAGGACTAAGAGATTGAAAAGTTGAAAAATGACCTCACAACTCACCCCCAAGCCACTGAGATCCATCCCATAGCCTAATAGCTATACAGATCCTATTGGGAATGAATCAAAGCCATGGAAACAAACTTGAAGACAACACTAACCTTCATTGTAGACATTTATAAGCTATCATCTCAAGTGAGCACATCTGTTGATCATATGATTTATTTCTTCTCCCCAAAGGTCCTAGAGTTGTAGAGCCTTGTTCAAAAACTCTACAACACTTTTTCTAAAGCATTAATAAAAGTATAAGTGACCGACCAAATGTAGGTAGTGGCAAAGTTAAATTATTTTTAAACTTTATCAAGGTAGTAAATAAGTATAAGGCATTACATAATTCCTTGGATCAAGCAACCCAAGAAAGGTGGGTACATATAGAACAATTAGTTCAATTGGGAGTTCCTTCCCATTTCTCAAAAAATAATAGTATCCTCCTCAAGGATTAGATCAAGGCACTAATTAAGAATAATCAAGATGAGTATATCATCTTTATAGTTTTTGATCAAATGTCTGACACCCCTGAGGTTAAAAAAATATTTCACCCACTTACCTAGTTGGAGTTACATACATTAGCGATGATTGAGGACATGGAAAGCATATCCTTCAAAGAGATGTTAGATCTAGATAGATCCTTTGTTGCTCTCAACAAAAATACCTATCCAAAAGAGGAGTGGGTGCCCTTACAGGTATCCATTAAAAAGTTGTAGATTCATTTCATTTGGTCTAAGCACAATAGTTTTGGGTTCTACCACCCATAGGAAGATTCCCCTATGAGTCACTAGGAACTATCAATTGGAAATCCATGTATTTCTATTTTTAGAGTAGCTCATTTATTTCTTTGGGCTCACTCAACATCAACATGGTTCTTTGGCACTTTTTGGTGGATCCCCTTTTCATGCTTCTTCTTTATACCCCCTTTCATAATTTTGACAAGGTCCCGATCTTAATTTGCCTTCAACATATGGAATTTATATGCTTGACCTCACCAAAGAAGTCCTCAACTGCTTCAAATAATCACATATATGGAACTTGTTATCTTCATGATTACCCTAGAGTTGTGTTGGTTCATGAGTATTTAAAGAAGCACCATTGGATGATAGTGTAAGTGGGACATCTCCAAGAGTAGACATCTAGCACCACCTCACTTCTCCCAAGTGTAGTGGTCTTAACAGAATAATACAGTTGATCTAGAGGCAAATTGTAATCATGAGCCTGATACCTCCTTTTAGTTTCCTCTCCTATTTATTTAGAGCTCATTTTTTTTGTAAGTGGTAGCTGATGATCATTTTATTTCTTTACATTCTCATTTTTATGGATAACCATTATAATAGAATAGGATAGTAGCAATTAGCATTTTTCCATTCTAAAACCTTAGCAATCATAATTTCATCCCACATCTGTAAATATTTCCATAAGAAATTATTTATTAAGAATGAGAGTTTTAGGCATCAACAATATCGACTAGGAGACTATTGTATGGGTAAATTGAAGTATCTCCTAGGAGATACCTTAATGAAATTACAAACCTCAGTAACTCTACGCAAGTTCATACTCAAAGTATCCAATAGGAGATTCCTTTGAGGGCCTTTTAATACCTTCATGAGAAACTTAAAGGTATCTCCTAAGAGGTACTTTGAAGATATTAAAATGACCATCAAGGGAAAAATTGTTAAACAAGATTGAGGTAGAAAGAGCATGTGTAAAGGAGGACCTAAAATTCACTCTTGTAAGAAAAATTCACTCTTGTGAATGATTTAAAGGTATCTCATAGGTAGATACCTTGAATGTACCTATTGATGGGAATTTTGACACATATTAAAAACATACTTCCCCTCTTCTTTCTCCTTTGAAACAAATGTTTGAGGATTCCTTTGCCCATTAGATTATATTCACTAGTGCACATAATTTATTTTTAATTTGGTCATACTTTATTAGTTAAAATGTGAGTTAATGTATATATTATGAAGATTGTATATGAATTTTATATTGTAGTTTAGAATTAACATATGTTTAATCACTAATTAAACACAAAAAAAAACATGCACCGATGCAATATGCAACTTGCATTTTACAAAACATCAATATTTAAATCATTTCAATTACTTTACAAAATATCTTTAGGCAAAAAAAGAATACCACACTTAAAAGTAGAAGGTGGCCTCACTCAAAGAGAAATTGGATAAAAGGCAGAAGAAGGCCTCACTCCAAGATAATTTGGATAGAGTATAGTATAAAATAACAAATCTAAAATTAAATCCACATAAACATCTTCCATTTTATGGTGGTGACAAAATTCCTCTTATTGATTGGTATTTTTAATTGTTTATTCTACCAAGCATGCATCCAAATATATACTTATTTAGCACTACATCGAGAAAATAATCTTCTTTGATTGGAATAATCTTGGCCTGTGATAAAGTTGAACTTGAATATGCCCTTCAATTCCATCTAGAAGTATGGAATGGAGAAGAGGGAATTCTCTATTAAGCTAAAGCAAATTTAAATAAATTTACACCTAGTAAAATGGATTTGACAAAAATTAATTTTTCTCCTTCTTGTGAAACATTTGGGTTTATTTTGAATAGTTTTGACAACCTTCAAATGTTTGGGTTGATAAACAGAGATAATTTGGACATTCGAATATAAAACATGCTAAAAGAAAAATATGAACAAGGGGAAATAACTTCTTTTACTTTACACCATGCAAACATGTATTTAAAATACCCTACAAACATGAGAGAAAAAACATTGAAGAAAACAAGACACACAAGGGAAACATATTTGTATGCATATTTAAAAGAGGCCATACAAGTACTCACACTAGTGGATAAAAATAAGATCAAACAAAAGGTTAGAACACTTTTGTTGACACAAAATTCTGATGAGACACACCATGAATTATCTACATGGTATATTTCCTCTAGTAACTATGCCTTGAACATTCCTATAGCGATCTATGAATTGGGGGACACAAATATCAAAATAAGAAATCTTAATGAAAGAGGGGTAAATGATATAATTCATTCATTTATAAAACATAATGAGGTTCCAATGAAGGATGATTTGTTAATTCCTTTTGATCTAAACAACCCTAATTATTTTATTGAATCAAAGGAAGTCCTAGAAGATATGATGGAGAAAAAATAGTAAGGTTCAAAATTATAATGTCCAACACATATTTATAGCAAAATAGATAATTAATTCAGAGGAGGAATACAATTCACAATCATTGATAAATAAGTTTTGTGTTAGAAGGGAAAGATTTTTGAATTTTTTTACTTCGTTCCATATTGTGCATAAAATATGTAATCAATATAATGAAGCTAATGAAACAATTTATTAGGCTTTATTTGTAGAGATAGTTCAATCTTCAAGTGACCTTATGAAACTGAGAGGTTGGAAGAATCTTAAAATATGAAAGAAAAAGACTAGAGAAATACATAAATAAGATAAACACTTGTTCAAACATATAAACTATTCAGCACAACAACTATAGGAGCGAAAAGGCCTTATTTTCATGGAACAACTCATTTGGGATTGTTTTGATAAGGCATTTGATTTGTTTAAAAGTGGTACTTTACCTTATTCAGATAAATAAGATTTAAATTTTATTGGTACAATAGTACCTATATATATTCAAGGGCTTTCAAATAAACAAAAAGTAGAATTAGTAGATTTATTGGGAAAAGGGTCTATTTCCTTCTTGAAAACCCTTCAGTACAACAACATGGATAATTGGTGCAAAAAGTTGAAGCTGGGAGGTAACATGTTATCAAAAATTGCATATTATTTCAACAACTATGATATGACACTACCACTAGAAAAAATAATCACATCTAAAGAGGTAATGGAGTATTATAAAAATTTTGCAAAAAGGTTTGACGATTTGTGTGTCCTAAATGAAGGTATTTTTAAAAAAAAAAGGTTGGGAAGCATTATCTCAAGATTCATTAAGCATATGAATGGGTTCAACTATTAAGGAATATTATATTCATTTAAATTTAGTGATAGTGAACTACGACTTCGAAGAGTTACTGTAAATCCTATTTCATTTGTTGTGATGGGCTATGTAAAAATATAAATATAGATGTTGGTTGATCATACATTCATTAATATTATAATATAGATGTTGGTTGATCAATTTTAAATTCATATCAACATCTACGATAAATGAGTTATGGAAAAATTGAACTGATTCAAATTATGATACATTCATGTTCAAGTTATAAGGATTCAATATGAACTTTTATATGCATGTGTGCTACAAAACTGGCAAAAAATATGGTACATCCATGTATAATGATCATTATTATTACAATGTGTCTGAGCATGTAATTGTTTCTATATGTTTTTATATGGATATTTATAATATTTAAATAAATTAAATATATATTTATGAAATGCATTATTTTTTATGTTACAAAAAGAAATGCAAATCAAAATCGTATCAATGACTAGTCTAGTAACATGTAAAACATTTTCTTACAAAATTTTCATGTTATATCTTTGAGTATAATATAATAATGTTAATAAATGATTTATTTCTTTTTTAACAAACTGCAGATATTTCAAAGGAGGCACTAAAACTGACTTCTTAAAAACTATTGATTTTTGGGTTGGATGACTTATTATTTGTTGTGCACAAAATAAAAGATATGAAAATGTATGATATGGGAAATAAAGAAGATTATAAAATTGAAAATATCTCATACTACATTAGAGATCATTCCAATGAAAATTTGAAGGTAGCACTGTAGTCTTTTTCTCACGTTGGCATTTGGTCAATGATAGAGGACAATCATTTTAGGATACTCATTTAAGCCATGGGTTACACAAGTTCAAATTTCATGTTTGTTTGGGGGGGAAAATGTTCTAATCCATTTAATATAAATATAAATATAAATATAAATAAATTGGATGAAGTTATTTTTAAAGGGACCTTCGGAAATGATTTTTCAATTGCTAACATGTTGTTCATTGATTGTAATTCTTAGAATTATGTTACAAATCAAAAATTGTAAATGAGTTATGTTAAGTCAAGTAGATATACTGGAAATGAAAGCTAGAAAGATGAAAAGGATTAGAAAATAAAAATGATGTCAATCATCACATTCTTGGGAGAAAGAAAAAAATCCATGCCAACAACTGTGAACCAATGTTTAGAAATATGTAACTTCCCCTGATTCTTTCAAGTGTATTTATCATTATCATCAATTTCATACAAATCAATTCTAAATTATTTCAAAAAATATTTCAATTAATTTCAAAATAATCGATTCTAATTTAGAATTACTTTGCTATAGTTATTAGTCATGATGAATTATAGTTGGATATTCCTTGACATTATTGAATTAGTATATTGACATGTGCTCATTTACAAGATCTTCCAAATGAATAAATAATTATCAGGATATTATATTATGATGATGAACTAGATTTATTAATTTATTTTCATCCATAATTTGGCCAGTCAAATGGTGCTACATGTCACAACAATGGAAGCTACTTCAAAGGATCAATGATTGGTATGAATGCCCAAAAGGGTACCATGAATTCAAAACAATCCAATCTATTTAAAATGATCTAATACCAAATTGTTTGAAATAATTAAATTTGTTTAAAATATAGAAAACATATTTATAGAGAAAATAGTCTCCACTCCACTTTAGTGGGTATAATTTCAAATTATTTAAAATAGACCAATTTAATTGAAATGATCAGTATGCTCAAATGGTTTGAAATAGTCTAATTTATTTGGAATAAACAAATTTTATTTTTGAAAAAAATATTCTTCTAAATCACTCCATTTTATAGGTATATGTATAAATTATTCAAAATAGCCCTATTTACTCAAAATAATCCACGTATAAATGCTTTGAAATAGTCCAATTTATTTCAAATATAATAAATTTATTTCTAGAGAAAATTCTCTTCACTCCACTTTAGTGGGTATAAGTCCATTTTATTTAAAATAGCCCCATTTTATCTAAATGATCTATTTACAAATGGTTTTAAACGCTCTAATTTATTTAGAATATATGAAATTTATTTTTTCAAGAAAATTTTCTCCACTCCATTTTACGTTGTATAAGTCCAAATTATTCAAAATAGTCCAATTCATTCAAAAAGATCTATGGCCCAAATGGTTTGAAATAGTCTATTTTATTTGGAACATAAGAAAATAATCTTGAAGAAAAAAAATTCCACTCCACTTTATTGGGTATGAGTCCAAATTATACGAAATAGTCCTTTATGAGGGAATGTAAATTTTGTCATATTCTCTTTTACTAATGTCAAAATTTTACAAAAAAAAAGTTAAAATATAAAATAGAGAAAAAACCAAAAAGGTTTTAAACATTATATGAGGATTTCTTTGGAGTATAAATTTGTGTTGAAGAGCTTAGAGAAACAACAAAAATATTGGCTTGTTCTTTATCTTGAGCAAATTGGAATGTTCTAAATTCCTTGACTACTTTAATGATAATATTCCCTTCAGGGACCATTACATTCTTACAATGTATCAACCACTTAACAACTACTAGCGTCATGGTATTTGGGACATTCCTAAGCTCGGTTATTTGATTGTTCATATCTTCAAGTGAGAGATGGGTTTCAATGAGTATAGTCATTGAACTAACATTAAAATTATCCTCTCTAAAAAATATTCCTTAATAAGCTTCTTTAATTTGTCCATGACTTCTTTTACAATGAGTGGCTTAGTCCCATGTTCTATCAATATATCCAAATATAACACTCTAATATTAGAATATAGTTCCTTATGTTTCTCTATTTTTATTTGAACCTACTTTTGTAATTCACCTATAACTTATTTCAAAATCTCATTCTTCTAAAGAATGCATTCCAACCATTTGAAACAAGCATCATCTTAAACCTTATCAAAAATTCCAACTTTGACCATCAAGTTGGTGTCAATATTGATCATTTGACCAAAATATCATTACACATTTTCCCAAAGCTTCACCTTATCAATTTGGAATTTGATATGTTTATTGATATTGATAATTTTAAAATCAATTGTCTATTTCAGATTCACCACTTTCTAAATGTACTTTGTACCTTCAAAAATTATTTATCAACCCAAGATTCAAGGATATTATCATAGGTGTTATATAAATTTATGGTTTTAGTGTCATCCTTCATTATCCTCAAGAACTATAGAACTATTCATGCATTGACTAGGTTGAGGACATAGTTGACATGTCTAACCAACTATTAAACTGAATCTTACAATTACTACTAAGTGAGTTCATCCCATTCAAACCTCTTGACCATTATTTTCATGGCCTCTTATAGATTATTAATATCACTCTCTTTGGCTACTTATCCTAGTTATACTCACTTTAGATTATAATCACTCAAGCTTATTTCCTCTTCTTTTGTTACAATTTTTGGCTCGTAAATTTCTATAAATTGATCTTTTAAGGGATTTGATATTAATCTTGATTTGGTGGTTGCCTTCTTTGGAGGTGGAGTATTAAGGATACTGGATATGACATTGAATCTTGAATTTTACCTTCAACAACCTTCTTCCTTTTACTCATCATGGGCTACATCCATTCGAAAGACATTTGATTGAAGCTTGTCATTTAAGAAATCAAATGTGTTGGTTTAGGTTATTTTAGAGGTGAAGATTATAGATGAGGTAAAACAAATGGAGAAACTATGGGAGAAGGAAATGCAGAGACTAGTAATTCAACATCACAAATAACTACACATTGAACTACTTCTTGTGTAGAGGCAATATATTGTTGAGTGTTTTTTTTTAATTAATAGGTAAGTTATTCAATAGTAGAAGATGATTGTAATATAATAAAACTTTATCTTTCAACTTATTCCAAGCCTTTAGAATTACTTAACAAGTCTTACTAGGATGCTTTCACTACTTTAAATATTCATCATAGACAATGTTACAACTTGTAGAGGAGGATTAATGAATTATAACAATATCACTATGTTTTCCATGATTCTTTAGAAAGTCCATACGAGATATTTTTTCAAGCTCCAAATATATTGATATCTTAGAGCCCCTTGATGTAATGAAATTTTCAAGTTTTTTATTGATCCATTCCATCGATTATTCCAACACATGCTTCATTCACATTTGAAAATATGATATCTCTTTGACAAAATAGTTGATTGTTGACAATGGGGCACCCATGACTCCCTCCACGTAAATGGGATTGAGAAGATAACTCTTATCATCAATCATGCCCCCATATGTAAGTGAAGGCCCTTATTTTATCAAATATCAATCTACCCAAGTCACACCTTATTAATTCATAATCATTATAAAATATTTCCTAGTAATCCTCAAAATGTGAAACATGCTCATAGGAGGCAAAAATTCTAAGGTGATTTCGTATAAGCCTCTTACTATGAAAATAAGACTTGATAGCATATGAAAGGAAAGTGAAATATGAAATTTTGTATTTAATATCTTGATTATTCACTACTTTATTTCATGTGTCATGCCCAAAAGGGATAAGGAATGAAACACATAAAACATGGCTATTTCTATAAAATTTGTGCACTACACCTAACTATCTACACAATTCAATTAGTAGGATTTTGTTATTGACTAACTGGGGTAGCCATAGATAACATTTCTTGAATCCTTCAACTCTAATATATGTTAATTTTTAATATTGAATTAAGGATCTTTAAAAATGTGAAATAATTTTAGTTACTTCATCAGAGACTTTTTGTCCCAAATCCTAGTTTAAATCTTGAACTACTCCCATTGTTAATACATCATTTTCTCTCATGAAATTCTAGTTTATCTGATCCAAAGTCAATTGAGAGTAAAATTCATACTCCTAGGTAGATTTTTTAGTGGTGGATCTTTGTGTTAGACTAGGGTATACTCTTTGAGAAGATAATGAGTATAATAAGTAAGAGGCCATGAAAAACTACTTTGTTGACTCCACATGGATCAGTTGTTGGTGTAGATCTTTAGTGATCATATCTCCCCATTATACAAATTTATTACTATTGTAGATGATATTCATTTCCATAAACATCCATGTATATAAATTTATGTTTTTTTCATGTCTAACCATAATATTGATAAAACTTATCATGTCTAATAGCTCTTATTTGAAGTTAGATTTAGAAAATTTATTCGAGATATTGGAGGTTTGCATTATCTTATGTTTCAACCATGAATCATTTATTATGTTTAGGTGATTTTTGGGATTATTGTCCCTATAGTTTTATCCTGATTCCATAGTAATTATTTCATAAGTTTAATGCACATGGATTCTCAAGGTTATACCCATTGATGTTCCATACAATTTATCCATCAAAGCCACATCAATTGATTTTGTTTCCTTTATATTTGGGTCATAGTGATAAACAAAATCAAACCCCAAATTTGAACACTACATAGAAATAAGAAAGTCAACTACCTTAAACAATCCACTTTATAAAAGGTGAACAATCATAGAACTTGTATTTTATGTATTAAGCATTTTATGAAAATCTTCCAAGTCTACATGGACGATCTAAGAATACCCAATATGAGGAATGTTTCTCTCAAGTACTAGTAAAGGATCAAACCTCTTATATTTTTACTTTTTATTTTTTTATTTGGTGAGTTGGAGGGTTATTGCAACAAGAACTTTTATGTTGGGAAAATAAGAAGGAAATAAGTGTTGATGTATTTTCAAAGAGTAGAATATAGTGGTCATGAAATACTTTCTATCTTATTTATAATATATCCAAAGAAAGTATGGTGAAAATGAAGAATTTTTTAGCTCCCTAAGTAAAACAAATCTCCTTATGGATGAAAACTACCACAAACATTAAATAATATTTTTGAAAGCTATACCAATGGGAAGTATTTAGAAAACAAAATATTTTGGCTATTGTTTTAAAAGAATCAATCTTCATGAGATAAAATGATAAATAGGTAGAGTTTTAGAAGATGTTGGGATGGAGTTGTAGTATAAAATGAGCCACATAATTATGTTTTAAAATGTCTTAAATGTTTTCAAATGTACAATGGTCATTAGTTCTTAGAGATCAGATATGCTACACATCCCTATAATCGGTCCCATTTAGCCCAATGGAAAACTCAAATGTGAGCTTGTGATAATGGTGACTATAGACACATACCTAAAATTCATGTGGAAGGTGGGATAGTGATGGGGACGCACAATAAGATAGCTCTTCAGCCTCATTTCCTGCAATAATTAAAAAAAAATTCAAATAAAATAAAAGATAAAACTCAATTGAAGTGTTTCCTAGGATCCCTAAAATATTTCTCTCCATTATACCAAAACCAAGCCTAAAATAAAAACATCCTTCAAATTAGATGGAAGAGGAAGCTACTCTATGGACCAAATAAATGACTAAGGTATTCGTCAGGATCAAGACAAAAAGTTAAAACATTACCAAGTATTAAGCTCCCTAGAGATAGACTTATGATTCATAAAATAGATGCTTCATATGAAGCATATGGAGGTACATTTATATAAATAAATTAAAACTAAATGGAATAAGTTTGATATTATTGTAGTGGATCCTATAATACTACATAGAAGGCCTATCATTCTACTAAAAATAATTATTAGTAGTAAAAATTTGCATGCTTAAACACATAATATTTATGCTTCCAAAGATTTTACTTTTGCATTATGACTTGATGTAGTTTTAATAAATAATCAATAAACCTCATATATAAAAATTTGGCAACCAAATCATAACAATATAGGAAATATGGTTTTCAAACTTTGACTTCAATGTCTAGTATAAGAAAGGATCACATAAATACCTATATGACCTTATGTATAGAGAAGAATCAAAATAGTACAAAATGAATATATGTTATAATAATGTTTTAATATTTTAGGATGATTTCAACTCTATTTCACATGATTATAATATCATTCATGTTGGTATCCTATGAATAGAATAACAAAGATTCACAAGCTGGCTAAAAGTTCCTGCAGAACTCAAAATCAACATAGAACTACCCAACATAGCCATCAAATAGATCTTGTTAAAATATTTATTACATAACACTCATAAATATTATCTTCCTTAAAAAAT
This sequence comes from Torreya grandis, assembly GCA_037957365.1. Lineage (NCBI taxonomy): Eukaryota > Viridiplantae > Streptophyta > Pinopsida > Cupressales > Taxaceae > Torreya > Torreya grandis. The sequence continues at coordinate 623,271 of JARHVA010006213.1, forward strand.
AAATATTTGGACAAGGGATATAGATGTCGTAGATAACTACATTTGTATTCTCAAATCACAATTATCACTTGAAGAGTTCCAGAATATTAAATATAAATCCATGTTTTATAGAGATGTTCATATTACTATTAGGAAAAATATTTTAACCATAACCTTAACCATTGAAGCTATTGGAATGATAAGAGAATATTCAACAAACATGACGTAGAAGGATTGGATTGAAACTATGCTTCAAACACTAATAGCCCCTGGTTCCATATTATTTTTATCCATAAAAACCTTGGTCTTTTTTCTAATAAGGGCTTGTTTGAATTTTCATGTGAACACTTGTATGAATCCATTTAATTTGAATATAATATTACCAATTGTTCATATAAATGTGATACTATAATATTATGTCAAAAAATTATTCAAAATCTATGAGAACACCCTATGATGGATACTACTCAGTTAACTGACAGTTTCGTAGGAGAAAATTTATTCCTCAAGACAAAGTTAAAATATTAATTCCATATTTATTTTTTTCATAATGTTTATAATTGGGATGTCTATGATTCAAACATATAGCATAGAAGTGATTATGAGGATGACATGATTATTGATATGTCTTTTGAAAGTCACATCAAAATATATTAAGTATGGAAGCATGGATGGACGCTTTTGGTTTTTTACTTTCTACCTAATGCTAGAGACATTTCACATTCTAATAAAAGGGAGGTTTGATCACTGCTCCTAAATATGGTGATGTAGATGGTTTGTAATTTTAAAAAATACCTATATTTTAATCTATTTTTGTTGGACTAGGTGGATCTATGTTAAGGTCATATCCTTGGTTATCAAGGTGGGCATATCCCCTGACATTTTAGCTATGTCATGTTTTACCTTAGTCATATGGATGATTACATGGTGTAGAGACATATTTGTATCCCTCCATTATTTCAAGTGTTGAGACCTGACATACAAGGTAGTGATGTGAGTGGTGGGGGCATCATTATTTCTCTTTTCCCTCATGATTCTAGATGCCCTCTAGGTATTACACCAACATTTAATGATAACATGACCAAAGAATATTTCTTTTAGTCTTTTCATCTAGGTGGATGTGTTTGTCATCCATTTATTTGGTTACCTAGGTTTATGGTCTTGCTTACTAGTTAACCCCTTCATTGGTGAAAAATCCCATTTGATTTTATATAGAAGGAATCCCAAGGATCATTCATTATCATCGATGGAAGGAGAGAAATATTATTTGTAGTTTGAGAACCTTTATATATCCTTAGAATTTATTTAGTCTTGCGATCTTTACTAACACCTAGTTTAGGGCTACCTTCTATGGATATGTCTTCTATGTTTAGAATTTATACCAAGATTAGGTCTTGAAATATCATCATGGTTATGACTGAATATATGTTTAACTATAATGGATAAATATGCATTTGAAAATGTATGAGAGCCATGTTTTGTAGTTATTCTATATTTATTAATGAAAATTATTATATAATTTATTTCTATCATATCCAATATCTATTATGTATGTGGGAAATCATACTGATTTTATGTGTATTTGCTTTAAGTTGAATAGTCTTATTAATTACTATTTGATATTGTAAGGGAAAAAACTGTGTCAGATGTACCTCATGATATTTTACTATGCTATGAAATCTTCAATAATTATGTTAAATGTATGTGGGTAATTAGAACTAGAGGATATTAAGGAAATGTTAAGCCATTTTTCCATTTCCCCACTAATAACATATACTCATATCTATTATAGGTGAGGAAGCATTGAAATATTAATACCCAAATGAAATCTTTGAGGTAGACTAGAAAATTTCTCCTAGAAAGAGTTGCATCTTTCAATGCTATGGATCACATATATAATGAGTCTATTCATTTTAAATATTTACTTCAAATTTCATAAATAATAAAGAGTAGCAAAGAGAATCATGATATGATTCAATATATCTCCCCAAAAATCATTGATGCAAATTGAAAGTTAGGCAATATAGATCTTAGTGACATCTATAAAATGAGATTATTTAAACAAAATTTCTAGATGTAGATTTCATTTAAGAAATTTAATTTACAAGGTCTTGTACTCGATAATTTTGATGGAAACTATTTTAATATATTGTATAAAGAACACTTCAATAGTTTATAAAAGAAAGGGTATAAGTTTGTCCATATAGGCCAACTTCAATGGGTTATCATCTCTTTATTCAAAAAATGGCTTGATGTTCCTATTTTCTCTATCTTTTTTGATATCCTAATGAGTAACATAGCTCAAGATATGTTAGTATCCATAAATGACAATGCCCATGAATTAAAAGTAACTTGTTGTGTCTTCCCTAGCTTCATGGTAGGTTTAGAAGACCAAGCAATCCTTGAAATGTTAAATGTATTATTGAGTTCAAAAACCTTGATATGGTTCTTAGATCCATTCTAGTTAGAATTGTGACTCTATGGGTTTTTTTTATATTGCAAATATCTTGTTATCCCATCTAATTATGTCCAAATGGCACCATATAGCATGGTGATAGTCTATAGTATAAAAACCACTGGTGATTAAGTTAATATCAATCAGATAAACTTTAATGCCTTATCTATTAAAAATAATGGATTACTAATCATAACAATTGCATTATTTCTTGAACAGCATGCCCTAATTTCTTCTGAAATCATAGAACCTCTTTTCTCTTTTTGTAGCCACTCCTGCTTATGCTCACGGTTTATTGGTATAATAACTCTTAAAATAATTTAATGGTCCATCTTAGTTTGCATGTTGAACTACAACCCAAAAACACCTACATTGTAAAGACCAAATCTATGTGATAAAAGTTAATGTCAAGAATTTAGATCTATAATATAGTCTTGTTTCCTTAATCTACATGTGAATGTTTCACTCGATTTATTGTTTACACTTGTATCCCAATTTTTATTTGGTGTATCTTAGTTTTTATGCATTATAAAACCTTATAATTTCCATTGATATAAATAGTAGTCCTATATAGAGAACTTTCATGTTTACCACTTCACTTTAAAATGTCATCCTAACCCATAATTCTCCTAGGAAAATAGCTTTCTCCAAAGATCCCAAAACTTTGGTCAAAACATCAATCATATAAAAAACAATTCAATTTACAAAAACACTAAATATTAACAAGAATGCTTTGTTTTTAAATTGACATAAAGGTCAAATTTTGAACTAAAAATTATTTTATAATGTCATGGCCATATGTTCCAAATCATAAAAGTTTTGTTGTTTGGGGAACCATGGTTTCCACTAAACCACCCTTTGAACTCAAGCTAAACATAAAAACCACATATTTTCAAGCATGGAAAGTTTTTAACTTTTTTTGGTTAGTGTTTATTGAGAAGACTGGTTGGTTGAGACCTCCCAGGTATATGAACACACTAGGTATCCCATCATGTGCTTGTAGACATGCCAGTGAAGGTTGACCATCCAAACTTCATGTGTGGATATATGTGCCTACCCTATGTCACATGATTACATGGATGGAGGCCATAAAAACCATTGCTATGACATGCATAAGTGTACCCACATGTCATTTTTACAAATTTATTATCTTTTTTAATAAGTTTGTAATAAAATTAATATGAAACTCAAATTTTTCCCACCTTATGGCTTAAATGACCATGGAAGACAATTTTTCCCATATATTGTGAATCAAGAGTCCATTTTTTGAACCATCTATGGTGTTAGAAAGCTATTTTTGATGAGGTACGCATGGTATAATCAATTTGATGAGAAATTTTCCAATTGAAAATATATTTATGTTTTTTTGACTGAGTTTATTAAGTGTATTTTAATTAACTCAAAAGTCATTTATATTTACATATGCCAAAAATCAACTTGTTGTATGTATTTTACATTTACGAGTGGAATTAAAGTGCAAGGGTCTTCCTTTTGGGGGGAAAGGTGCAACTCAAGTTCAAATTAAAGTTATTTTTAGTTTTTTCAGGGATAGGAGTAGGTGCAATTCTTTCCCTCCATTCACCAATTTTTTTATAAATAACCAACCCATAGTCATTTCAAACAGCTTGCTCATGTTGATTCTAAGTGAGGAGACATTGAACCAAATATATTTATTATTTTGTAGTGTAATTACTTCCCCTTATTTACTTTGGCACTATTATTATGCTACCAAAATTTATAACTGATTGGTGAATATAAACCCAAATATCATGTTATTGAAATGAATATGATTATTTTTTGAAACTTAAGAAGTTTAGTTTTCATTTTCCAGTGCATGTAAATGGTGTATGGTTTTCTTATCTTCTTGGATTCTTATTCCTCCAACTCCTACATCATTCCTTTTATTGATTGTGCATTCACTATCTAGATAGGGGATCAATTTTATGGGTGGCATTTATTCAAACAACTCATATTTATTCTCATTTCAACATGTTTTTCCTTCTTTTCCCCTTTATTTTTCTCTTTTCAATGAGTATGGTTAGGTTAAAGTTTCACTAAAAGTAATTTGCTTCTTTCATTTTATCTTGATTTCTAAAATAGTTTATTTCTATTAATACAATTTTGAATGAATATAAATGCATTAAATTTTTAAAAATCATCCACATTTTTCTTATTTGAATCCAAAACACTTATTTATTTGGACAATCTATATGTATGTTTCATTTTTATCAAAAACATGATTAAAACTTGGAAAAATGAGACAAGTAAACTTGCATATTCATCTCATCTATTAAAGGATAAAAGAAAATTTTAAATTCTAGAACCAATATAGGCCCCTTGTATGGAACAATTTGTAATGAATCAACTGAATGAGATGTAGTCCACCAAGATTTGGTAGATATAGACCTTGGAGAGATATTTAGATCTATTTTCAAGAGAGATTGGACACTCCCTATCCATGTTAAGTTAGTGTGATAAACAACCCATTAATACTTTGGCACTAGAAAGATGGTTGAACATAAATATCTCTAAATATGCAAATTCTAACCCAAAATTTTAAGCCTTAATAATTTAAAAGCCTTGCTTATGCTAAAGATTTTTAAATGTTAAAAAATAAAATTAGCAAATTATTACTAGATCAAACTCTATTGGGGCTGAATTTGAGTTTTTACAAGTTGTTGAACACAAGAAACCTAAAGAAAACAAAAGAAAATAAAAAAAAGATACATTCAATCATCTAGTTGTTCATATATTGTTTCCATAATTCCTTTTGTTAATCCATTTACTACCACTCAAAACCAACCAATGGCCCAAGTGTATCTTGGTCGATGTAAATTCCCTATTAACATTGTATCAATTTCTTATGACTTACCAAAAAATATAAAAAAGTCTTGACCTAGGTATTTTCATGGTGGAAACCCCACTACTAAAGAAGATATTCAAGTGTTCAAAGATGTTTTTATCTGATCACACATTAATCATGAAGACATGGCTTATCAACTATTTCCATATGCTTTAAATGGAATGACCTATGGTATTTAGGATCACAAAATGGGTCTATCACTTCCTATAATGATTTATAAATTGTGTTTGCCCATCACTTTGGGATACCCATTGATCTTTCTTATACGATCACTTTGTTGTTTCCCATAGGGAGACAAATGAACATACGAGTGTCTTTAATATGCACTTACCTAAACTCTATCAAAGGTTGAAAGACACATACACTCAAATAAAACTAGATACCATACATACATAATTGAGTTATTTAGATTCAATGATATCCATGTTCCTTAGAAGAACTCTAGTAACCATCGCATCCTTGTCTTTGGCTTATAATGGGGTTATCAACATTGAACCAAAAAATTGTGCCACAAGGTTATATATTTGGTCCTTTACCTTCACTTGGCCAACCATGTGCTTATAATAAAATTTTAATGATCCACCATGTTCTTCAATAGAACAATACATTGATGAATCCAATCCTAGGTGCCCTGCATGTAATCCCAAATTTAATGTACAATCCAACATCCATGAACTTTATGCCTAGTGGCCATCCTTATGTTCCTCCAAACAACACTCAGGTTTTACTTGATGAGAATCAAGGAATAATTTATTTCCACTTAAAGGTCCTACAACATCTTATTCACCAAATAATAATTCTACACCACCACAAACTAACAAACTAGTGGAACAAAAAAAACATGGATATAACATTGTAAATGACCTGAAGAAAACTAAGGATAATATAACAATATTTTATTTACTCTAAATATCTAACTAAAAGGACATGTTATTAAAATAATTACCCTCCCCTAAATGGAAAGAAACTAATAGGATTATTGACACCCATGTTGTTATTTATAAATAAAAGACTGAAACTCCTCCTTTCTTCCTAATTGTCTAAATTTTATATAAAAAAATACACAATTGTTTGGTGGATTAGGTGCTTTTGGAAACATGATGCCTTACAAAATTTGTTAGAGATCGGGTGTAATTCTTGTGAAGTCAAATAGAAAAGTTATTCAATTGGTATAATTAGAGGTTGTTGGTGAACTTAAAAACATTCATATGCAGTTGGTTTCTATTCCAAGAGTGCAAAAATTTATTGATATTCAAGTAGTGGATATACGTGATGCTTACAATATGATTCTAAACAAAGATTGGTTGAGAACATTTAATGGTTACATGAAAACTAAATTCTCTAACATGTGGCTCCCTTGGTGAGGCATACCCAATCATATCTGAATTGAAAGAGAGCTAAAAATGATGTATATCACTGTATATAACAAATAAATAAAATATTGTACGAATAATCTAAACTCAAGGTTTATGCATTTTAGAAAGAGGTGGAAGATTATAAGAAATTTTACATTAACATTTTGTTCATGCAAGATAAATCTAAATTTGAGGAGTTGGATCAATTGGATGAGGAGGATACCCTTTACGCACCCAAGGACCCACCATCCTATGGTGCTAAAATAACATGTGAGAATCTGAAATAAGATGATCTAATTGAGAATAAATGACTTTCAAGATTTTAAATGAGACAATTTATTTTTTGGACAGTTATATGCATACTTATGATATTGAAGATCTAACCAAAAGGTCTTTATCAGAAGCGAAAAAAATACATTCCCATTTAGCATTAATAAAATAATCAAAGAGATCAATATTGTAGCTTGACTACCTTTTAGATTCTATTATATAAAGTTGAAGATCATTTGTGGACCCTAATGTTTAATGGCTCTAAGTTGAAGACTAGGTGTGGAGCCAGAATTAAACTCATCAATCCATGAGGAAAATAATACTTGGTTGTCTTTCACCTATAATTTAATTGCACAAATAATGTGGATGAATATAAGGCATTAGTTCATGGGTTCCAATTTACTCTCAGGAAGAAGTTTGAGAATCTCAAAGTGTTTATTGATTCAAAACTAGTGGTCAAACAAGTAAGGATCCAATATGCCTATAATGACAATCATATATCTAGATATCATAGTTGGGTATAGAATTTAATAGAATATTTAATGCATTCAATATTCAAACATTGCATCATAGAATAAAGTATATATCAGATGCATTAGCAACAACTGATATCACCTTGGAACCAATTTTTGACTCCAAGTTAAGAAGATTATCAATAGATTTAATCTTTACTCCTTATATTCCAAATAATATAAAGTATTTTAAGGTATTTGAATATGATTAGAATAACATTTACTTCATCATAAAAAATTATATATTTGAGTCTTAGATCACTGATGAAGATGATTGAGAAGAGTTTGAATTAGATAAAGAAGGGGTGATCAATTTGAAAACTAACAGCATACCAAAGTGAATGGTCTCACTAGAAAAAATATTTGACATGGAACATCAAGGTGAAAATTAAAAATCAATCTCCACCAAAGGTATGTTACACCAACATTACAATATATTCAATACTAACAAATTAAAAAATGTGCTTATAGGCACAAAATATACATAGAGGGAAAAGCAATATTTTTTTAGGACCTAAAGGACTTCAATTATGTTAGAGCATAGATCTATGAGGACTTAAAAGTTTTCAAAACATTTATTTTCACACATACTATTCCTCTCAAGCTGGGATTGAAACCATTTCACCAAAGGCAAAGACATGTGAAACCATTTATAGAGCATTTGATAATCAAGGAAGTGCATAAAATACTTTTAGGAAATATCATATTTCCCATCAAGCACTCCATGTGAGTGGTAAATCTATTGCTAGTTTGAAAGAAGACTAGAGAAATATGGCTCTTATGGAGTTTTATAGCCTAAAAAAAGCCTCAAAAAATAATAAATACCCCCTAACTTGATTATATGAAGCTTTGAAAATAGTGAGTGACTCTCAAATGATGTCATTTCTATATGAATATTCATGGTATAATTAGGTAATTGATGCAGGAGCATCTTGGGAATACTTAGATGTGGTAGGTAAAATATTGTAATTTAAATTTTTAAAAAAAAAAAAAAAAAAAAAAAATCAAATCATGTGGATACGTCTATTTGAGTCAAATTTAGTTATTTTAGATCAAAAAGAGGAGAATCAAGCCATAAGTGGTGTAGGTTAGGTGCAACTGAATAATCCTATGTTTAATGCATTTGTTGAGTTTTTATAGGAGTTGGTTGAATTATTTTCGAAGTAAATTTAGACTATTTCAATAGAATAGGAGGTTGTATAAGAAGAGCAAGTTCGAGAAAGAACTGCATATGGATGGACTATAACAAATTTGATACAATAATGTTTATTGTATGTTTTGTAATCTTCAGTTCTGTATCAAATGGGTGGTAATATGTCAATGATGCAAATAAAAGTTACATTTGTTTACTGCAGTTCGTGTATTGGTTATTCTATTCACATGCAAATTTCGTTGTGTTTCTGCTAAGTGTATTGCCAAATCTATAACGGCATGCAGCTGAATGGAGAGTTAACAAGCCATTGAAATGGCTGGTCAGACGTGAAGGAATTAGCTTATTTGCATATGGTTAAATTTTTAGTTTGTACATGAGCACCCAAGTCTAGACGTGAAGGAATTCACTTATTTGCATATGGTTACTTTAGAGATGGTATATATGATGACACAGTGCCAAGAATGGTGAAGCAGTAGCAAGGATGCAGAAGAGGAAAAGCTTAGGAAAGAGGAGCAAGCAAGTGGCTGGTAAGTCAGAGGTCTAATTCACCTTCAGACCACGAAAATGATGAATATGAAGGAAAAGTTAAAGAAAAGAAAGGAGAAAGCAGGGGAATTGTGAAGTTACATTTATAAGATGATTCGGGTTTGACGTCAGCAATTGAGCAGATGAGAGTAAATGGCTGGAGAGCGTGGAAGCCTAAGTTGGTGACTATAAGCGAATCAAGGCCGAATGGGTTCTAAGTTTCTTGTTTTGTAAAGTTTTGTCTTGTTTTTGATCTAGATCTTGCAGCTCTATACTGGCCTTGTAAGTAAACTATCTGGTTTGATTAATCGTGTCTGTAATGTTACTTTGGATAATGAATCTGTGAATGCCAATGAAGCTACTAGCATAGCTAAAATAACTAACTCGATATGTATGTCATCTTTGCCTACACCTATCGCTGAACTTAAGAGTGCGCTAAAGCAAACCAGTGAAAAAGAAGAATACTCTGCCAATGAATTCAAAGGATTCCAATGATTCATTTTTAAGCCAAAGAGCAGTCAGAGAAGCGAGCAAAGGATCTGTAATACTACTAAGCTAGAGCAGTCAGAGAAGCGAACAGAGGATCTACAGACTGAATTGACTGTTGAAGACTAAGCCGAAACTGAAGGAGAAGGGGAAGCTAAAGGAGAAAGAGCAGATAGCGAGCCTGTAACGAAGAAAGTGATAGGAGTTCTCCTAAAGAGAAATTAGTAAGAAAAGGATGGTCAGTAAAGGAAAGGAAGTAGAATGTGTAAAGCAGAATATGAGTGAAGACTGAGAAGAGAAAGTATGGTATGTCAATTCTTTTGAAGAACAAAGACGGTATGGCACTTAACAAGAAGAAAAGAAGATAAGATTTTCCAATCATTTATTTTCAAATGAGAAGTTGGAAATGCACTAGCAGAATTGGAAGTTAGGTAGGGAACGAGAAACCACAGAGGCAAAGGAAAATCTATGAGTTCTGCATATTTTAGAATTGAATCCCCAGAGCATAGTGAAGAAGGACAAAGCACATCATTTAGTAGCAGACTTCTGAAGTGTAGAGATTGCTGTTATCAAGCCACTTCCAGAATGTACTATAAATTCTTCTGCCAGAATGATGATGGAAATGCTGAAACCAATAAGAAGAATATAGAGGAGAGGAAGACCTAAAATCACAGCTGGAAAAGAGTTAGCTTGTAAAATCCAAGCCAGCCATCTTAGTTCAGCTGGTAGAACCGTTGCAATATTTGGATAAGAATTTTGAGAAAAGAAGAAGGTCTATTTCATTTTTCATCATTTGGTATCAGAGTGCAAGGTTCGAATTCTTGGAGAAGCAGCTACATCAAAGAATTAGGTATGGATGTTTTGTGAAAATATTGTTCTGAAGAAATTGTATTATTTGCATTGGTAAAGTTGGAAAAGGTAGAGATTTTTGAATTTGGATGAAGAATAGAATAGAAGTAAGGCTTGAAAGGTTTGAGAGAGAAGTGAAAAACCTTGAAGTAAGCTCCTAGAAAAAGAGAAAGGAAAGTTTGTACTCTTCTAATCAGTTTTTGCAGAGATAATGTATTTTGTGAAGTTGCAGGTTCAAGGCAGTCAAGCCATTGAGGCTTAAGAGAAGAAGAAGCCAAGGGAGGCTTAATGGAAGAGCTAAGAGAAGCTCTAGAAGAAGAGCAAAGAGAATTGCTCAAGAAGAAGAAGAAGATCCAAGAAGAAGCTTGGATAGTTTGCCAAAAGACTAAGGTGAAACAGACTTAGGTGAGGTAAAGGATGGAGATTGAAGAGTTGAGAAGAGTGATAGAAGGACTGCCTAGAAGAAACATGAACCAAATAAAGAGAGAGAAACAAGAAAGAGAAGAAAGAAAGAGACAAAGAGAGGAAGAATACCAAAGAGAAGTGAATGAGATAAAAGCAAGGATAGCCATGATAAAATTCATGGTAGAAAATATGGAAAACCCATGGCAAGGATGGGTAATGAAGAAGAAAAGAGTAAGATGGCCAATTAGATCATTGATGGAGAGAAGAAGAAGAAGAATGCTAAGAGTTGCCTTAAGGAGAGAGATGAAGAAGTATAAAAACAAGGATAAGCTCAAGAATGAAGAGCTTGAAGAAAAGTTTCAATTGGAAGAGGAAGTTTAGTATGAGACAGATCTCATCATTGAAGAAATGGACAAACAACAAACAATCACTCAAAAGATCAAGTGGCCAAATGTTTTTGCATCTGACATTTCATTTGATGTTTTGTTTACAGGAAAGCAAGTTGAAGAAGAAGGAGGAACATATGATCCAATGAAGATGCTCATAGATCAAGGAGGTGAAGCACTTCATGAGGGAGTGCTTAGACAAGAAGAAGAGGCTTGTTGTAATGCCTCAAGTGATGAAGACATGAAGAAGGATCAGCATAAAGAATTGATCAAGTAGGAAGAAGTCCTTACTCAAGAGGACAAATGAAATGAAGAGCTGCATGTTGATGAAGAACAAAGGTATAGTGATCAAATTTCAGAATTGGAAAAGATTGAAGATGACAATTTTCAGTTGCATGATGTTGATATAGTTGATTTTGATTCAAATGTATTAATCACTAAGGAGGAAGATCTGCAATGTGAAGGAGAAATATGGCAGTTTGATCAAGCATTTGCAGGTGAAGGAGAGTTATTTGATAAGAAACAAGAAGGGGTAGAACAGCTGTAAGAAGAAGATGGAGAGAAGGTTAAGTGCTTAGACTTGGCAATTGAAGAAGATATCTTGAAGGAGATAGAAAACCTTGATGGAGAGTTTCTAGTTGAGGAGCCAAACAAGCTTTTTGTATATCAAAGTAAAGAGTAGTTGTTGGAAGAGTTGGCAGCATTAGAATATGCCATTAATCATGAAGAGAAGAACAAAACTTGTCTTATGACAGTATTTGAGGAGGTAGAACATTGCTATGAAGAAGAAATAAAGACAAAGGACCAAGAAATCATACTTGAGCAGCAAGTACGGGTTCAAAATTTTGGAGAGACCCAAGGGTCTCAAATGTTTGTTACTAACTTTGCTTTGAATGGTGATTGTACAGGTTTGCTTGATAAGGAGGTGAAGTACTTGGAAAAGAGAGCTCTTCTAAGAGCTCAAGAAGAGAGAATGGGAGTTGATATCCTCATTCAAGAGGATGAATATGTGAAGAAGGCTACAAAGAAGATGAAGAGGCAGCAAGATATACATTGGAAGGAAAAGACAGCAAGTAAAACAAGACACAAGTGTGGAAGTCAAGAACATGCACATTTGTATGAAAAATTGAGTGAGGAAGATATTTGTTTTGTAAAAGTTTTACTTTTGTAAATGGGCAAACAAATGAAACTCATGAGCAGGAGCTCATGAACCTTTTTAAGCCTAGGAATCTGATGTAGGAGCATCTTGGGAATACTTAGATGTGGTAGGTAAAATATTGTAATTTAAAAAAAAAAAAAATCAAATCATGTACACTTAGGATACGTCTATTTGAGTCAAATTTAGTTATTTTAGATCAAAAAGAGGAGAATCAAGCCATAAGTGGCGTAGGTTAGGTGCAGCTGAATAATCCTATGTTTAATGCATTTGTTGAGTTTTTCTAGGAGTTGGTTGAATTATTTTCGAAGTAAATTTAGACTATTTCAGTAGAATAGGAGGTTGTATAGGAAGAGCAAGTCTAGGAAAGGACTGCATATGGACGGATTGTAACAAATTTGATACAATAATGTTTATTGTATGTTTTGTAATCTTCAGTTCTGTATCAAATGGGTGGTAATATGTCAATGATGCAAATAAAAGTTACATTTGTTTACTGCAGTTCATGTATTGGTTATTCTATTCACATGCAAATTCCGTTGTGTTTCTGCTAAGTGTATTGCCGAATCTATAACTGCATGCAGCCAAATGGAGAGTTAACAAGCCATTGAAATCGCTGGTCAAATGTGAAGGAATTAGCTTATTTGCATATGGTTAAATTTTTAGTTTGTACGTGAGCACCCAGGCCCAGACGTGAAGGAATTTGCTTATTTGCATATGGTTACTTTAGAGATGGTATATATGATGATGCAGTGCAAGAATGGTGAAGCAGTAGCAAGGATGCAGAAGAGGAAAAGCTTAGGAAAGAGGAGCAAGCAAGCGGTTGGTAAGTCAAAGGTCTGATTCACCTTCAGACCACAAAAATGATGAATATGAAGGAAAAGTTGAAGAAAAGAAAGGAGAAAGCAGGGGAATTGTGAAGTTGCATTTATAGGACAATCCGGGTTTGACGTCGGCAATTGAGCAGATGAGAGTAAACGGCTGGAGAGCATGGAAGCCTAAGTTGGTGACTATAAGTGAATCAAGGCCGAATGGGTTCTAAGTTTCTTATTTTGTAAAGTTTTGTCCTGTTTTTGATCTGGATCTTGTGGCTCTATACTGGCCTTGTAAGTAAACTATCTGGTTTGATTAATCGTGTATGTAATGTTACTTTGGATAATGAATCTGCAAATGCCAATGAAGCTACTAGCATAGCTGAAACAGCGAACTTGATATGTATGTCATCTTTGCCTGCACCTATCGCTGAACTTAAGAGTGCGCTAAAGCAAACCAGTGAAAAAGAAGAATACTCTGCCAATGAATTCAAAGGATTCCAATTATTTGTTTTTAAGCCAAAGAGCAGTCAGAGAAGCGAGCAAAGGATCTGTAATACTGCTAAGCTAGAGCAGTCAGAGAAGTGAACAAAGGATCTACAGACTGATTTGACTGTTGAAGACTAAGCCGAAACTAAAGGAGAAGGGGAAGCTAAATCTGCACGCTGAAGGAGAAAGAGCAGATAGTGAGCCTGTAATGAAGAAAGTGATAGGAGTTCTCCTAAAGAGAAATTAGTAAGAAAAGGATGGCCAGTAAAGGAAAGGAAGCAGAATGTGTAAAGCAGAATATGAGTGAAGATTGAGAAGAGAAAGTATGGTATGTCGATTCTTTTGAAGAAAAAAGACGGTCTGGCACTTAACAAGAAGAAAAGAAGATCAGATTTTTCAATCATTTATTTTCAAAAGAGAAGTTGGAAATACACTAGCAGAATTGGAAGTTAGGTAGGGAACGAGCAGCCACAGAGGCAAAGGAAAATCTATGAGTTTTGCAAATTTTAGAATTGAATCCCCAGAGCATAGTGAAGAAGGACAAAACACATCATTTGGTAGCAGACTTCTGAAGTGTAGAGATTGTTGTTATCAAGCCACTTCCAGAACGTACTATAAATTCCTCTGCCAGAATGATGATGGAAATGCTGAAACCAATAAGAAGAATGTAGAGGAGAGGAAGACCCAGAATCACAGCTGGAAAAGAGTTAGCCTGTAAAATCCAAGCCAGCCGTCTTAGTTCAGCTGGTAGAACCGTTGCAATATTTGGATAAGAATTTTAAGTAAAGAAGAAGGGTTGTTTCATTTTTCATCAGTAATGGTCATCTATGAAGACCAGATTAAGACAATGTTTATAACTAAGAGGTATACATTCACTGAAAAAGGATGCCATTTATCCTAATCAATGTGGGTGCCACCTTTCAATGTGTAATAGATATCGAATTTAAAGATTTTGTGAGTAAATACATAGGTAAGTGCACAAAGTTGGGGGACAATTCTATGAATATTATAGGTAACGTGATCATGTTAATTAATAATGTAATCATGTTATTTAAATTATGGTTCAGTGATTACCAACCCATAACACAATCGTGCTATTATACAACATGACCATGCTATATTAAAAAATAATGTGATAACATTATTAATGTGATCATGTTATTACCATTTTTAATAATACAATTGTATTACCTATGTGTTGAAAAAAGTGAAACCCAAATGCAAAATATTAATTTTGTATTCAAGTTTCCTTTCTCTCCTTTAGATTTCATGATCATATCATGCATGGGATACACCAAAGAGTGCTAGGAAGATTCCAAATTCATACCATGAACCTACTGATCGATGATGCCACCATGTAGGAGAGGTAAGTGAGAGAAACCTTCCCTATTTAACCTAGATTTATCATTATTTTCATCATTTAACCTTAGTTTTTAATTGTAATTTGTTTCTTTAACCCATCCTACTAACACTCCTAACCCTCCATATAAAAATATTTTTTCTCCTCTTCTTAACCCTCTATAAAACCCTCTTATTCCTCCTAACCATCTTACAATTCCCCAAAACCCCCTGGCAGTCAAGAGATTCTAATTGACAACATTGTGGGAAATAAACCTAAAATTGAAGAGTAAATTGGTAGAATGAGGGATCCCACTTCGATCAACCCCCATCACACTTATCTAGATAATTCTTTAGAGACATTATTAGGTCAAATTAACTCTATAATGAGTCAAATTGATAGATATACCTCCTATAGGGATACTTGTATGGAATATTATGATGATAAATTATCGTCCCTTTAGGTCAATAACAAAAAAAAATCAAAATCCTCTGTTTTTACCCTATTCATAGACCTAGCCACCAATGCCCCATTTCCTAACAGCTAAACATTTTCCTATCCATCAGTGTGTACATAACTTAATCATAGCTAATTTTTAGGATCAATGATGGATGGTCATTGAATATCCATTGTATAACAACCATGAGGTCCAATTATATTTTTTGAGGAAACTCTACTATGATTTTATCCTCAATGTTATTCTCAATTATTTTGATTTCAATGAGTTTTAGGGCAAAGGAAAAGGCTCTATAAAGGATTAACTAGGTGCACATCATGTGCCTAATTGACTTGCATGGATCTGTATCCAAAAGCCTCTTAATATTGAGATCCCCTTTATCATTTAGTAGGTCATGGAGATCAACACTCTCCATGCTCTTAGTTCACTCATCAATACACTCATTGAACATACAAGTAGGCTTTCATAGAGTGATGGTATAGATACATCACCTACCCAAACCTTATCCCACCCTTTCAATTCATGTGGAGCTATGTGTATAAGACCTTCTGAAGATGATGGTGTCAGTGGTTCAGATGGATTAGATAATATTATTATGAGTGGTGAGTTTTTGGCATGCACATTTAGTGTGCAGACATTAACCACCATGCAGATGCAGGTATATTTTATATAAATGTCATGTTAAATTTAAGTTATATTTGAAAATTTAATTTAGCGAACAATTAATTTACATACAAATTGAATATAATAAATGTCATTTTCTATGTCATAGGATGTGATGTTTCTTTCATCATCATAATTAGCATTTACAACATTTGATTTGTCATGATCATTGTTTACATATTCAGATTCAGCTACTGGGCCATCCATTACTACATTTGTCTCTATTAGGATGACACCATTTACCTATACAAAGGTAAAATTTTGATTTAATCTTATGCTCTATGTACATTTAGTCTATGTATATTTGCCTTGTAAGTTTAAGTTAAATTTATCTTTATCTATTTTCATTCTCTATTTTCATGTTCTCTCTCTTTATCATTGCTCTATTCTTTACAATAGTTTCAAGCTATGAGAATGGGCTCATTGATATTTATATAACTTCTTTTGGGAAATCCTACAAAGCTTCACTAAATAATCTCATTCAAGAATAGATAAGGGTAGTTCACATGCCACAAGGATACTTATAAAATGAAGAACACTTATCTAGGGGTCCTTATAGGTAACATTATTTGAAAATGAAGTTGCTAAGATCAATATATTTATACTCTCATTTTTACTTATGTCACTATTACCATTATACATAAATCCACATGTTACCCTTGAAAATGAGTGATAATAACAAGGGAATTTAAGGTAAAAGAGAACAAATGTGCATCATTAACAATAGACATAACACAAAAAACATATATGTTTTTCTCTTTGCATCTAATTTACTTCTATTCTCAAGAATTAATGCAAAGATAACACAACCAAAAACATAAAAGTCATGAATGGTCTTATGTTGGATCATGCTTCCTTGGGAGTAACGTCTTGCAATGCTCTTATAGGGTCACTGATTAACTGTGTAGATGTTGTATCCATATCTTCTACCCATTACCCATATGGCACATTTTATATTTATATTACCCAAGTTTAATACACTATTTTAAAATAAATATATTACATGCTTCTAGGGATAGGACATTATTTATGAAGAAAACATGAAGCACATTTTGCCACATAATATTTGAATCTTCCTTATGAATATACACATATTTTCGTAGTAGAAGTTAGTTTGGAAGTCATAATATCCTATTAAATGGGAGTCTCATTCATATAACTCTATCCCAAATACTTTCTTAATAGTGTAAACTAAAATTCATATAACCATATTGCATCTAAAACCATAAGGACATGAACTTGACATGACTGCACATGTAGGATATATAATGGTAGGCATGTGTAAGAAATATCCAACACCAATCCACTTTCAATGTTGCCTATAGATAATAAACATCCATGGCTTTAGTTGATGGATCGTTCTTTGTCATCATGAACTTTTTGAAAAGTGCTTTGACATATTTTTATTTGTCATACATATAGCATGATAAATTTTTGAAAACTAAATTCCTAAATGATGATGCAGGAGTCCTAAATTTCTCATGTCAAAATCATAATATAAATTAGTTTTTAATTATTCAAGTGCAGTGGCCATGCTACCTATGATGGCAATATCATCAACATAGACAATGAGTATCACTATGCTATCATTATCACTTTTAACATGTAAATTTAGATCATAAAGACTTCATTTGATTCCATAATCTTGAAGGTGATGATCTATTTTGTTGTAATAGGTTTGTGTATCATGCCTAAGTTCCTATAATGACTTAACAAACCTGTAAACCCAATGGTCACTCTCTAGGATCATGTATCCTTTTAGCTGTACTATGTAAACATCCTCGCCTGAATCTCAATTAAAGGACACTTTCCTCAAAAATATTGGATACACCTTCCAATTATACTAAAAGAGAATAATTTAAGATAATAGACAAGTTTTGGTGGGGGAACCACCATTTGTGTTGGTACTAAACTATGTGTTAGCCTCAATAATTACACCTTGTAGTTTCTTCCAATTCAACATCCAAATTATTTGCCAATTTGGTTCTCTTGAGACAAAACAAGAAAATATATATTTATATGGATAAAACTTGATATACTGGGTAATGACCTCCCTTATTAAACCTATTAGTATAATTTTATTTACACACACCTTCATTAAGAGGTGGATTCACCATGGTTCATGATCCTTTCTATTGGTTGGGTGCTTTCCCATAAATCACTTGTCATCCATTTATTATAAATGAATGTGATATAAATCCATGTACTATATATATATATATATATATATATATATATATATATCACGCATGTGTAAGTGCACCAACTTGGGGGACAAAAAGGGCCTACCCGTGGACATGATTTTTTTGAAATTTTAGAAATGTGAACTTCTGTAGATAATTAGAGATGATTATACTCAAAATTTGAAGATGGTATAAAAATATGAATTGTAGAATTTTGAGTCTAGTTTCCAAAAAACTAATTTTTTGAAAAATGGTTAAATATAAATAGGTTAAACATCTAAAATTTGAATAGGACTTTCTATTTTTTAATAAAATTTGAATTGTACCATTCTGTGTGACCCACCATTTTTTTAGCATCATTTAATATTTTTAAAAACCCTTTGGTAAATATTTAGACAAGATCTTTTAGTCTGTTATGAACTTTTTTAATATTTTTTTATGAATATTTTTTATAATTAATTTTGCAATTAGGTATATCCTAAAAACTGATAAAAATGGAAAGCCATCCATGTGACCCACCCTAACTACATCAAAAAAATGAAAATTGATTTTTCTTTAATGTGTTTAGAATTAGGCCTAATTTATTACCGTATAATTAGTTTTGTATTTGGATAAACAAAAAACAAATTAGATAAACATGAATAGGCATGTATGGGTGAGGCATGTAGTGGCCTAAAATAGGTGTTGTTAGAAATAAATATAGTTTGAACCCTTAAAATATCCCAAAAATTATAAAAATCATACATTTATAAAGAGGACAATGTGCTCATTGTAATGGTAATAATTTTTCAAATTTTGATGCTGAAATCCATACTGTATTTGACGATTGAAGTTAAAATTTGTTGGTTTTTCCTAAAACTCTCAGTCTCAGCTATAGATGCATAGTCCCAAGCCTTTGGCTTGGAAATCCAAGCCATTTTGAGCCTAAAAGGCTCAGTTTTAAATTCAAATTCAAATAACACATATGTGTTATATAACGTAATAAATAATGCATACACATTATATAATGCCTATGTATTTATTTGACATAAAATGAAACAAGAAAAATTCATGTTTGTTATGGGAGAGAGGTCTCATTAGTCATGCATCCTTATAGGAGAAATTCCAAATTTTGTGTTTCTTATAGGGGAAAGGTCCCATTAGCTTTGGACAGTGAATTAAGGTGCCGTAACATCACATTAGACTTCAAATTTTTACCCATTTCAATATGTCATCTTAATTACTTATAACTAAGATTTAAAGGTCTAACACATTATACATTGACAATATAACTGATTTTATCATGAGAGGTCATAAAATTCCTTTTTTAAACCTATGATCAAAACATAACCTTTAGTGTACCAACCATTGTGCATTAGAGTATCAATACTTTACTCTTACTTCTCAATATGTGATTGGTTACTTTTAATTTTATAAAATAAATGTTGAACAAGTATTAGATATTACATGTTCAGCTTCTGGTGCACTTTAATATTTATATACACCAATATGTTTTGTCAATAGAACACATGTTAACAAAATCCTTGTTTGAAAATTGAAACATGCAAAACTATTGGGATCTTTCCCCTAGTAGGGCAAGGATATACCTTACCACCTTACTTGCCTAAAATCCTACTTGCCTAAAATCCTATCTTAGCATTTTGTTATTTCTTTGATATCTTTGACTAGACCCCTTTATTTATAAATTTTAAACTAATTTTTTTAAGTGGAAAATCTATTGAATTGGACTATGTACTATAGATAATATTGTGTAAGTAGAAATAAGAATTGAGATCTTGGTGTAATAGTACATCTCTTTGATATCTATTTCAAGAATGGTATCTAATGGAGCCAAATACCTGTGAATCATGCCTTGGATTTTCCTAAAAACATTCCTAAAATGTGTTGAATAAAATCCCTTAAGTTTCCTCCAAGGTCACTTAGTGCATCTAAATCAATAGGTACTTTTTGAGGTCCCAATTGAAATTCTAACAAGAGTCTTTTATTGTTATAATTATTAAAGTTCAATTCCCCTAATGTATTCAAATAAATTATTCAAATTTTGACTGAAATTGATATCTCTTGTGAAAATATGGTTAATCTTCCATTTTGTGCACCTCCTTCATCTACCCCTCCATCACACATGGGACAACCATCAACCACTCCATATATTCCCACATCATTTGAAGAGTGTGTCTTTAACATGCGACTAGTCCTAGCCACACCATGGATGTAACAAATGCAAGCTCAAGAACAAGCTACACAACACTTGATGCTTATCAATACTATAGATTTTTTAACCTTACTTTGTAATTGGGATGGTAAGATACAAAAGTAGGATGATGGAACTACAATTTATATACATGTTAAATTCTTAAATATTTTGGTCAATTTGGGTATGCATTTTGTTTTGTATAAAATGTGGTTTTAAGCTCAATAAAATTGAAATGGTCATATGTATCCATTAGTGATGATGTTGTTTTAAGATGTTATGCCTATAGTGATGAATGTATAGCTTAGAAAATATCTAAATGCACTAGGGATTTTGTTTGAAAGCATTAAGGGATGGTGTAGACCTAGCATTGACCAAGTACGACATATGTATAAGTTACCCTAGCTCAAAATCTATTGAACTTAATTAAGATACATTAAACCTATGATAATATCCTCTAAATATGAGACCTACTTCTCCTCAAGGATGATGTTGAGTAGAGAGACCCAATTATTTTATGATGAACTACTTACCTCATATAGATGGTTGATCAAAATTGAGTACCAGTGTGCACCCCTTTGCCGAAGGTAAATCAAGATTGTGTGTGTGTGTGTGTGTGTGTGTGTGTGTGTGTGTGTGTGTGTGTGTGTGTGTGTGTGTGTGTGTCTTCAATTATATTACTTTGTCTTTGGATTTGAGTTTGAGCCTTGTCCATTGTTGAATTGTGTTCTCTCCTACGCGGAGGACTTAATATGAATATAAGTTTTGGGATATCTAGAGGTAATTAAAGGTAGAGGGATATAAATAATCTAAATACACACATGTATAAAACTGATAATGTTCAGTGCTTGCTCAATTCAGATTGGGACCTTAAAGGGATCTACTTGATAATTTTCATACACTAATGTCAAGTTGGAGGTTTACACCATGTGAATTATTTACTACACATGAGTTTATTAGATCAATGTCAATCTTTAAACATTATTGGATTCTATGTATGTATGATAAATTTATGAATAGGCCTTAATTGGATTGGTTGGCTTGGTGATGAAACATGTCTAAGTATCAAAGATGTGCATATGATAACTCAAAAATTTCTCCAAGTATACTAGACCTACACATGTGGAAATATTTGATTAGATTGGGCATCCTGAGGCTCTAACAAATCGGATGTTTCTAGGACAAGTGATAGTTAGATCTCTAACAAAAATATATGTGTGTATAAGATACACAAATATATGTGTGTATAAGATACACACATGCATACATATCTAATTGGATCAGGCCTCATAGGGATCTAATAGAGCTCTTTAACACTTCTAGGACCTAACACCTCTAACAATGTTGACACTTTCAAGCACATAAGAGGTACACGTGGTGATATGTAATTGAATTTGGCTTCCCAGGGCATTGTCAACTCTAAAACTTCTAAGATTTGATGTATCTCTAATAGCTTCAACACTTTGAATTATGTGAGGTACACACATGGCACAAAAAGGTTCAATTATAGAGTTAATTCAATCAAGGAGGTATGGGAGGCCAATTTTGTTAGGATCCTACTCCTTAAGAGCACAATTGATTACCTTTGTATAAGCAACTAAACACAGAATTAAACTAGAAGTAATATGTAACTAGAACTCAGAAACAACACAAAATATGAGAGACAATACAATCTTGTATTAACACTCTTCCAAAAGGAAATACAATGAATAAATCACACTCTTCCAACACCTCTTGGGTGTACAGTAATTCTCGCTCAAGATTTTTTTCTCTCAATCAATTACAAACACAACTCAACACTGAGTTGTTCCCTCCACCAGTCAGTGAAAATCAACCCAATGGCTGTTGTTGCCTACTGCCAGTTCACCAAGTACTCCAAGTAGATCTCTATTGATCTTGCACACCTGCAGATCTAACTAATCTTACTTACCATGTAGATCTCCCTAATCTTGCTACCTGTAGATCAACTGATCTTACACACCTTGAGATAATCAACCCAATTGTTGTTCTTGCCTTTAAGTGAAGGATCTAAACCTTGTCCTTAGTCCTTGATTACAATACAGCCCCATGGGTCTATTAAATAGATCCCAAACCAAACAATAATTAGAAACGCAGACTCAAGACTAAAATTAGTCTTTACATGCAAATTGACTATCCATCTAAAATTAGACCAATTCTGGAACACACAGATGACCGACGTTAGTCACTGTCTGTCTAGAGATGACCGATGTCAATTCCTATCTGACTGATGCCAATCGATGCCTAACTGATGCTAGTTGCTCTGTAACTAGATATGATCAATGTCGGTTGATCAGACTGATGTTAGTTACTATAACACTCAGCAACCTCCTCCATTTGCATACCTATGAAGCTTTTAGCTCCATAACCTAACAATCTCCCACTTGGAGATAAACAGCTGCACCTATACTTGTACCTGTACATCCTCTAATTTTGTTTCCTGGCTTGTATCCCTCTTTAAGTTTAATCTTGAAGACCAATAGAATTTGAATGAAGATTCAACTTCTCCTTTGTTCTCAGCTTTATTAACATACCTGTAGGGTTCTTATCCTTGCTAGCCACCATGACTGCAATAACCTTCTGCAACTCTGAAATCCAGCTAACCACCATTCCACCAATAGTGAACACATATCCTGTGGTGCTTCTCCTGTCATCCAAGTAACCTACCATATCTGAATCTACATACCCATGTAGAGAAGTGATTGACCCTACATAGCATGAAAACCTGCTACTGGTCCCTCTCAGATACCTGAGAATCCACTGAACTGCTTTCTAGTGCTCCTTTCCTAGATTGGCCATAAACTTACTGACAACTCCCACTGCTTGGGCAATATCAGGTCTAGTACTCATGTAATTAACCTCATCATGTGATTTAGGACACTATTTTGTGAACTATCCAACCATAGGTGTGCTAACCAGTTCTGCATCCTGTATATTGAACCTCTCCACTACCTTATTCACATAATCCTCTAGAGACAAAATCAACCTGTGACTTTCTCTATCTCTAGAAATACTCATGCCAAGGATTTTATTTGCTGCTTTCAAATCCTTCATGGCAAACCCCTGAACTAATTTTACCTTTAGCTTAGTAATCTCCTACATGTGTGACCCTACAACAAGCATATACACTACATACAATAACAGGATAATGTAGCTAATATTATCTAACTTGGTAAAATAAACACAATGGTCGCATTGACATTGACTAAAGCCATGCTTTGTCATACACCTGTCAAACCTTAAACACCATTGTCTTACAGCTTGCTCAAGACTATATAACCTGGCCTTCTATCTCACCTGTCCATTCTCTCTTTTCTTTAACCTGTGAATCCATTCATCTTTCAGTGCTTTCTTTCTGGTTGGTAACTCAACCAAATTGCCCATTTGGTTCTTTTCCAAAGAATCAATTTCCTCATTCATGCCATGCTCCCACTATTTCTTGGATTCTACCTGCATTAACTCTTCAAAACTTCCTGGTTTTCCACCATCAGTGAGCAACAAGTAGTATAAAGAAGGGGAATAACAAATTTGAGGCTTACTTACCCTTTCAATCCTCCTCATGGGCATTTGAGACTCCTTGACAGCTTGATGTCTGCCCAAAATTTGTTCTAACAGTGACCAATCTCGGTCACCTCTGGCCGACCTCAATCTGCACCCGACTGATGTCGATTCCTCCTGATCTCCAACGTCAGTTCCCTGACTGACGTTGGTGTCCAGTCTACCGATGTCAGCTCTCTAATCGACGCCAGTGTCTACCTACCTGACATCACTGACTTTGGTCTACACATGATTGACATCGATACGTGCCTGATCGATGTCGGTTCTCACCTGACCGACGTCGGTAACTATGTTTTCCTATGAGTGATGATTTTTACCCTCGAGCTCATTTTGGATCATAACCTTGTCCAAATCAACACTGCCCTACTCAGAATTATTCAGCCTCTTGAGCTAGTCTCTGTCCATCATCTTCTCCTTAGAAACCAAGGCTTTCCAGTTCTTATCATTTGACTTAAGAACATGCATTTCCTTCTCACTCATGTGACCAAGCCTACAGAGCCACATCTTTGCATCTACATCTGAAGTAGATAAAATAGAAGGAGAATCAGTAATATAAGTAGATAGATAAAGTGTACCTACTTTTTTACCTCTTGATAAAACAAGTGCACCCTTGAAAACTTTCCAAGATTCCGCTGTCAGAGTTACTGTGCAACCCTCATCACCCAACTTTCTTATAGAAATCAAATTCTACTTCAAGACTGGGACATGCATGACATCCTTCAACACCCATGTGTTGCCATTCTGCAATTTCAGCTGCACTTCCCCTTTGTCAACCATTTGACAAGGCTTACCATCCCCTAAATAAATTTTTCCAAAGTCTCCATGGACATAATCATGAAAAAATTCTCTATTTGGGGTTGCATGGAAAGAGGCACTAGAATCTAAAACCCAAGATTTTACTTTATCCAAGGAACATACAAGAGCATCCTGTGTAACAATACTTGCATCATTTGCTTCTTTATTTCCTTCATGTTGATCTTCTACCAACCAACAATCTTTCTTTACATGCCCTTTCTTTTCACAGTTCCAGCAGGTTATACCTCCATTTCTGGATTTGGATCCCCTGTCTATTTTTGACCTTGATTTCCCTTGCTCGACCTTCTTTCTTTGCTTTCCCCTGCTTTCAACACTTAAAGCATTCCCTGATGTTTCACTTGTGCTTTTTCTGTGAATTTATTCATTCAAGATTACACTAACAACATCATCAACTTTCAAGATATTTGAAGTAAACACAATATTACTTACTGCCATTACCAGACTGTTCTAACTTTCAGGTAAAGAGCATAAGATTAAGAGAGCCTTAATTTCATCATCAAAAACTATATTGACTAAAATTAACTGGTTTACCAAACCATGGAAATCACTAAGATGACTATGTACTGAGCCACCTTCCTGCATTTACAAATTAAATAATTGCTTCATAAGAAATACCTTATTCGAAGCTCAGGGTTTTTCATATAAATTTGCCAAAGATTCCATTAACTCTATCATTGTCTTTTCCTGTGATAAGTTGGAAATCACAGGCAATGCCAGGCTCAACCTTATAGATCCCAAAGCCTTCCGATCAAGAACATTCCATTCTTCATCTTTCATATCTGTGGGCTTACATGCAACCCCACCCAACGGTAAGTATAGGTCTTTCTGATACAGATAATCTTCTATCTGCATCCTCCATAATTGATAATTCTTGCCATTGAATTTCTCTTTAGCTTACTTTCTTCTACCATTGCTTTACTCCCACTCGAACAAAAACCCCTGTGAGTGACCTATAATCAACAAACAGCAACCTCGCTCTTATACCACTTGTTAGTGGTATCATTTGGTGATCCTAACTCTGATACCACTTGTTAGGATCCTACTCCTTAAGAGCACAATTGATTACCTTTGTATAAGCAACTAAACACGGAATTAAACTAGAAGTAATATGTAACTAGAACTCAGAAACAGCACAGAATATGAGAGACAATACAATCTTGTATTAACACTCTTCTAGAAGGAAATACAATGAAGAAATCACACTCTTCCAACACCTCTTAGGCGTACAGTAATTCTCCCTCAAGAGTTCTTTCTCTCAATCAATTACAAACACAACTCAACACTGAGTTGTTCCCTCCACCAGTCAGTGACAATCAACCCAATGGTTGTTGTTGCCTACTGCTAGTCCGCCAAGTACTCAAAGTACTCCAAGTAGATCTCCTTTGATCTTGCACACTTGCAAATCTAACTGATCTTACTTACCATGTAGATCTCCTTGATCTTGCTACCTGTAGATCAACTGATCTTACACACCTTGAGACAACCAACCCAATTGTTGTTCTTGCCTTCAAGTGAAGGATCTAAACCTTGTCCTTAATCCTTGATTACAATATAGCCCCATGGGTTTATTAAATAGATCCCAAACCAAACAATAATTAGAAACATAGAATCAAGACTAAAATTAGTCTTTACATGCAAACTGACTATCTGTCTAAAATTAGACCAATTCTAGAATGTACAGATGACCGACGTTGGTCGCTGTCTATCTGGAGATGACTGATGTTGGTTCCTATCTGATTGATGCTGGCCGATGCCTAATCGATGTCGGTTGCTCTGTAACTAGATATGACCAACGTCAGTTGATCAGACCGATGTCGATTACTGTAACACTCAGCAACCTCCTCCATTTGCATACCTGTGAAGCTTTTAGCTCCACAACCTAACAAATTTGAACCCCTTCTTAAAATAGCTATAAGATCATGATATATATGACTTGGGACAAAATTAAGTACGATTCTATCTATCATGAATTGAACCAATTAATCGATTGGTTCAACTAGGGATGTGACTTGGCAAAAATTAAGCCCCTAAACTAAATGTATGGCCAAATTGATTATATAATCTAAATGCAACATGTATGACTTAACTAGTCCTAATTTAATCAAAAATGCAAACGTGGCCAATTTCAACCCATTGAACCTAAATTGGAGTCTACAATGTGATTAAAAGGGCTAAATTAGGTCACATTTCATGATATGTTGATCATAAACCATAATTTTATCACTTGAACATGTATGTAGTTCCCCTAAACCCTAATTTCATGACATATACACATGTACAAACCTCTTACACTAAACCCCTAAGCCTAAATCCTAATTATTATAACAAACACAACCCCTAAGTCCCTTTATTTCATCACAAATACATAAATTCATGAATGTGATTAGTGTCAATTTGTGAACCTATTATTCACCTAGTTTTGTAAGGACCTATGATTGGATTTTGGGCAAAATTAGATCATTTTGTCTTACATATTGAGCCTTATTTCATCATTTATTAGTCTTAATGCTGCATTGTTTTATCAAGAGTCTTAAAATTTATTATCTTTTTAAATAATTTTTAGTAAAATTTATTATCTTTTTTAATAATTTTTACATGTCATTTTTTTAAATCTATTATCTTTTGTAATAATTTTTAGTAAAATTAATATGAAACTTGAATTTTTCCCACCTTGTGGCTTAAATGACCATGGAAGATGGTTTTACCCATATATTTCAAACCGAGAGTCCATTATTTGAACCCTCTATGGTTTTGGAGATCTAGTTATAATGCAGTAAGCATGGTATGATAAATTTCACGAGAAAATTTTCTAATGAAAATATATTCATGGTTTTATGACTGAGTTTATAAAGTGCATTTTAATTAACTTAAAAGTCATTTATACTCACGTATGCCAAAAAGCAACTTGTTGTATGTATTTTACATGCGTGAATGGAGCTAAAGTGCAAGGGGCTTGATTTTAGGGGGGAAATCATAGCTCAAGCTCCAATTAATGTGATTTTTTTTTTTTTTTTGAGGGTGGGGGTGTAATTCTTTCCTTCCATTCACCAAATTTTCTATAAATAGATAGCCTATGGTCATTTCATGTGGTTGGCTCATGTTGATTCTGAGTTAGGAGACATTGAACCAATCATTTATATTATTTTTTAGTGTAATTACTTCTTCTTATTTACTTTATCATTACTATTATGCTACTAAAATTTGTAACCGATTGTTGAATGTAAACACAAACATTATGTTATTGAAATGAATATGATTATTAATTGAAGCTTTGAAGTTTACTTCACATTTTCCTATGCATGTAAATGATGGGTGGTTTACTTATCTTGTAGTCTTGTTATTCATTATACTCTTGCATCATTCCTATTGCTAGTTACGAATTCACTATCTAGATAGGGGATAAATTTTATGGGTGGCATTTATTTATCTGACTCAAATTTATCTATATTTTAACATATGTTTCCTTCTTTCCCCTTTCTTTTGCTCCTTTTTATGAGTAGGGTTAGGATAAATTTTTATTTAAAGTAATCTGTTTCTCTCATTTTATCTTGATTGCAAAAATAGTTTATTGTCATTAATGCATTTTTGAATGAATATAAATGCAATAAATTTTTAAAAATCATCCACATTTTTCTTGTTTGAATCCAAAACACTTATTTATTCGGATAATATATATGTATGTTTCATTGTTATCCAAAACATGATTAAAACTTACAAAAATGAGATAACAAAACTTGCACATTTGTCTCATCTATCAAAGGATAAAATAAAGTTTTAAGTTCTAGAACCAACATAGGCCCTTTGTATTGAATAATTTGTAATAAACCAACTGAGTGAGATGTAGTCCACCAAGTCCTATTAGATATAGACCTTGGATATATTTTTGGATCTCTTTTCTAGAGAGGTTGGACACTCCCTATCCCTCCTAAGTTGGTGTGTTGAACAATCCATCAATAGTTTGGAACTAGAAGGATGGTTGAACATAAATATCTCTAAATATAAAAAATTTAATGCAAAATTTCAAACTTTGACAATTTAAAAGCACTGCCCATACTAAAGAGTTGTAAATGTTAAGTTATAAAATTGACAAATTATTACTTGATCAAACTCTACTAGGACTGAATTTTATTTTTTACAAGTTGTTGAACATAAAAAACCTAAAGTAAATAATTTAAAAAAAAAAATAAGATACGTTTAATCAACTAGTAGTTCACCTACTAGTGCCATAGTTATTTTTGTTAATCCATTTACTACCCCTCAAAACCCACCCATAGCCCAGGTTTGGATTGGTCGATGTAAATGCCCTATCAACATTGTATGGGTTGCCCATGACTTACCAAAAAATACAAAAAAAAAACTCCTTAGGTATTTTCATAGTGGAAACCACACTATCGAAGTGGATATTCAAGTGTTCAAAGATGTTATTATCTAAACACAAATTAATCATGAAGATGTGGCTTGTCAACTATTCCCATACACTTTTGATTAAATGACCTATGGTATTTAGGATTTTAAAATAGGTCTATCATTTCCTATAATTATTTTAAAATGTGTTTATTAATCACTTCAGGCTACCGATTGATCTAGTCATCTTATACCATCACTTTGATGTTGCTTATAGGGATATAAATGAATATATGAGTGTTTTGAATGCATACTTACACAAGCTTTATCAAAGGTTGCTAGACACATACAAATATAAGTGGATACCATATAGAGATATTTGAGGGCTTTGGATTCAATGACTTTTATGTTTCTTAGAAGAACTCTTGCATCCCTCGAATCCTTGTCTTTGGCTTATAATGAGGTTATCGACATTGAACACTAACTTGTGCCACAAGGTTATAAATTTGGTCCTTTACCTTCACTTGGCTAACTAGGTGCTTATAATAAAATTTTAATGATCAACCATGTTATTCAATAGAACACTCCATTGATGAATCCAATCCCATGTGCCTTGCATGTAAGGCCAAATTTAATTTACAATCCAACACCCACAAATTTTTTTCCTAGTGGCTAGCTTTATGTGTTTTCAAACAACACTTAGGTTCCACTTAAAGGTCCTACAACATCTTATTATCCAAAGAATAATAATACATCCCCACAAACTAACAAACTCATGGAACAAAACAAACATGGATATAGCATTTTAGATGACCTAAAGGAAACTAAACCCAAAATAACAATTTTTTATTTACTAGAGATATCTAACTAGAAGGACATGTTATTAAAAGAATTATCCTCTCCTTAATGGAAAGAAGCTGAAAGGAATACTGACACTCATGTTGTTATATACAAATAAAAGACTGAAACTGCTCCTTTCCTCCTAACAGTCTAAATTTTCTATAAAAAATTACAAATCGTTGGTGCATTTAGGTGCTTCTGAAAACATAATGCCATATGAAATTTGTCATAGATTGGGTCTAAATCCTGTGAAGTAAAATAAAAACATTTTTCAATTAGTAAATTTAGAGGTTGTTGGTGAATTTAATAGCATTCATATTTAGTTGGTTTCTATACCAAGAGTGCGATAATTTATTGATATTTAAGTAGTGTATATCCCTAATTCTTACAATATGCTCCTAAACAAAGATTGGTTGAGAACATTGAATGGTTACATGGAAACTAAATTCTCACACATACAACTCCCATGGTGAGGCATACCCATTCATATGTGAATTGAAAGAAAGGTGAAAATGACTTATATGATCACTTTATATAACAAAATAAATGAAATCTTGTGTGAAGAATCTAAACTTGGGGTCTACGCATTTTATAAAGAGGTGAAAAATTATAATAAATACTTCATTAACATGTTGTTTATGCAAGATAAATAAGAATCTAAGGATTTGGATCAGTTGGATGAAGAGGATACCCTTTAATCACCCAAGGTCCCATGATTTTATGGTTCTATAATAACATTTAAGAATGTGAAACATGATGATATAATCGAGAATAAAGGAATTTCAATATTTTAAATGAGAAAAATTATTTTCTATCCAATTAAATTCTTACTTATTCTACTAAAGATATAACCATAAGGTCCTTATCAGTTGAGAAACAAAATACATGACCACATGGCATTAATAAAATAATCTAAGAGATCAATATTGTAGTCATGCCTACCTTTTAGAGTCCATTATGTACAGATGAAGATCATTTGTGTACCCTAACTTTTGATGGCTATAATAAAAAGATTAGATGTGGATCCATGGTTGAACTCATCAACCCATGAGGAAAATCATACTTGGTTGTCTTTTTCCTATAATTTAATTGCACAAATAATATGGATGATTATGAGGCATTAGTTCATCATATCCAATTTACTCTCGAGAAGAATGTTTATTAGTGTCCATTATTAGACCTATTAATCCTCTACCTTAAATGATACATTGTATTCTACCTTCATATTGAACTGTTGTGTTAGGAAAACCTTGGGATTTCAAATCAGATTTGTAGTTTTTCTTCTATAATAAAAGTTAAAGTGAGTTATGGAGTTTATCATGGTGAATCACCATCATTAGATTAGTGTTTAATCTTATTCTATCCCTTTTCCTTAAAATCAAGTAGGTTAGTAGTTAGTTGTAGGTGTTGTGCATGGGAGCTAGCCCATAATCTAGAGACTCACCTCTAAGAATTATCACCCACAATAGGTGAGGTGTTTCAATGTTATTCCAATTTTGAGGAGGTTGGATTAGCCCTCCTTAGTGTGAAAATATGGGTGATAAGAAATCATGTTTTGGAGTTAGGAAATAATGTTGCATTTTTTACTTTCTATATTAGAAAGATAATTTGCACTCAAAAAAATATCAAATATACATATAATACTTTGAATTCGACAAATCTTTTTTATAAGAAAGAAATTGAGCATCAACTGTGTTGTTAAGAAATAATGTTGCATTTTTTACTTTCCATATTAGAATGATAATTTACACTCAAAAAATATGTCAAATCTATTTATGTGTTGCATGTAGCATAAGTTAGTTACCAAGGAGAATTTTATATCACTTGAAGGGTTTTGGTCAAATTTTTTTGAAATAAAACATTGATTCAAGTCCAAGTCTATTTGACCTTGATATAAAACCTAAAAAATGCATAAAAATCTCAGTATAGCCAATACTAAAATGAACAAGGTGATTACCTAGAGATAGTTCATGATATATTAGCACTGATCCATTTTGACCTTTTAAAGTGAGACTCTAAAGTCACCTTCGTGTCATGAAATTTTTTACTGTCAAAATTTGATCATTAAAGTTAAAAATAAAGTCAAATTAAGTGGGTAAATGTTAGGGATAACAATAGGGTGTCAACGTTGGTATAGGTTAGGGTGTTGATATTAGGCTTGAAGTTAGAATATCCTTAAGTATTGATTTTCAGTAGGTGGTCACATTAGGGTGCCCTTAAGGGTGATATTGGATGTTACATCATGTTATCACTAAGGTTGACATTAGAGTATTGATATGTAGTGATGTTATGATGTTAATAAATTGTAACATTAGCTGCCAATATAGGTGACGTAAGGTTACCCTTAAAGTGTTTGACTTAAGGGAATCTCTACTAAAGTTTATATTAACAATGCATACTACACTAGTTTTTGTTTTTGTTTTTTTAATGAGTGCCTCATGGATAAAAACATAATAAATTATCTTTCTTTTATTTTATGTTGAACTTGTTAATGTAGCATAGGGTTTCTCAATTCCAATTATTGAATGAATATTTTTGGTGTGGTAAGGTTTTTCAATCATTGATGTTAGGATTTTTTTGGGTCAAAGTTTATTTTAGAAAAGACATTTTATAGGGGTTATCAAATATTTGGGATGCCATAATGTTAGAGTAACTCAATCCCAAAAAATGAAAGGAAAATGTGTTAAGTTCGATGTTTTGTGGTTGTAATTTTTGCCTATGTGGGATAAGAAAAGTAGTTGAGCATCAACGCGGGACGCTTGTTTGCCTGTTCATTATGGCTTTCGCTTACGCACTCAGATGCTTACCAGGAAGTGAAGGAGGTCACGTTTTATCATTGGCTACAACGTTTACAGTTTTATTTTTGTTATGGGTTTTCTACAGATCTAGTGTGCAGAGAAAAACTCTATTAAAATTGCCCCCCGGACCATTTTCATGGCCTATTATAGGAAACCTCCACTTGCTAAAATCTCTTCCCCACCGCGATCTTCAGCAACTTGCTAAGAAATACGGCCCCATTATGTCTCTGAAATTGGGTTCTGCTCTTGCAGTTGTGCTTTCTTCTTCTGCGATGGCAAACGACTTTTTAAAAACTCACGATCTGGTGTTTGCCAGTCGACCTGCAACTGCTGCCGGGAAATACATGGCGTATAATTACAAAGATGTGATATTCGCTCCGTATGGGCCTTACTGGAGACAAATGCGAAAAGTATGCGTGGTCGAGTTGTTGAATGCCAAGAGAATCAGATCTTTCAGATCCGTACGATAGGAAGAGGTGTCTTTCGCTATTCGTTCAGTTTGGGAGATGTCTGGCCGGGGAACCATTTCCGTTAATATATCCAAGATCCTCTGCTCCCTTACACAGGCACTCATATGGCGTATTCTCTCTGGTAAAAAATATTATACTGACGAAGACCATCTGGTTAGCAGCGACAACGGCAAAGACAAAGAAATCAGAGAAATGATATCACAGATAGCAAAGATAGTGGGAGTTTTCAACATATACACTGTAATGGGCACCCTTAAATGCCTAATTACTAAGACAACTGCTGATAGGTATTTTGTCAAACAGTTTGCATCCAACTCCTTATTCCTTCGTTTACTAATTTAACCCCTTATGACTTTGGAAATGGGATGTTTATATTGTTTGCTTGCATGGAGTTGAAAATCACACAACATGAACAAAAAGAAAGTATAATGATATGCAGATTGGAAATTGTATTACTTCTGATAAGATGTTATTTTCAGAATTTAATAAAATCCAATACATGAGAAATTATCAACTCAGTAATTGCTTCAATATTATTGGCATAATGATCTATCAAATATTATTTAAACATGCTGCTACAGTGACATGAATAGTGTCACATGAATAGTAACTATGTGAATAGTGTCACGTGAATAGTGCCACATGAACACTGCTGCTACCATATTTTGATCTTCAAACAGTCCAATATCTTCATAAAATCATTCCCCCAAAGTAGCATAAGCATCGGACGAGTGATGAAGAAGATGTGAGCATAACATCAAATCTCCATGTAGCTAGAAACGCGCCCAATCTCCCTGATAATGACGCTGATGACAATGGATTCCAAAGGCCAAACCCCAAGGAAATGACGTCCAAAATGTCACAAGAGAGGATAGACGTCCTCTAATGCCAAGAACGGATCGGCAACTCACACATCAATTTTCTTCTCATATTCAACCTCTGAACAATGGCCACCAGCTCTCCTTTTATTTTCACTTCATAGGGTTGACCCACTTTTCACAAGCAATGTGGGATAAAGTGTTTTAAAATAAAAATATATAAAATAACATCTTATGTCTCCCTTGAGCATCCCCTCTCAAACACACAACCCAACATAAATAATATTAAAGTAACAGTTTATCATTTTAACATTTAATTTAAATGCTACTTAAATAAATTTCAGGCATTAAAATAATATATCAATCGGACTTGAAATGAAGCAAGTGATAGCTTGTCGGAAAGCTCTCGATGCGAAGCTTCAAGTCCAATCATTAGAAATATGCCAACTTTGATGCCAAATCAACTTACTATAAATAGTAATTCCATCCAAAGACCCCACAAACAAACTCCAATTGGCCTCAAACTAGGAATGACTAGGCCATATCACTCCAAGGTCCCTCTAAACTCCTCGCTAGCCCTCAAGACCATGCAAAACTAGGCTAGCAGCAACATAGCTAACAATTACTAAAGAGGGGACATTACAGTCTGCCCCCCTTGAAATTGCTTGTCCTCGAGCAATCTCAGTTTTGTCTGCTGTAACACCTGCTCACCTTCCCATGTAGCATCCTCATCTGGCAGGTCTTTCCATTTTAACAAGTATTCTTTAACTACCCTATTCCTAAGAGTCCTCTCCCTAGTATCCAAAATGGCTTCAGGGACCAACACAAGCTTCCCCTCCTCATCCAACGGTGGTAAATCTGCATAAGGCACAATTCTTTGACCAATGGCTTTCTTAAGCCTCAACACATGAAACACATTATGCACTCGACTGCCCTTCGGAAGCTCAATCTCATAGGCAACCTCGCCCACTCTGCGAATCACTCTGTAGGGACCATAAAACCTAGGCTTTAACTTCTCGGCTCCACTCTTCTGTTGATTCTG
Organism: Torreya grandis; assembly: GCA_037957365.1. NCBI lineage: Eukaryota > Viridiplantae > Streptophyta > Pinopsida > Cupressales > Taxaceae > Torreya > Torreya grandis. The sequence goes on from JARHVA010006213.1 coordinate 658,503, forward strand.
AGCCTGTTGTATGTTCTCCCTGAGCACTCTCAAGATATCCTAACTATCCTGCAATAAGTCTTTGGCTTTGGGCACTCTGTTGTCCCCCAAAACTAAATAGATGAAGCTAGGTCCTTCATAACTATAAAGTGCCATGAAAGGAGTCATCCTAATGGACATATGATAAGTGGTATTATAACAATACTCTCCCATATGCAGCGATCTGACCCAAGCTCTCTGTTGTGCGCTCACATAGTTCCTCAAATACCCCTCCACCCATTTATTCACAATCTCCGTTTGCCCATCTATCTGTGGATGGTAACTAGTGCTGGGTGTAAGATCTGTACCACACAACCTAAACAATTCCTGCCAAAAAACACTCATAAATTTACTATCTCGGTCACTGACTATGAATCTAGGCAGCCCCTATAACCTGAATATCTCTATGAAGAAAAGATCTGCCACCTGTGATGCTATGTAAGTGGAGGGAATAGAAAAGAAGTGAGTGAACTTCATCAAGCGGTCTACCACCACATAGATGCAATCTCTCCCCTGCACTCGTGGTAACCTGGTGATGAAATCCATCAAAGTACTTTCCCATTTCCTATCGGGAATGGGCAAAGCCTAAATCAACCTTGCAAGAAAAGTGTGCTCTCCCTTATTCTGCTGACACACCATGCACTCTCTCACATATCTCTGCATGTCATCCTTGAGTCCCCTCCAGGTGAATCTCTCATGGATCTGCCTATAAGTTTTGAAGACCCCAAGATGTCCAACTGTAGGCGCATTATGAAATGCTCTCAAGATCTCTCTAAATTGTGATGTAGGAATCAAATAAATCCTATCTTGAAATCTGATCAACCCATCCAACACCGCATACTTGTCATCTTGAATGGTGCCCGCAACTATCCCAGAAGCCTAATCATCTCCTACATACTCCACTGCAATCCAATCTCTCCAATCTCCTAAAATTTATGCCAGAGCACATAAGTGAGGTCTCCGACATAAAGTGTCAGCCACCACATTTTTCTTACCTTAGAAAAACTCTATGTCAAATTCATAAGCATGCAACTTGGTAACCCATTTTTGCTACTGGTCATTAAGATCACGCTGGCCCATGAAGTATTTAATACTATTGTGATCATTCTTGATCACAAAATGCCCACCTACCAAATAAGATCAAAATTTGGCCAATGCATGCATTATGGCCAACATTTCCCTATCATAGATAGAATAGCTCCTCTCAACTCCTCGGAGCTTCCTACTCTCAAATGCAATGGGGTGTCTCTCTTGCATCAACACTGCCCCTATCCCATCTCTTGAAGCATCACACTGAAGCTCACATGGTTTTGTAAAATCAAGTAGAGCTAGAACCAGACAAGATGACATCAACTGTTTGAAGTGGTCAAAACATCTTTGTGCTACCTCTGTCCATGTGAAGGCCCCCTTCTTGGTGAGATTCATCAAAGGTGAAGCAATCTGCGAGAATCCCCTAACAAACCTCCTATAAAAACCACATAAACCAAAGAAACCCTTGAGCTGTGTGAGGTTTGTGGGAGTAGGCCAATCTACAATAGCTCTAATCTTTTCGGGATCAACTCGAACACCATCTATATTAATGATATGCCCAAGGTAAAGGAGCTCTATCATGCCAAACTCACATTTAGATTCCTTGGCATACAATGACTCTCTCTCTAGAATAGATAACACCTCCTCCAGATGTTGTAAGTGCTCCTCCCAGGTCTTATTGAAGACCAAGATGTCATCAAAGAAGATCAAGATGAATCTTCTCAACTGCCTCCTAAAAACTTGATTCATACAACTCTGAAATGTAGCGGGTGCATTGGTTAGCCCAAATGGCATAACCATAAACTCAAAGTGGTCATAGTTACATCGGAAGGCTATCTTCTCGATGTCCTCTGCTCTCATCCAAATCTGACAGTATCTAGATCATAAATCAATTTTGGTGAAGAAGCATGCCCCATGCAGCTCATCAATCCTAGGAATGGGATACCTATTTTTAATTGTTTTCTTATTCAATGCCCTGTAATCGATGCACATGCATGTCATTTGATCCTTCTTTTTACCAAAACTACTGTTGAAGCAAAAGAGATTTTTCTAGGCTTAATGTGCCCTATCTCTAACAATTCCGTAATTGCCTTCTCTATCTCATCCTTGTGTTTCTTAGGATGACAATAGGGAGTAATCATAACTGGTTTGGATCCCTCAATAACATGCTTTATCCCCCTGTCAGGAGGAACCCCATGTAAAATCTCACCAAATACTTTAGCATGCCTGTCCAGTATCTCCTAAATATCTGGTGGATGACTCTTCACTTGTCGCTTCCATGAAGCTGGCATAGTGAAATATTCTGCCGCCCACTCTACATCATCATGCCAAAAAAGTCTTTGCATTTTACTTAAATAGATTACTCTTCAGCGCCCATCTGAAAGTCCTCTAAGTACAATAGTTCTTCCCTCATGCTGGAATCCCATCTCCAATTTTGCTAGGTTGAGTGTGAACTCAACTGGTGAGGCCAACCATGTCATGCCGAGGATGACATCATAATCTCCCATGTCTACTACATAGAACTCATCCTCCAACTCATAGCCATCTCCAAACCTGATGTGAAGATTAGATATCTTTTGAGTGCATAATAATTTGTCACCGTTAGCCACCATGACTCTAAACCCAACATACTCCTCAGTCTATAAACCTCTCTTGGCTACCAATTGTGCATCTATGAATTATGTGTAGCCCCAGTGTCAATGAGCGAGATCACTTTCTGCCCCTGGATAGTACCCCTGACCTTAAATGTGATTACCTTTTGAGCCCTCATTAAACGTGTCAATGGCCTCTCATCCTCAGGGGTGTTTCTCTCCTCTGTAGTGCTACCCTCATTTGAATCAGAGTGCTGATCCTCCCTCTCTGACTGTGACTCCTCTACTAAGAAATATTCCATTTGATTTTCCTTAGCCTTGAGAGGGCACTTATGAGATAAGTCCCAAGGCTCTCTGTAATGAAAACATAGTTTCTTCCTCCTCAACTCATTCAAGGTGTCATTGTCCAAATTCTTATCCCTTTTTGGCTGAGCATCCTTGTGAAAAAGTTTTTTGTCCTTCTTCTTATTCTTCTTTGTATGTGAATCCCTATGGTAAAATTTGCTCCTAAAAGAAGAAGATGCTAAGTCACAAGCCTTCTTAGTGGCCCCCTGTAATGTATCTGGGTCATGCCCCTTGACCCAACCCCTCAAGGGATCTGAGAGTCCATCCATAAACAACACTACTAATCTCCTCTCTAAAATATCTATGAACAACACAGCTAACCTTTGAAATTCATTGATATACCTCTCAATTGATCCCCACTGCTTGAGCTGTGCCAACTCCTTAAACTATAACTCAGGATCTTTGGTATCAAATCTCTCTATGAGTCTCTCAGGGAACTCCTCATAAGATGTGATATGATTATGCCCCAAGGTTACCATGCCATGGTGCCACCACTCATGCGCTACACCATCTAAATGAATAGCCGCATACTTGATAGCCTCCTCCTCAGGCATATGATTCATCTGCAAGTATGTATTTACCTTCTGTACCCAAGCTCAAGCAAACATCTTCCCTTAAGCATCATAATAAGGTAATGAAAGTTTTCCAACTTTCTTTCTTAGCTCAAAGTTTTGATTCCTCCCTCCTGCTCTAGGCATGTGTCTCATCCTCAAGTCCATATAATCTCTGAGCAAAATATCTGCCTGAAACTCTACTCCGCTAGCCTCCCAGTCCCTCCTAAACTGATCTTGTAACCTTATAATCCGTGATTTGTTTACTAGTTGAACCAGATCTCTGGGTGGGAAAGTGGGTAGAAGAGGTTTCGAGCTCACTGTCCGAGCTGGGCGTGCAACATGTCTAAAGTTATCAGCCTCATTCCCATTGTTGCCATGTCCATTATTATTACCATCAAAGTTATTCTCAAGACCATTGTTGTTGCCTCGACCTTCATTATTATCATTGCCCCCATTATTATTATTTACATTGTTGGCATCACCTGGATTAATGTTGAGGCCCATTTGTCTAGCCATAAGCTACAACATCAAGTCCATTCGCCTATTCTGCTCCTGTTGCATACGTTGCCCCTGCTCTAATGTATCTAGTAACTATCTGAACATTACCTCCCCTTAATCTGGACTGATATTCCTACCTCTGCCTAGTCTTGTATTGCTGTCATCTCGGTCATTCATATTGATGTCCTGATCAAAAAATATCTCCTCTGTGTCTATATGACTAGATTCTATGTCCACCTACATGGATAAACTAGACTATTCGCTCTGCAAGTCTGACATCCTATTTTGTCTTACTCTGGTATTGTGTAAGTTATAAGGCCCCTGTCGCATGCTCAAACATACTTCCTTAACCTGATTTTAGCATTTTGACATTTCATCAAATACTTTTCCCTCTCCCTTGCTATTCTAAATTTCCTGTAAAGCCTCCACAAGATGGCAGGAAAACTAGGCTCTGATACCACTGTAATGGGCACCCTTAAATGCCCAATTACGAAGACAACTACTGATAGGAATTTTGTCAAATAGTTTGCATCCAACTCCTTACTCCTTCATTTACTAATTTAACCCCTTATGACTTCAGAAATGGGACATTTATATAGTTTGCTTGCATGGAATTGAAAATCACACAACATGAACAAAAAGAAAGTACAATGATATGCAGATTGAAAATTGCATTACTGCTTATAAGATGTTATTTTCAAAATTTAATAAAATCAAATACATAGCAGATTATCAACTCACTAATTGCTCCAATATTATTGACATAATGCTCCAGCAAATGTTATTTAAACCTGCTGATACAATGACATTAATATTGCCGCATGAACAGTAACTGCGTGAATAGTGCTACTACAGTATTTTTGTCTTCAAACAGTCCAATATCTTCATAAAATCATTCCCCCAAAGTAGCATAAGCGTCGGATGAGTGATGAAGAAGATATGAGCAAAACATCAAATCTGCTTGTAGCTAGAAACGTGCCCGATTTGCTTGATAATGAAGCTGATGACAATGGATTCCAAAGGCCAAATCCTAAGGGAATGACGTCTAGAATGTCACAAGAGAGGATAGACATCATCTAATGCCAAGAACGGATCTTCAACTCACACATCAATTTTCTTCTCATATTCAACCTCTGAACAATGGCCACCGGCTCTCCTTTTATTTCCAATTCATAGGGTTGACCCACTTTTCACAAGCAATGTGGGATAAAGTGTTTTAAAATAAAAAATATATAAAATAACATCTTATGTCTCCCTTGAGCGTCCCCTCTCAAACACACAACCCAACATAAATAATATTAAAGTAACACTTTATCATTTTAACATTTAATTTAAATGCTACTTTAATAAACTTTAGGTATTAAAATAATATATCAATCGAACTCAAAATGAAGCAAGTGATAGCTTGTCGAAAAGATCTTGACGTGAAGCTTCAAGTCCAATCATTAAAAATATGCCAACTCTGATGCCCAATCAACTTACCATAAATAGTAATTCCATCCAAAGACCCCACAAACAAACTCCAATTGACCTCAAACTAGGGATGACTAGGCCAAATCACTCCAAGATCCCTTTGAACTCTTCGCTAGCCCTCGGGACCATGCAAAACTAGGCTAGCGGCAACATAGCTGACAATTGCTAAAGAGGGGACATTCAATAGACTGGCTTGACTTGCAAGGCATAATTCGGCGAATGAAGAAGGTGCACAAATCATTCAACAAAATTATTGGAGAAATAATAGACGAACACCAGCAGCGTAAGCGGATGGGGAGGTCGAAAGTCGAGGACATCGTTGACGTGCTACTGGAGATGGAGGACGGTACCGATGCCCTCACATTCACAGCAGAAAACATTAAAGCCATTGTTGCTGTACGCGTCTTACCATTTTTTCATGATGCACTCATTAATTTTTTTAATTTAATTTTTTGGAATAAAATTTGCAGGATTTGTTCGTCGCTGGAGCCGAAACAACTTCTACTACATTAGAGTGGGCGTTGAGGGCGGTGCTCAACAACCCTGGCGTGGTGAAAAAACTGCAGCAAGAAATAGAATCCGTAGTGGGCAGAGAAAGGTCGGTAGAAGAGCGTGATCTGGCAGGCATGGAGTATTTGCAATGTGTGGTAAAAGAAACGATGAGATTGTATCCGGCTGTGCCTTTGCTACTGCCCCACGAATCAATTGAAGCTTGTGTTGTTAATGGATATTTTATCCCTCACAAAACAACAATTATCGTGAATGCTTGGGCGATAGGAAGAGATCCAAGTGTGTGGGACGATCCATTGGAATTCAGGCCGGAAAGATTTATTGGCAGAAATGTTGATATTGAGAAAGGAAAAGACTACTTCGACATGGTGCCGTTCGGAGCAGGGAGGAGGGGATGCCCGGGGAGTAGCATGGCCCTTGTGACGATGGAGCTTGTGTTGGCTCAGCTCATGCACTGCTTTGAGTGGAGAATCGATGGAGAGTTGGATATGAGCGAACGCTTTGGAGCCTCCATACCCAGAAACGTTCCGGCCTTGAGGTTGTCCACGTGCCCATAAATTACCGGCACGTTTTGGTAGTCAAAGGATGAAGGATATGCACGACTTTTCGTTGTTTTCATGTTGAAATAACTTGTGATCGACAGGAATATATTCTATAAATTACTTTTTAGTATAAATGTAGCGTGTTTAGTTTTAATTTATATTTTATATTTAAATTTGGTTTTAAATTGTAAGATTTCGACTTTGGAATTACTTGAAGGATTGTATGTATTTATATTGATTGTGGGTCAAACACAAGATTTATTAGTTTTAATGGAATAACTTTATAATTATTTGATGTTTGTTTAATTTTGTTTGATTTTGAAAAATATGATAATAATAATTATATAATTTTATTTTAAAGATTTGTTATATTAATTTTGAAATATATTTTAAATATTATATAGGTATGTATATATTTACTTCTATCAAAATTATTAATTAATTTTTTAAAATTTATTGAGTTCATGAAAGGACATTTTTATTTTAGTAGTGGAACATTAGTATGTGGTTTAATGATTACATGACCTTCAAACTATTGTGTTATATTGATCATGACATGTGTAATAATGTTTGTTTTTCCCTATTATTAATAGATGGTTAATTTTGTCTATGGAATGTAATTTTATTTAAATTTTTTGGTTGTGTGTAACTCACTCAAAATCAAATCTTATTATGACATGTTGGATCGATAATAATCATTAATAACTTAAGTTGATCCGTAATGATCGATAATATTTTAAATAACACTAGTATTCATTACAAAATATATGCTACAAATTTATTTTAAATACTATATTAACATTGACAATTTAATTATATTGTTATGATATTTGAGAATTGCTTCTCTCGTATTCATAATAAGTTGACTCATGAAAATAAAATATTTACCCTCGATTATTTAAAAAGGGAAAATTTAATCGAATGACTTTCTTTAACACCCAAAGTTCAAACTCTATTGGACAAATTTTAAAAGAGAAAGCTTATTTTTTGGATTATTTTATTTAATTCATTTTGGTGAGTTTTTATTACAGATTCTTTTAATACAATTTTTTTTTTTTTAAATTGTTATGATTTTTTGTTATATGTTAATATCTTGTGATATTTTATATAGGAATTAAATTAATATAACATGATATAATTTATGACATATTTAATGTTTTATTGTATATTTATAATTATTAGATCATCATTTATTATTTATAATTAATAATAAAAATGTAAGCATAATAGATTAATATTCTTTTTATAGATGTTTATTGATTTATAAATCAATTGTTTGAATCATCATTATCAATTTTAGTTGTGTGATTTATATTTATAATTTGAAATTATTATTTATAAAAAAGTTTTTAGGATATATTAAAATATTAATTTTATATATAATTACGAACAAATATTATTAACATTAGATAATTTAATGACACTATATGGGTAAGACAATTAATACGATTCATTTATTAGTTTTGAATAAATATTATTAATGTTGGTCAACTTAATCATATGGTCTAATTGAAAGAGTAACTACATATTAAGTACATGTTAACAAACTAGATTTAATTAATCCAATTCTATATATTTTAATATAACACATTTACAATCAAGACTAGTCACATTGTATTTTTTATACTTAAAAATAAATACTCCATCATAAAAATTGCTAAACAAAAAAAGAGACTCACTACTATATGACCTTTATTTTTAAAAACAAATATCGTTAATATAAAATATTTTAGTATTTTCAATAATCTAATTTTATTAATTTTAAAAAATTAAAGAACTGAGATTTTCCTCTTTTATACAAATGAAAAGAAAAGTTTTTAAAAAAATTATGTAATCAAAGTGATTGTAATTCCTAAAATTACCTACATGTCGACTTATGCTCTTCGACATATGTAAAATCCAAACTATAAATAATGATATCAGATATAAAATCCTTTATAAATTCTGAAACGTGGATTATATTCTCATGCAATCTTATTTGATTCCCACTAATTGATATAAATCCACTAATTATATTGTATTTATGAGGCTTCGAAAACAGGTTACCATTAGCTTGGCGCCTCGAAGTGAGCACCAACCCTAACTGACTTGATTGAAAAATATAACATATTCACGAAATTCCTAAGTTTCACGAAGTTCTAAAGGAACTTGGCATAATTGCTTTGGCAGACATAGCAGTGGGCCTGCTGCAATCGTGGCCGCCAAACTGCGATCGATCATAGTAACCAACATGGACTCTAAATAGTATACATGTTGCAAATTAATCAAGACCATTGATTATTTCATTCTTTATCGACATGACCGCCAAATATCCACATAGCAATGGTCAATGTTCACTACAAATTCCAAAATTATTAAGACACGCTCTACCTACAACGAGTCCACAAAATCATAGGGTTACAATGCAGCAAAAACCTAGATAAAGAACATTTGTGGGGGTGACATGTGGCCTCATCATGTCCTGTCAACGATACCAAATTAAAAATTCACCGAGTCACACATAAAAAGCGGCGTGCCTCCCCGAAATCATGATGTCATTGCTAACGTCAGTCATATATCAGTTGGAAAATTTAATTGGATTGTAAAAGTTCTCACATATGTGGATTCATATGCTCCACAAAGTGACTACAAGTCATAAGTCTTACGTGAGTGCAATGCTCTAAATGATGTTTGGCAAGTGGTCCCAAGTAACATCAAATAACACTACTTTTATTTCAGATCAACATTGCGTTTAACATAAAAGGATATTTGTTGAACTTGTTCACGTGGCCACCAAATCAACTATAATGTATATGGTATTCAACTTGCATGAAGTACCTATGAAATAATCCATCCATCCACGTGTCTTCACGATGGTACAATCTCACATAGTTGCAAACGCTGACTTAAGAACTGTAGAGAAGTTCATTAGGCATGCATATAAGATGTTTGAATTTCGGCTCAATCACAATAGGTATTCCATGATGATATAAAGCCTATGTGATAAGGCCTCATAGTTAGAGTACTGGTTAGGACACTATGATATAAACCTTGTGTTATCTTTATAAATAATTTATTTTAATAAAGTGATGGGTTCGTGCAAAGTGATAATGGAATAAAGCTTTTGTAAAGTGGGGTTTAGTGAAATCTATTAGGATGGTAACATTTGCTATTATTAAAAATTTTAGGGTGTACAAAATTTTAAGTTTAAAAGAGAAGAACGAAATTTTTTTATTGCTTTGTGGTAATGTGATCATGCAAAAAAGTACAATTTTGTTCACTCATTTTGTGATGAAAAATTTCAGATATTTGAGTTGATTTAAACATTAATAATTGTATTGAAGACAGAAAAGATAAAAATGATATTAAATTTAATAGAGTTAAATTATTCTCTTCATTATCATTGCAAAACATGATTGTACATGAAAGAAATTTTTGATCAAATGGATATCTTGATGTTTATATTATATGCACTTAATTATTTAAATGTAACCAGTTCGACCTGATGATCATGATACACAAGTGACAAAAGGGTCTAATGACTATAATGTGATAAGGGAGATATTTGTGATCTCATAACTGTGATTCTCATAAATATTTATGATTGTCTTTATGATGCAACAAAAATAAAGTTGCACATTATTTTACCCTAATTTGAAGTAATGCAATCTAGACTAATCCTATGTGGATAAAAACGTGTGTATAACTCAAATATTAAAATATGGCATTCAAACATGTATCTAAATGTAAATAATTGAATTGATTACGATGATTTGATAATTGGAATATGTTAAATATAATAATCACAACAAAGGGATGGGTACTTAGCTTTTTTGGGTGACTATATGATTATGACTTTATTGTCAAAGAGGATATTATCAAGAAGTAGGTCCTAATTCATTTAGATCAGGAATTGTATTTCTATCTATGAGGGTCAATTCAATCAAAGAGGGTTAGTATCATCCATTTATACCCCCCTATGCTAGTTAGTAATAACCTGTGTGTAAATGAGTTATTGTGACTATACATCACTTTGACTTTAGTATATATGATTTTTATATGCAATCTTGAACAATGAGGATGAGCATAGATTGAAAAAATTATTTTTTACCTTGAAACCCTGTGTGCTTGTGATGGCTAAAAAAATACAAAAACAAAGAAAATGTAATGGGTTGAGATGATCCCAACAACCCCTATTTGATGATTGACTATGACCTACATATTGGATACTCCAAGGAGGTAAATCAAACTATACGTACTTCTCCCACTTAGTGAAATTATACAATTGTGCTCATTCACTATATTCATGCATCTGGTGACTTAGATTTGATACTTAAAAATGCTTAATTTGACTTGGATTTTGACTATTCCACATGATAGACTAAAAACTTGGGAATGATAGGGTAAATTTTCTCAATGTGAAATAGTGTATAGATGTGTAATAGTTAAGTTTGAAGTACCTTTTGAATGAGACCTTGATTTTATAAGTATGAGTCGAATTGGGTACTTTATCACACTAATTACACATTGGGTAGATGGGATGAGCCTAAGGAAATGTTTTATTTTAAAAATTAGTTTTTGTTGGGAGTGATCCATTATACTGGATTCAAATCAATATTGTCAGTTAAATCAAGGATCTAAAGATGTATGTTCAGGATATTTAATAGGTTTTAAATAGATAGTAAGGTTCATGAAGGTGTGTAATAACATAAAATAAGGGTTAAACTCATAAGATAATATGTAAGTGTGAGAGAATGGCTAATTAGGAATATATTTATGCACTTAATTTGTGTGTAGTAAATGTGAGTCAAGATTGTCAGTGTGTCATGTACCAAGTACCAAATTTTAGTATATACAAATGTCCCCCTTCTTCTATAATAAAGGGATTACTAAAGTAAAAGGATAAAATGTACCCGAGTGTTTATAATACTTTTTACCTTTGGTATGAAGTTATAATTTTGCAAGTCACTTAATAAAAAAACTATAATCATGTGTAGTCATTCTCCATAGATTAAAAATTCTAATGTAAACCAAATTTATTAAAATTTTAAAGAAAATGGTAAGAATAGATTTGTGTGTTGGTGAAAACCATGTTTCCATTTAAACTTGTTGGATATAATGCTTCCTTGTTGAAGCATTGGAGAATTTTTTTCTTCCTTACTAAAACACATGTATATTTTGGGTGCTTATGCTCCAAATTTGTATAACTATGCATACCCTTGTGTTGGAAAGACCACATGTTCCATTGAAGAGGAAGAGAAGCCAAAAAATTATCAATATGGACCTAAACATTTCATTATATTTTTATTTATCTATCAAATAAACCACAAGGATCTAATATTATTGATTTGTAAACTACACTGATAAACTCAAAGTGAAGTTTTAAGTACGAATACTGAAATTCTCAAAACTTAACAAATTCTTAAAAAACTCAAAAGAACTTGCAAAATGTTTTGGCAAAAATGTTCTCGGTTGTTGAGTTGGACTGGAATTGTCAAAAGACTTGTTACTTTCATTTACGAATTAAACTATTTTTTTTTAATAACGTTGTGTTATAATTGTCAAAATGTAAACTACTTGCATGAGTTCGTTTACTAATTAAAATTAAATCAACAAATTGAAACAAAATCATGCATCAAATGACAATTACCCAAAATGTGAAATGTGATAACGGAGTTAAGCTCAATAATTGATGCCTACATCTCCAGGTTCTCCAAAGGAGTGGACCGTTTCCATTAAGGGCACTTTAAATACCTAGAAATAAGAAACAACTTTCCTGCAAGCTGATATCTCAATGCAAAAATTCACTTTCACCTTGACTAATTCAAGCCTGACACCTTCAAATTTTGTGAGTCTTCACACCTGCAAAGTTGCTTCAAAAGTCCTAAAAATCTCCTCTTAGGTATGAAAAATACTCCTCCAATATTCAAATTGGTCTAAAAGAGTATTAATACTGTGTATTATGGCTGGAAGATGGATAAAAATCTATTACATAATCTTACCAAAGCTTTTTACAATGTCTCAGCCTAATAATATAAAAACACAGTCCATAATTGATAACTTAAAATAAAAATTCATGCTTTAAATAATACTTTGACCCCCGCAGCTCAATCAGTCAAAGCCTATCCCTTTTGGACAGCAGGTCAAGAGTTCAAATCATCAGCCTTTCTTTTAGACGCTTATGCTTTATCTTTATCCCACATGTGTGGGTTGAACAGTTCAAACAAGGATTAAAATAGCCTTTGAGCGTCATTTCCTCTGTGCGTTTATCCCACATGCACGGATTTGGGAGAAGACAAGGCTTTAAAAAGCCTTTAGCCGCACACTTATCACGTGGCTTCAGCCACCTAAGAGGCATTTTGTTCAGGCTTGGGCTTGGTCTTTCCTTCAAACTCACCACATGCTTGGTCTCGCCACCTTTCTCGGGCTTCGGCCTGCGAACTCTTCACCACATGGCTTGGTCTCGCCACCTTGCTCGGGCTTCGGCGTGCGAACTCTTTGCCACATGGCTCGGTCTCACCACCTTGCTTAACGATCTTATCTCACGCTTAACTCCACATGGCATGTTGATGATGTGGCATGCCATCGAACAATTTTTTTTGCAAACCTTATCATTTGCCAAGTGTCGACCTCTGATAGGTCAAAATGTCAAAACAACCTCAAAACACGTGCCAAGAGACATTTTTTAACCAATCCTCAAATGGCCATAATAGGATCTCCCAAACTCATATTTACATTCCAAAAAATGCATTAGAAAGCTCTCAACGAGATCTATGCTGTGAAATTGGTTTCATCATGATTTGAAAACTTTTTCTAGAATGAACTCTGGATCACACCTCCCTACAAAAGAGGCTTTTGGTCTCCAAAAGTTGACTATCACCTGAAATCTTATAACTGGTCTACTGCATCCATGAAAATAGAACCCAATCATAACAAGAGATAAATATTGGCAAAATAAATGATTCACGACTCAACTGAAAATGTCTACACATGGCATGAGTAAAGGAATCTGCAACTACCAATAAATTGATCACAACATACCAAAACTGTCTACCCATGTCACATCCTGTAAAGTGGTGAACTGTCAATAACTGAAACAATCCCCAATGTAACTATAAAACAAGTTTGTTAATGTCAACAACATACATGAAATGTTGTAGACATGTTGCAATACAATGCCTTGGTATGGGACTTATATTCTAAGCAAATGCAAACAACACAAAGTGTATATTGCCTAACATCCAAACATGCCCATAGGGTCTTAACAATGCATCTATACATCCATGTGCCAAAAATAGATACATACAAAATAGCAGTCAAATAAGTGTTGTAAGGAATTGACTCAACCTACAACATGCATTCTGCTATTATCTCCAATTGATCAAATGAGTTCAAGTCCTCTAGACAACTCACACAGTATAAATATGAGATTCAAAACATAGAGCTATTCAACATGAGAATTAAAATACTTCGAATGATGAACGTATCTCAAAGTGTTCTCAAAAACTCTACTAATGCATCTTCAAAGCTTGTTCTTTCCCTTAATAGAATTCTTAACAATGCTTTGAAAGACAAGTGCATTTTAAATCCACTTAATCAAATTTTCTATCGAGTTAACTTGATTTTCTTAGTGGATTCCTTAACATCATTATGGATTGGTTTAACTTCATTGACCTTATTAACAGGTTGATAAATCATCTTAGTTTTACCATGTTTAGAATGAGAAGATGATTGAAGTTTAGAACAATGATCAGTCCGATGTCCACTCATATGGCAATGAGTGCAAACAACCTTCTTAGGTGAGGTCTCCCTTTTACCTCTTCTCACTTTGCCATGACGAGAATGGTTCTTAACACATGTAATCTACTTAAGCAAAGCATGTTTCTTCCAACAAAATGTAATACTGTGGTTATGCATCCCACAAAAAGTGCATGGAAATGAGTGCATTATCTTTTGAATGTTTAATCTAAATTTCTTAAACATAAAAAGTGGATCAAAAGATTTAGTGCTAACTCTAGTGTAGGAACTAGGAGGTGGAATCTCAATACCTCGGCTATGTGTCCTATTACGTTGCACATGCTCTACTAGTGGCCTCGGTCCTTTGCTATTAGAAGCTTGTCTTCTTTTAGCCATGGAGAAAGTTTCTCCAATTTCCATCTGCTCACTAGTGTAACCCAAACCTGCATGAAGAGATCTATGCTCTACCTGTATTGGGTTAGTAATTCCTTGGCCATCTCGACCAAGACCTCTTCCATTAAATTCTATTTTCATTAATAATTTGGATCCTATACCCTTAGTGTGTTGTTCAAAACTACTAAAAGCATCATTACTTGAATCCGAATATGAATGGAAAGAAGTAGATGAATTACATGATGAATAACTTACAGTGCACTCAGTCATAGTCTCTACGTCTAAAGTAGAAGGTATAGCCATATTTGGTTCACCACACTATAATTTGATCAAGATCTCATCCTTAGATTCAAGCTCAAATTTCAAACTTGCAATTTGTTCTTCAAGAGAATAGAGCTTGCATCTCAGGAATGCATTCTCATCCTGAATTTGAGTATTGATGGCTTCAAGCTCTTCCATCTTAGCTTTGTGTGACAATTTGCCCATGTTTTCCTGTAGACACATTGATTCCACAACTATACACTACAATCTAATCAAGTGATATTGAAAATCAATAAATTGAAAACAATTGTCAAATCACAAAATCAAAAGCTAAACCAGCTTTCTAACTGCTCTGATACCAACTTGGTTCGTAAACTACACTGATAAACTCAAAGTGAAGTTTTAAGTACAAATATTGAAATTCTCAAAACTTAACAAATTCTCAAAAAACTCAAAAGAACTTGCAAAATGTTTTCGCAAAAACGTTCTCAATTTTTGAGTTGGATTGGAATTGTCAAAAGACTTGTTACTTCTATTTACCAATTAAACTAGTTTTTTTTTTAATAATGTTGTGTTATAATTGTCGAAATGTAAACTACTTGCATGAGTTCATTTACTAATTAAAATCAAATCAGCAAACTGAAACAAAATCATGCATCAAATGACAATTACCCAAAACATGAAATGTGATAACAGAGTTCGGCTCAATAATTGACACCTACATCTCTGGGTTCTCCAAAGGAGTGGACCGTTTCCATTAAGGGCACTCCAAATACTTGGAAATAATAAACAACTTTCCTACAAGTTGATATCTTAATGCAAAAATTCACCTTCACCTTGACTGATTCAAGCCCGACACCTTCGAATTCTGTGAGTCTTCACACTTGCAAAGTTGCTTCAAAAGTCTTAAAAATTTCCTCTAAGGTATGAAAAATACTCCTCCAATATTCAAATTGGTCTAAAAGAGTATTAATACTGTGTATTATGGCCGGAAGATGGATAAAAATCTATTATATAAGCTTACCAAAGCTTTTAACAATGTCTTGGCCTAATAATATATAAACACAGTCCATAATTGATAACTTCAAATAGAAATTCATGATTTAAATAACACTTCGACTCCCGCAGCTCAAGCAGTCAAAGCCTATCCTTTTTGGATGGCAGGTCAAGAGTTCAAACTGTCGGCCTTTCTTTTAGGTGCTTATGCTTTATCTTTATCCCACATGTGTGGGTTGAGCAGTTCAAACAAGGCTTAAAATAGCCTTTGAGTACCATTTCTTCCGTGGGTTTATCCCACATGCATGGTTTTGGGAGAAGACAAGGCTTTAAAAAGCCTTCAGCTACCCACTTATCACGCGGCTTCAACCACCTAAGAGGCATTTTGTTCAGGCTTGGGCTTGGTCTTTCCTTCAAACTCACCACATACTTGGTCTCGCTACCTTGCTTAACGAGCTTATCTCACGCTTAACTCCACATGGCATGTTGATGATGTGGCATGTCATCGAACAATTTTTTTTTCAAACCTTAGCATTTGCCAAGTGTCGACCTCTGATAGGTCCAAATTTTGAAACAACCTTGAAACATGTGCCACATGTTGTAAGAGACATTTTTTGACCAATCTTCAAATGGCCACAATAGGAGCTCCCGAACTCAGATTTACGTTCCAAAAAATGCATCAAAAAGCTCTCAACGAGCTCTACACTGTGCAATTGGTTTCATCATGATTTGAAAACTTTTTCCATAATGAACTTTGGATTAATTATCCTTTAACAAGATGCAAAAGAAAGGAAGACACAACCCTCAAAGCCCTAAGCTTAACTTTAAAGATTAAACACTTCCTTTTATTTTTCCAAAGTACAACCTAAATTTTTTTACACATGAATAAAAAGATCTTACATGAAATTTTATGTGAGATAAAATACATACCTTAACTCATGAAAATTTGAATTTTCCTTCTTATTGTTTATCACTCCTCAAGGTTCTGCAATTTTTTCTCCCTAGTTATCCTAAAATTCTGCTACAATTCGAAATGATGGAGAATAATGCATAACTTTGTTACTTGGAGAAGAATATTTTTGTTGTATTTTGCAACCTTTCTAATAGGGAAAGATGTCCAATCCTCTCCATATCTCCATTTCTTCTTAGTAATGTCTAGATCAGATCAATCCTTGATTTGCAGTATTTTATAATTTCTCCCTAAGTTCCATTATCTATTATGATCCCTTTTGGGAAATGGATGAAAAAAAATCACTTTTACAATATTTTTAATTTAGTCTCTTTAATAAGTATAGAAATGGAAATGGATTCCTTCTAGATTTACATGCCTAAGGATCATTTATGAAAACAAATTTTAATCATGTAATCCAAAAAAAAAACGATTCCTATAGTCAATAAAAGTGTCCCAAGCATACATAAAAAACAAAACGTAGGAAAATGTGCACATGAAATTAAAGATACACATGTTATGCACGACTCTAAAATTAATTGGTATGGATTTTACATGTTGGGTTAATGATAAACTATTTTTATTCCATTTCTTACAATAATAAGATGTCACTTGCACGATGAATGCACATGTAAAAATGTTCACATATTAAAAACAATATTAATGTTAACATAACATATGTCCACATTTTATCTCTTAAATTTTATGTTTATATTTTTAAGATCTGGTTTATTTATAGGTTTAAAGAATTGGATTTAAAAACCTCTTCATTTAGATGTATTTTGATTTATAGGTTTAAGGATTTGAATTTTAAACCCCTTTCATTTGGATGTATTTTGATTATTTTTGGGTTGATTGTAACCCTTTATCTTTATTTATTATTTATTTTAAACTTATTATTATATTTAAATTTTCTAAACTCTGTATGTGTCTTTGTCTTTTAAAATCTAGAGTCTCTAAGTTCTTTTAAAAAAAAAAAAACCTTTTTGTCTTTATTAAAATAAAAACACATCATTTATTATGATCATATTCTCAAAATTCCATAAATTATATCACATCCACAGTAATCATTCTCATACAAATACCTTTGCCCACATACACACCATTCAATAATAATCAAAGAATAAAAAACTATATATTTATGAAAATAATCTCAACCAATTACCACATAAAAGTAAAATATATAAAGTAACAATGTCCATTAGTGAATATACATAAGTATTAGTGAAATAATAAGCTCAATATAGTCCAATTTAATAAAATGATAGGAGATTACGACCATGGCAACTAAGGTACAACAAAATAGATGCGATAAGTACAATCATATAACTATTCAATTTTATTCATGGAAAAAAAACACTTTATATAGTATTAAATATATTATTGCTATTCAAAAATAATTATTTTATATACATATATTATATACATATTTTCTTTTAAATCACATCAATTTATTATATTCAACAAAGTAATTTATTTAATACTTTTTTAACAATTCAATTAATATCAATTATTTAAATTAATTAATATAAATAAAATTTAGTTAATATCTTTAATGTAGAAATTATCATCACATAACCAAAAAAATTAAAAGGTTATTCTTCCAAACCTAAAAAACTCTACTGAATACTTGAAACATACGTAAATTTCCAAAGGTAAGTCAATTGTATGAATTAAAACATATAAAATCTTATATTATCAATTTTCACATAAGGTATACATGTTCAATAACATAAAAAAACCCATCAGTAATTAAAATCTGTAGTATGTCAAACATAAATAATCGTTTAAATCTCTTTGTATTATATATTACCACCTACTAATAATAATAATAATAATAATAATAATAATAATAATAATAATAATAATAATTATTATTATTATTAATAATAACTTTAATTAAAAATATTTTAAAAATAAATAATTTAATATTATATTATAAATAATATAATAATTAAAATATTTAAAATTATTTAAATAAAATTATTCAATTTAATTATGGAAAAAATACTTAATATAATATTAAATAAAAACATTAAAAAATAATATAAATATACAAAATAATTATTTAAAATTAAAAATCAATAACTTATGTAACACAAACATCATCAAATCACTATAAAATCAAATCGATCAATCATATTAAAATTTGAGTGAAATATTTTTGGTATAAAAATAACTTAATAATTAACATATTTAAAATTATATATAAATAATTTAATTCATGAGAAAAAATACCCAAAATAATGTTAAATTAAAATTTTAAAAAATATTATAATTATGAAAAATAATTATTTAAAATTAAAAGAAGAATTAAATATATAATAAAAACTTTCATTGAAAATTAATAATTTTACAAAAGAGATAACTATTTTAGAATTGATGGTCGAATTAATGGATAAAATTATTTATGAGTATGTAAGGCACACACATAGGGCCAAATGGTTGGTTGAACATTTCAAACTAAGCAAGGACACATTCCCACTTGTTCTATTGTTTCAGTAGTTGACCTTGCAAAAAATTACACATTCAAACCACAAATGAAAGTTCAATCACAATATTATAACTCAAAACAAATTTCCATATTCATGCACATAGCATTCATTCATGCACTTAATAGTACAAAGGAAGATCAAAAAATATGGAGTACCATTTCTATATCAGTGATGATCGATCACATTGTACAAATTATGTGAAAGGTTGTTTTGATAAGTTCTATGGAAAATTGACTCAGAGGAACTTTAATTTCAAATGGCATTACATTTTGTTAGACAATTACACATTGAAATTCAAAAATACATGGATGTTTTATTGGTTGAGCAGGATGCATGTTACCACTAGTGTAGAACATATTCACAGTTTCACTGAGGTTGGCCATGGAAAAGGGGAGCATGATGGTGTTGGAGTATGTATAGAAAGAGCCATTGCAAGGGAGGAATTAAAATATGACAATGTTACTAATCTAATTGACATAAAAACTATGGTTGACTAGTGTAATGAGAACATATGTCATGTTGGTCAAGCAAATTATACTATTCGTAAACTTTTTTGGTTAATAGAAGAAAAAGACTTGGAAAACTATGAGGATTGTATGACTCTAATAGGTTCAAGTGAACTCCACTCATTTTATAGCTCAAATACAAGTTATTGGACTATTCATACATGACACTTGGCATGATTTTATTTTGCATGCATGGACTTTGTTTGGAATGAGTGTGAGTCATAAGAGTGGGTGGATGATTCGAGTTCCATACCTCTAATTCCAATCAACACATATCAAGTTTCATCAGCATTGCAACGTACTGACATGACATCCTCACATAACTTTGACCATATATCCGATCTAGTATAGATAGGTAGAATATTAATCTTTATGTAATATTTATTCTCATAATCTATCTTCATAATGTCATTAATTTTTTTTAATGATGCAATCCATGTTTTTTTAGTTATTGCAGACGAGGACAATGAAGAGGGAACAAATTACTACTTATGTCAATGTGTAGATGGAAAAAAAAATTAACTTCCTTGATTGTAGATGGAGAAAACATTGATTATCCTGTTGGGTCTGTGGTAGTCACTAGAACCTAGATTCAATGGTATCCTATAAAAAATTTAAATGTATGGTTATTTGAAGACTTTCAAACTCAGAAGAAGATTCTACACAATTCAAAGTTGGTTCTTGCAATGAATATTCAATTGCAAAAATATCATGGGAGGTCAAGAAATAAGAACCTATAGAAAGTTCATGAGTCAGATCATGAAGCTATTCTTGATACTATCAAGATTAGAGTAGATCCAAGTGGTCCATTGGATTGAAATGTGCATGTATGTTGACTTGTAAAATATATATTTAATCAATTTTACCATTTTTTTTTTGATTTTGTAGGTAGTACGTGGATAAATTTCATCTTTAATTACTTACTAACATTTTTTTGTAAGTTAGTGGTGTCAAATCAGCTTTCACCTTCATATGGTTGGCACCGTTAGTAATAAATTTCATATTCTTGAAGCTAAGAGAAGTTTAGTGAAAGTACTTGGCATTTCCACACTTTTGAACAATTACTCATGACAAGTTTATTTCTCTTTATAGCCTTGCAAACACATTTTTTGTCAGTGTTTTGGTACTCTAGAATAGTAGTGAAAATGCACTTGCAAGTGGAAGTGGGTGTCAGGGTTGTTGTAACATGTGTAATTTGAATATATATGTGATCAAAGTAGTGGATTTGTAATTGTCAGTCTTGGAGGCAAAGCTTCTAGTTGGTGGTCAAGAAGTTGTCTCGTCACTACCAAAAAAATTTCATTTTAGGACCCTTTAATACAACTTCTACCACATATTTATCTTAGAGTTGATTCATACTAGATTCAGGGTGAAATTAGAGGACTTTTCCATGCACATGAAGTATCTTACAATTCATCCATATGATTTATAATTTTCATTTTATACATGCCCGAAGTTAGGATAAAAATCAATATCTTTCTTGTATTAGGAAGGGCATTCTTGAGCCCAAAATGGGTGGTGGGCTTGCCATCTAGGCTAGATAGGAGGCCAAGAACCTGGGCCTAGATGTTATTCACCCCTCTGAGCATGTTGGCAATTCTAGGTTTTAGCCAATAAGCATCAAAATTTGATTTTTTAAACCATAGCTTCAAATTTGACAACATTTGTTGTCAGTATTTCCGTGCTCTAGAATAGTAGTGAAAATGCACTTACAAGTGGAATTGGGTGTCATAATGGTTGTAAAATATGTAATTTGCCTATATAGTTGTGTTTAAAGTGGTATATTTTCACCTGTCGATCCTGAAGGCAAATTTGCTAGTTAGAGGTCAAGAAGTTGTCTCTTCACTGCCAAAAATTTGCATTTTAGGCCCCTTTAATGTAACTTCTCTCATGGATTAATATTCAAGGTGATTTTGACTATATTTGAGGTACAATTAGAGTAATTTACCATACACATGAGAGATCTTATGGTTCCTCCATATGACTTACAATTTTAATTTTATGCATGCCTGAAGTTAGGATAAAAATCAACATCTTTCTTGTATTGAGAAGGGTGTTCTTGAGCCCAGAATGGGTGGTGGGTTTATCATCTAGGCCAAATGAGAGGCCAAAAACCTAGTCCTAAATGTTATTTTCCTCTCTCTATATGTGTTTTCAATGCTAGTTTTCAACAAACAAGCTTTGAAAATTGAGTTCTCAAACCATAGTTTTAACTTTGACAACATTTGTTGTCAGTGTGTTCGTGCTTCAGAATAGTAGTGGAAATGCACTTTTGGGTGAAAGTGGGTGTCATAGTGGTTGGAAAACATGTAATTTAACTATATATATATATATATATATATATATATATATATATATATATATATATATATATATATATATATATATATATATATATATATGTATTCAAAGTGGTAGATTTGCATTTGTCAGTCTTGGAGGCAAAGTTGCTAGTTGGAGGTCAAGAAGTTGTCTCTTCACTACCAAAATTTTAAATTTTAGGACCCTTTATTGTAACTTATGCCATAGAATTCTCTTAGAGGTAATTCAGACTATATTCAATTTGAAATTATAGGAATTTCCCACACACATGGAGGATCTTATGGTTCCTCCATATGACTTATAGTTTTGGTTTTATGCATGCCTGAAGTTAGGTTAAAAATCAACATCTTTCTTGTATTGGGAAGGGCATTCTTGAGCCTAGAATGGGTGGTGGGTTTTTCATCTAGGTCAGATGGGAGGCTAAAAACTAGCTCCTAGATGTTATTCTCTTTTTTTGACGTGTTGGAAATGCCATTTTTTAGCTAAGAAGCATTAAAAATTGAGTTTTCAGACTATAGCTTCAACTTTGATAACATTTGTTATCAGTGTTTTCATGCTCTGAAATAGTAGTGAAAACACACTTGCAGGTGGAAGTGGGTGTCACGATGGTTGAAACATCTATAATTTGATTATATATATGCATTCAAAGTGGTGTATTTAGACTTGTCGGTCCCAGAGGTAAAGTTGTTAGTTGGAGGTCAAGAAGTTGTCTCTTCACTACCAAAAATTTGTATTTTAGGACCCTTTACTACAACTTCTTCCATGGATTGCTCTTAGAGGTGATCTAGACTAGATTTGGGGTGAAATTAGAGATCTTTTCCATGCACACAAGGTATTTTATGTTTCCTCTATATGACTTACACTTTTGGTTTTATGCATGCTTGAATTTAGGCTAAAAATCAACATCTTTCTTGTATTGGGAAGGGCACTCTTAAGCCTAGAATGGGTGGTGGGTTTGTTGTATGGGCCAGATGGGAGGTCAATAACCTAGTCCTAGATGTTATTCACCAATTTGGATGTGTTTTAAGTACCATTTTTAATCCAAAAAGCACTGAAAGTTAAGTTCTCAGAGTTAGACTTAAAACCATGTTCTCATGCCCTTAATCAACCAAATTAGGTCAAGGAGAAAAAAGATGGATCAGTTATGCTAATCCACCAAACTTGTACCCACACATTCTATTTGTACACAACATATAAATTTAAAATAATTCAATGACAATCATGATAACTAAATGTATGGCTTCCCTACTTCAAGTGTTGAAGGTGGTTTGGAGGTTGGGGCAAGTCTATGGGAGGAGCTATGGCCAAACATCAGTCCCAAAGAAGCTTAAAACCCTAGTGGGAAAAGTTTATAATAAAGTGTAGTTGTTAGGCCTAGTATTTGAATCCAACAAGGGGAAATAAGTGGATAATTTGGAAAATTGGATGTCTAATATTGTGAGAACTATTGTTTAATATTGAAATAAGTAGTATATGTGTGAGAGTGGGATCAAAAGTGAACAATAAGGTCACAGGGGAAAAATAATAATTAAGAACATGAATTAGGCATAGTAGGCTTTATAGTCCTACTTGGAAAAAATTGGAAAATAGTTACAAATAAGACTTGGGGCCTTCAATGATCATTGGTTGGCATATTTGAGGATACGATAAGAGGTTGGAATCTATTATATTTTATGTTGAGTGTATATAGATAAGCATCAAGTCATAAAGTACATTAAAACCAATTAAAATGATTATTTTTAAACTTATCATAAATTATTTGCATAAAAAACAAGGCAAAAGAGGATGATGACTCATTTGTGAAATTTGACCAAGATGACATGTGTCACCAACTTTTGCCAAATTGGGCCTACAGGCCAAAATATGTTGGATCTAATAATGAAATTTGGTGTAGAGGCTCATTATAACCTAATATACCAATTAAATATATTTTTGTGGATTTTTTAAAATGGATACTATTCATTATTTTAGTATAATCAATCCTATGGAAAATCATGGTCAACATTGGAGCCTGGTTTACCAAAATTGGTCAATTTGGGGTATTTATAGGTTGATTCAAAGCATGAAATTAGGTATGAAGGGTATCCATGATATTAAAAAATACCCCATGAATCTTAAATATGATATAAAGTGTGATAGTGACCACTATTTTGACACAGTCCTCTTGTAGTCAAGAAGGTAGCCATTGGAGATTTCTAGAAGTTTTGTCAGTTTTAGATGCTAAGAAGTAGTTTAGGCCTTGGAGAAATCTTAAAACTATGTAATATCATTTTTTAAACCTATAATATCCTATATAAGTGATAAAATTCAGGGTTTTCATGCAAAATTTTGAAGAAAGAAAAGTTTTGGCATGAAAGAAGCATGCAGGATGCTCAAGGTAAATTATGGTAAAAAAGGTATACAAGATAAAGTAAATATATAAATGACTTGAAACTTGGTAAGATTGGTATTCATGACCTAATATACCTATATATAATCTTGGGAAGGTCATATTATAATTGGAAGTTCTCTCTATTTTATCACAGTCCCCTCCATGTCTCATAATGGTAACTATTCATGCAGGCATAATTTTTGGAGTTGTAAGATGTGTTTGAGGGTTCCAAACTGAGATAAGTATTTAAGAAGTATGGAAATATTTTAAAAAAAAATTAAACACCTTTAAATTCTGTTCACACTCCAAACTTCATGCAATCCCCACAGGGAATCTGAAAGGCATAAAGGCAAAGTTAGTTTTTTTAATCATTAGAAAGGCATTACGAGATGTTTTAGATGTCATGTGTATGTTTTCAACAAAATAAGGTCAGTGGGAAGGTCAAATTGGTCCTTTGGAATGTATGTATAGGGCATGGGAAACCCTAGATTACCAAGCTTTGGGAAATTTCTAGAGATTTAACCATGGGAAGTTAATGAAACTTTGTAATCTTGCTCCCCTGTACATGTACAAGGTAAATAAAAAGTTTTTAATCTGATATTGTATGTATGTGTACATATTATAGGATTGAGGGTTTGGAATAGGGATAATTAGGCCTAAATGAGGGTAGGCTAATGAAGGAAGTGATAGTTATAGGTGGAGTTGGGCTGTGGAATTTGACATGGACATGAAAAAGAATAGTGTAACTATAAATGCCCTTATAATATCTTGAGAAATCATCAAATTTTCGTAAAAATTGAAATACAGTAAAAAAATGCTACAAGCCTCGAGAAAGCATTATGTCCGTAAGGTGTGGAATGAGAGTATGCTATTGTTCAAGTAATTGAAGGGGATTATACTAGGTATGTTATGATCATATAAGACCATATGTGACAACAGGTTGAGCTCTTGAATCATAGACCAAGATTTGGTCCTTGAGACCCAAAGAAGGTGCCTAGGAAGAAACTAGAAAGAGATTGAGAGGAAATTTATGAATGAGACATGAATTAAATGAGGTAAAGGAAGTATGGATAGAGGTCAATTCCATCAAAGAGGTACTACCAAAATTATAAGGAATAAGTACTAGGTGTAAGAAGCTAAATTAAGTCCAAAGAGTCAAAAGAGGAGCTAACTTGTGAAAGAAGATTCAAATCAAACCATAGCAAGTGAACATCATTAGCTGGATTTAGAACCACTTAATGATGTTTTTGTAGAATTATCCTCCATACCTCTACATTAGCATACAAACATAATTAAAATGAAATCATTGATATTCTTAATTTATTATAAGGGTTTGATTTTCAACATTATCCTAACAAGTTATTCTCAATCTCATAACATTTGTAATATGTAAGATTACTTCAAAACGAATCATTTATAATACTCTGAACACAAGTGTTTCAAAGAAGATTTACTTCATTGGTTTTATTAAATATTCATGTACAAAATAAGAATGCCATGTACAAATGCCATATATAGGAATACAGTGTCAATAATACATGCATTCCCATATAGGCATATAAAAAATTACATCATGTCTAATAACATAGTATCTAATGTTAGGTGAATACATCATATACACATGTACAATGCCAAAAATGCATACAAAAGTACATCGTATATAACATCCTACTCATCAAATACTCTCTCTCTCTCTCTCTCTCTCTCTCTCTCTCTCTCTCTCTCTCTCTCTCTCTCTCTCTCTCTCTCTCTCTCTCTCTCTCTCTCTGCCTTAGTCAAAGAAGAATCTACTTGGGATGCCATTCTTGTAGATGGAGATATTTTTAATGCCTTGGATTCCTTCAAAGTTCAACTACAGGTACTACACTCATAACTTTCTTGCAGCCAAACTTGTTTAAATACAAAAGATATTATAAAATTAACAAGTATATATGAAACCAAGTTAATAAAATAATGTTTTAAACTATAATAGAAAAATAATTTAAAGATGCACTTATCGCAATCTCATGGTCCTCCTTAATTTGTTGTTGACGCTCGACTGGGTCAGTGTCAGGTGTAGCTGCACAAATAGGCATGTTAAATGATGAAGAAACATGAGGAGATGTCACTAGTCATTTGAATTAGACTATAAAATGTCATATTACATCCATACATGCACAATACATTTGTTTATATAAGTTATATTTTGAAAAATATATAGTAAAATTATTAAAACAAAAGTACTAAATTATAATTCAAAATTACAAGTGAATATACATATCTCGGTGAGTGCTTGTGAAGATGACATTAAAAAAGTAATGCTTGATTATTTCTCAACTCACAATGATGGAGGAGTGTCAACCCTATTCATCAGATAAACAAATAACCTAATAATTAATAACTTGGGCAATTCATTGATTAAATAAGTTGCTAACAAACTTAGTCTTGCATACAGTCCAAGATTCAACTATAGTCTGAGCATTTGATTCTTTTGGTATAGATTTATATGGAAGGTTAACTAAGGAACACATAAGAGTGTTGAGAATAATATTTTTAGGAATATAATTGGTCAAGAAGTGGTATAATCATATTTGTCCATAATCCTTGTTCTTAGAGAATATATAGTTTGTAAATTAAGAATTTTTGTGCCTTGTGTTTAGTCTTGTAACTTGTTATGGATTATAAAGAGTTTAAATAAGGATGTTGAATGATAATATAAATTGGGAGATAATATTTATATAGTTTTATAGTGCTTTGACAATGAAAGAGGAAACAATCCCTGAGTACCATGTTTCCTAAAGGGTAACATACAGTCAAAGGACTGAGTTCTGTTATGTTGAAACTAGTTTGGGATTCCATTGAGATTTTAAGGGGTATAAGATAGTTAATGGAATTGTATAGAATGCCATATTATTTTTTTAATATATTGGTAGTTGAAGGAAATTAAAATTAACCTTGTACCCTATTTTCCTGTGTGCATAGGCAGGGTTATAAACTGAGAGTTTTGAGTTTGTAATTGATTGTAGGGTTTTAGAACTTGATATATAAATGATAAAGTTGTATAGGGTCAGTACCAAATGAATGAATATTTTTTTTGGGTTTTTAAACTCACTAAGACAAAATTTATCCCCTTTAATGTGTTCTCAACCTTTGTAATGGCCTAGAAACCCTGATTCTAGGGTTTAGTGTATAAAATGAGATTTGACTATTGAAAATTTCTAAAAACTTGTAATCTTACATTATTTGATGTCTTATCAATAATTGAGGTTTTTTTAGGCTTTTTAGGTATGGAAAAATATGTAAATGAGGTTGTGATCTAGTGTTAGGCCTAGAGAAGGGTTAAGAGAGAAGAGGTGATATAGAAACAGGAGGATTTTTCCAAAGAAGGGGGTCAAAAAATGATTGATTCAGTTGAAATAGCCAAATGGGTATTTTAAAAGGTAAATATATTATAGATTAAGTTTTTACATGTTTCATACTAAGGAGGTTTACACAAATGGAGGGCTAATTGGTGAAAGGCCTAAAGAAAGAAGTAAAATTTTCATTGAGAATTGTGTTAGAGGGTTAATGTGGGAGTTTTATGGGCCAAATGGGTCATTTAATTTGTAATTAGTTTCTGGTGAAGATCTATTAGATGTCCCAACAAGGAGCTTTACCCAAAAATAGGGCTAGTAGAAGGGTAAAGCTAGAAAGGTGTATGTGAGGGGTAAGTAGATGGATAATTTGAGTTAGTGACATGACCAAAGATGTAAAGAGAGTGTGATAAGAATATATAAGGATTGATTTAACTAATATTATCACTTTTATTTGATTTACCAAAGGACTAATGGAATGAGTTATTAATAGATGAAGAAGAACCTTAAAAGGAAGGGATATAGGTAGAGTTTGGTATAGAATTTGATAGAGCTCTGCATCAATGGATATAGATAGGATCTCTCCCCCAACTAGATATAGTAGGTCTTTGTGCCTCCTAAGTAGGTGGTGGTAAAAAACTACTCAACCCCATCTATCTATATGGGGTTGAGGTCCCCTATTTATATATGGTCATAAGGCCTATGCCATATACATATAGGCTGCAGTTTATAGTCAATGCCCTCCCAAAAAAATAATGGGACATAATGGATACTCTACAAACAAACCAATGGAATTGAATAGGTATAATGGGATCAAGAGGCTATACCATATAAATTTATAACTCCATAGATATAGATGAAATAATTATGCTCGGATGGAATCAAGATGGGAATTGAATTGCTAGCTATGACCATTTTTGATATAGATCATAGAGATTGAACCACTACATGTGATTAGGATAATAAGGAATCAAGTGCCTAGCTATGAGGCCAGTATTTAAAATAAAGGATTGGTGTGCATATTGAGGAAGACATGATATGCTCAACTGGGAAATTGATAGAAATATATTGTACCAAATAAATTTTATCAAATGAATTGTGTGTGTGTGTGTGTGTGTGTGTGTGTGTGTGTGTGTGTGTGTGTGTGTGTGTGTGTGTGTGTGTGTACATCCAATCCTACTGATTAGGATTGACCTGCTATGGAAACTACATATAATTGGATATCAACCAAATGTTTAACTTACTATTTTGGTTATTGAAAACATATTTGAGATGGAGGATGAGTTTCTAACAAGTTATGCCAATCCATGTTAATACATCAAACAATAAAAATTCCAACAAAATTATATTAGGTATTTTATATTTTCCTAAACAAAATCTACTAAGGATACAATTAAGGTATATGAATGTACATCTAGAGTATATAAGATTCACTTGAAATTTTACCTTTATAAATGTATATGGTGTCATATTGACATGGATAGATGTAGTAGCCTGGGTTGGCCCACTACCTAGTTGTGATGTCGAAGGTAACGTCTCCTCCCGAAACACAAAAAAATACACATATATTATTCAATTTAAACATGTAAACTATTTTTTACCTTTTTAGTTTTCAAATATAACTTAAAATTTTAACTTTAAATTTATATAAAATATAATTGCATGTGTGTAGAGACTCCCAATGTATCTGAACCAAATGTGTGTGCCAATAGCTCATCAGTCAAGACCATATCTTCCAAGACCCTTCACTCACCACCGTCATCATTTGAAGGTCTAGTGCATATATTACCACAACA
The DNA here is from genome assembly GCA_037957365.1 of Torreya grandis. Lineage (NCBI taxonomy): Eukaryota > Viridiplantae > Streptophyta > Pinopsida > Cupressales > Taxaceae > Torreya > Torreya grandis. The sequence continues at coordinate 688,201 of JARHVA010006213.1, forward strand.
TATGCATGTGTGGGGTCAAGTACAACCACTAGCTAGAGTATCTCAAGCATTTATCTCTAAAATTCTACTCATATGATGAATAAGTGTATCAATAATCACACTAAGCATATGCAAAAGTGTCTATCTCTAAAACCTCTATTAACATAAAGAGAATCTCGAGATGAAGTGGATTTTGGGTAGGGATCCTTGTAGGTCGATTAGGTGCATGACATGCACTAGGTTGATCCTATTCAAAGCCTTTCCCTCAGCTATAAAACTCACCATAGTCAAAGTAGTTTAGAATTTGATAGCGGACAAACTAACAATAGAGTTTCCTCACAAAGTACAAAGGGACCTCATGGTTATTACAAAGGGAATAGTCAAACACCATCCACCATCACTCCCAAAATTTGGCCTTAATCAAATCGTGTTGGCATTGATGGATTGAAAAATATTTGGTCATTATGGGAAATGGGGAATTGGTGGTCGAGGCGATAAATAAGGCACAAATTTAATATTTTGTTATATTTTTATTTTTCACCTCAGATGCTGATAATTTGTCAGCATAGTAAACCCTAAAATTATCCCTATATGACCTCCATCTATCAATTTGACTTGTTATCAAGTCAACTTGACCTAATACTAACTTTAGGTTATTGGCCAAATAGGTGTGGTGGGTGTTTGTAGAAGTGGGCTCCCTCATTCTCCTAATTATTTTCTCAATTTTAATTTTGTTTTCCACTATGTGAGTAACTATATCCTCCTAGTTGCCTCGAGGATATAGAAAAACTACAAGAGGGTTAGGTGAAGGGTTATGAGGGTTAGGAGGGTTATGCGAAAGGTTAGGCAGAGGATTAGGTGGAGGGTTAGGAAGAGCATGATGACCTATTGGAGAAAAATAAAAACTAAACTAGATGCAATTTACAATTAAAAAAATTCAAAAAAATAAAAAAAATTATTTAATTTATAAAAAACATACTTCTTCATGGTAGCAACATTGATCTAGTGAATGGAGGGAAAAATACAAATCTTGTAGGCCAAAATAAGAGCTTGTAGGCCAAAATGAGGAGGAGGTTTTTTTTTGTTTTATAGTTTCAATAACACATACACATTATGTAAACTTATAAGAACATGTACGCATTCCTAAAGTGTGTACATGTTTCTATAAGTTTACATATTGTATACACATTATTGTTATCATGCATATGCATTATGGCTCAAGATTCCCAAGCCATAATGTGTGCACATTATTATTACAGTGCGTACGTGTTATGTTATAACACGTATATGTTATGGATTATGTATATGGAATCATCCCCCAACTCCATGCACATACCCATATATAATAGAAGGATGATGGCCATATATGTTGAGCTCAACCATTCCCCAATAAATATATAATGGCATTTTACCCTATCTAAAGAAGCTTTACAATTAATGATAGAGTTCTTGATATGTCTCTTATTCCTTTTCTCTCCCTCACTTTGCCCTATTGAAGTGCTATTATTCTTGGTTTACATTGTCTTTTCATGATATGCACGTTGTACGGTAGTTATGTACTTCCATTATTCTTGGATTATAGTGTCTTTTCATGATATTCACGTTATATAGCATTTACACTTCCATGACTCTTGGTTTACATTATCTTTTCATGATATGCATGGTTTCCATATATAAGATTTGATACATTATATAAAAGTAAGTGAGACCTTGTTTGCATGAATAGTTGATGGCTAGAGTAGACACTCCTCCCTCTCTATGAGCTAAGATAGACATAAGAATTATTATTTTAATGTCATCTGCATAGGTGTTGACATAGGTATATATTATTTCTTATAATTTTGAATTGTTAAAATAGACTTATTTTAATAATTTTAGTATATGTACTTGGAGCAAATATAACTTATGTAAATATATTATGCATGTAGGTTTGTCCTATGACATCTGATAATCCTAGTTAGATGATGAGTAGAAAAAATTCTCATGTTCTTCCCATATTTGAGATGCCTATTCAGATAGGGTAGCATACCATTGACTTGTTTGAGTGTAAAATATTGATTGAGTAGGATCACAAGCTTGCAATAATTTCATGTTTAAATGAATTTTTATTATAGTTTAAAATTAATTTATTAACAATTATTTGAATTTATTTATGTTAATTTCACAATAATCATTATATTTGAATAGGTTTAACTATAAGCTATCTATGAGCGTATGACCTACAGTCAAACATTGGATTAATTTAAGGCATTAGATGGGTCTCCATCTACTAATAGGGCATCCTAGGGAGAGTATTCTTCGAGGAAGGAAAATAGAGGGAGGCTATTTGATGAATATGATGTTTTACACATGAGATGTACTTTTTGGTATGCCTATATGGCCAGTTATGCATTTTTAGCATTGCATATACACATATGACATTCAACCAACACTAAATACTATGCTGGTAGATGTAACTTTTTGTATGCCTATAACAATAATTTATGTATTATTGACATTGGACACATGTGCCTATATTGTATTCCTATCATGGAAATCTATCTAATTTATATTCAATTTTTATTTCATTGTGTGTTATTGTACAATGTTATTTTGATCTTCAAAACTATTATCTATTAGATCTCATATTTAACATTTTATATAAATTAGGATTACAAAATTATTACTTTCAATGCTATAAATCTTAGATATCCCATATTTTTTTAAATTAAAGTTTTTATTTCATTGTGTGTAGTGGAAATGACTAATGATACTCTTATCACTTAGGATTAATGGCCTTCTTCTTTATGTACTTTATTCTTATACACTTTGGAGACATTTAATGGTGTCATTATACCTCTTAAAAACCTCTCACATAAATTCTCTAACTCATTTCATACATTCCATTCACAAATGTCCTCTCACTCTTTCACTATCTTCTCACTAGGCAATCCTCTTAAGTTTCAAGTACCAAAACTTGATATAGGTCTCAAAGAGTCATTATTATATCATATATGTTATTATATGGTCAAATCACACTTTCCTTAACCTTTTACAAGCTCTCAAACACACTTCAACATTCAATTCCACATATAGGGCTCACAATGGTCTCCTTAAGCTTGTTGCCTTTCTTTGTGTAAATTCTCTTGGTTTGAGAAATATATCAACTCTTATAGCTATTTAAAACCTTATATAGCCACCCTTTATCTCTTAAAATGTTTTTTTCAAATTTCATGACCTAAATCCACTACTAGACCACACTTCCTTTGTAAACCACCCTTTAATTAGGCCTAATTAGGCCTATATTAAATCCATAGTCACCAAATCCATACTGTACAGAATTTAACCACACCTAAACCACTTTATTCCTTTTCCATATATCAAAACATGTCATATTATGAATTTTCATTAATGATTAATGGTTAAAACTCTTTTTATGGGGTTTTTGCTCTTGAAACCCTAGTTAGGCTTCCATATAGGCTGAGGGGATATATAATTTAATATATTTATTTATACAAAGTTTAAAATGACCAAAATACCACATCTAGGTTTTTTTTCACCCCACAGACCTTCTAAAAAAGGTGATACATCTCATTTCTCTTTCTTCTCTTCTAACTATCACAACATTGGTTTTTGAGTCTTATTTTGGACTGTGATAAAAGGTTTGTATATCAATGAGTTCCAAGGATTCTCTTAAGGACTTTTAAAATTATTAATACCTTCTTACCACCTATCACCAACCATACAAACCATTATATCCATTACCATGCACATTTATATAAGAAAAGTCTCTCCTCTTTATCTTGATTGTGTAGAATAAGGCACCCTATAGGCCTATAACATCAATAGTATTGGTTCAATTTTAAATATCTCATGAATCTTATAAGATCTTCAAAACCTCCTTTAATTATGGTACCATCTTACAATTCCATATATTCAATGGCATACTTGACAAGATTAAGAAACAACTCTTGCTTCCCTTTGTAATGTGACTGTTAATCCAAAATAGGGTATAGACATGGTTTCTTTGTTCTAGATGACTGTATGTTGATTCTTTACCATTATATTTTGTATAAAAAGAAAATTAACCTTCCACTTCAATGATCATTCTCAATCTATATATCATTATATACACCAAAGTCATACTCCCTTTATGAGAAATAACCATTTAATTTCATATTGGATTGTCATAGACAAAATAAGGTATATAGGTAGAGGTAACCCTTTTTTTTGAGTTATCCATGTATTAATGCCTTACTAATTTATCTATAGGTCTATATAGGTTCAACATGTGTAAAACTAATAGCATGATGACTCAAATCTTACCAACCTAGTGGAATCACTCCAATCTCCCTTCCTTGATTGTGACCTACAATCACTTCTTGGTTACCACCTACAGTCATTCATCCACCCAAAACCTTAAAAAAATGAAAAAATATTCATGGCATAAATTACCTTCAAGGATAACATGAAACTAATGTAATCACATACACTAAATGGATAATCCACAACAAGTCACTTTCTAGGTCAATAGGTCAATTATTCATTACCACCTAATAGGTCAATAGATTAATTACCACCTAATATGGTAATAGGTCAATAATTCCATTAATACCTAATAGTTCAATATATTAATAAATATTCTACCACCACATAATAGGTCAATAGGTCAATTAAGTTTCTACCACCACCTAATAGGTCAATACATCAATATGTCAAATTCTCATTAAGTTTATAGTCCTCTAGTTTATGTTGTCAAAGTTGTCAAGGTTGTAAAATTTTTCAATAGTTTAGTTACTAATTAGGTTTATAGGTCTCTATTTTAAGTTTTCAAAGTTGTCAAAATTGTCAAAGTTATCAAAGTTGTCAAAATTGTCAAAGTTGTCAAAGTTTAAGTTGTGGTTGTAGAGATCTAGTTATGATGCTTCCTAGCTGAAAAATGACACTGCCAACACATCTGAGGGGGTGGACAATGTCTTGGAATAGGTTATTTCCCTCCAATTATGCCCTATCAACAAACCCACCACCTATTCCAGCCTCATGAACACCCTTCCCAAACAAAAAAAATGCAATTTTTAGCCTAAGTTCAAACGTGCATAAAATGAAAATTGTAAGTCATTTTTGTGAAACATCAGATCCCTTACATACCTATTTAAGACCTATAATTACATCCTAAATCACTCATGTGGAATATTTGACATCAATTTGATAGACAAGTTGCAGTGATGGGTCCAAAAATACAACTTTCTGGTCGTGAACAAGCAACTTCTTGAGCTCTAACTAGCATTTATACCTTCGGGACCTCCACCTATGAATATATCACTTTTATCACATATATATAAGGAAATTAAATGTTATCACACTACCACAACATTCAAATCCACCTACAAGTGAATTTTCACTACTATTCTAGAGAGTAAAAATATTGACAACAAATGTTGTCAAAGTTTAAGTTGTGGTTACAAAATTTTGATTCCAATGCTTCCTAAGTGATTACTGATATGGAAAAAACATTCATATTGGAGTATAACATTTAATACTAGGTTCTTGGCCTCCCTTTAGGCTTTATCGACAAACCCACCACCCATTTTTGCCTCAAGAATACCCTTCCCAATATAAGAAAAATGCAAATTTTTATCCTAAGTTCAAATATGCATAAAAGGAAAAATAGAATTCAGACCCCACCCATACCTATTTAATCCATATAAGTTCACCCTAAATAACTCAGGTGTAAGCTTTAAGATCAATCCATTAGACAAGTTGCAGTGACGGGTACAAAAATGCAACTTTTTTTGTTAGTGAACAAGTAATTCTTGAGCTCCAACTGGTATTTCTACCTTTGGGACCTCCACCTATGAATATATTTCTTTGATCATGTAAAAATAAGAAAATTACATGTTATTACACTGCCACAACATTCAAATCCACCTAGAAATGCATTTTCATTATCATTTTAAAGAGCAGAAATACTAACAAAAAATATTGTCAAAGTTTAATTTATGGTTGTAAAAATCTAGTGTTGATGCTTCTTGAGTGAAAAATGACACCACCAAAATATTTTGAGGAGTGGATAATGACTAGGATCAGGTTTTTGACCTCCTATTAGGCCTGATTGACAAACTCACAACCCATTTTGAACTCAAAAACACCATTCCTAATATAATAAAAATGCAAATTTTTAGCCTAACTTCAAACATGCATAAAATGCAAATTATAAGTCATTTACATGACACATCATATCCCTCCCATAAATCCTTAATCCCTCTAATCTCATCCTATAAAACTCAAGTGGAAGATTCAAGATCTATAACTGTAAATATATCACTTTGATTAAATATAGATAGGAAAATTACATGTTATCATACTGCCATAATGTTCAAATCCACCTGAAAGTGCATTTTCACTACCATTCTGGAGATTAGAAACACTGACAATAAATGTTATCAAAGTTTAAATTATAATTGTAGAACTTTGGTTATGATTCTTCCTAAGTGAAAATTTACATGAAAAAAATTTCCAAGGTGGGAATATAACATCTACGACTAGGTTATTGGCCTCCTATCAAGATTGATAGAAAAAACCACCACCCATTCCAACCTCAAGAACACCCTTTCCAATATAAGAAAAATGCAATTTTGTAACCTAAGTTAGAAAACACATAAAATGAAAAGGGTAAGTCATTTATATGAACTATCAGATCCTTAGTGTACCTATTTAACCCCTCTAATATAACGCTAGATCACTTAGTGGAAGATTTTAGATCAATCTATTAGACAAGTTACAGTTATGCATCCAAAAATACAACTTTTTTATAGTGAACAAGTAACTTCTTGAGCTCCAAGTGGTATTTCTACCTCCATAACATCCAAATGCAAATATATCACTTTAATCACATACATATCATCAAATTACTTGTTATCACACCTCCACAACATTCAAATCCACCTGAAAGTGCATTTTAACTACCATTCTAGAGAGCGAAAACATTGACAACAAATGTTGTTAGAGTTTAAGTTATGGTTATAAAACTCTAGTTATAATGCTTCCTGAGTGAAAAATGACACCACCAACATGCCCAAAGGGTGGGTAACATCTAGTACTAGGTTCTTGGCCTCTTGTCAAGCTCGATAGACAAACCCACCACACATTTTGACCTCAAGAACACCCTTCCCAATATAAGAAAAATGAAAATTTTTAGCTTAAGTTCAAATATGCATAAAATGAAAACTATAAGTCGTTTCCATGAACTTTCAGATCCTTCCCCTACCTCTTAAATCACTCTAACACACCCTAGATCACTTAAGTGGAAGTTTTGAGATCAATCCATTATACAAGTTGCATTGATGGGTCTAAAAATGCAACTTTTTATTAGTGAACAAGCAATTTATTGAGCTCCAACTGACATTTTTACCTCTAGGACTCCCACCTATGAATCTATTACTTTGATTACATCTACATAGGCAAATTACATGTTATCAAACTACCATGATGTTCAAATCCACTTGGAAGTGCATTTTTCACTACCGTTTTAGAGAGTAAAAACATCGATAACAAATGTTGTCAAAGTTTATGTTATGGTTACAAAACTCTCATTTTGATGCTTCCTGAGTGAAAATTGACACTGCCCACATGTCCAGGGGGTCTATAACTTATAGGATCAAGTTTTTAGCCTCCTATCAGGCCTAATCAATAAACCCACCACCCATTTCAGCCTCAAGAACACCCTTCTTAATACAAGAAAAATGCATTTTTTAGCCTAAGTTTTAATACCCATAAAATGAAACTTGTAAGTCAGTTTCTAAGATTCGACCATGTCTAACCTAATCTTATCTTATCTTTAAGAATATATAATTCTTTACTAATAGTGCCAACCACATGTAGGTGGAAGCTTATTTGGCACCACTAACCCACAAAAAAATGTTAATAAGTAATTAAAAATGAAATTTATATGTACGACCTAGAAAATAAAAAACATTCAATAAAATTGATTACATATACCTTTAAAAATTGAACATACCTCCATATTTAAATACAATGAACCACTAAGATCTCCTCTAACCTTGATAGTATCAAGAATAGCTTCATGGTTTGACTTCTGAACTTTCCATAGTTTCCTATTTAATGGCCTTCCATGATATTTTTTTAATTGAATATTCATTTTGAGAATCAAATTTGAGTAGTGTAGTATCTTATTGTGCATTTGAAACTCTTCAAAAAACCATTGATCTAAATTTTTTATAGGATATCATTGAAACCAAGTTTTGGCCTAGTGGGATAGTCAATGTTTTTCCATCTATAACTGGGGAAGTCAATTTTTTATTTCTCTCTATAGACTGACATAAGTAGTAATCAATGCCTTCTTTGTTATCCTCATCTACAATAACCAAAAAAACATTTCTTGTATCATAAAAAATCATTTTTGGCAATAATATTAAGATATATAATGAGAATAAATTATACATAATGAAAAATATTCTACCTGGCTACACTAGATCAGATACATGGTCAAAGTCATCTAATGATGTCATATTTGTAAGTTTTAATTCTATTGGAACCTAATATGTGTTGATTAGAATTAGAGGTTTGAAACTCCAATCATCTACCCACTCTTGTGACTCACACTCGTTCCAAATAGAGTCCATGTATGTAGAACAAAAACATGCCAAGTGTCACATATGAATAGTCCAAGAACTTACATTTAAGTTACTGATTGGAGGTCACTTGAACCCATTAGATTCATACAATCCTCTTACTTTTCCAATTTCTCTTCCTCCATTAACCATAAATGTCTACGAATAATATAATTTGGTTGATCACCATGACCCATGTTCTCATTACATCATTCGACCACAATTTTTGCATCTGTCAAATGAACACCCTCTTTAAATTTAAATTCCTCCCTTGTAATAGCTCTTTTTATACATGCTTCAGCACCATCATGCTCCCATTTTCCATGGCCAACCTTGGTTAAACTCCAAATGTGTTTTACACCAATGGTAAAATGCATCTTTCTCAACCAATAAAACATCCATGCATTTTTAAATTATGATGTAAAATTTTCTGAAAAATTTAATGTTGATTGAAATTAATGTTCCTCTGACTCAAATACTCATATAACTTCTAAAAACAACCTTGCACATACTCTGAACAATATGATCTATCATCTTTGATATAGAAATGGTACTCCCTAAATATTTTTTCTTATTGCTCTATACTATCAAGTGCATACATGAATGTTATATGCATGAATATGGAAACTTGTGATGAGTTTTAATATTGTTATTGAACTTCTATTTGGGGTTTGAATGTGTAACGTTTAGCCAAATAAACTATTGAAATAATTGGACCAAGTGGGAATGTATCCTTGCTTATCTTGAAATTTTCATCCAACCATCTAACCCTGTGTGTGTACCTTGCATACTCATAAACAATCTTCTCCCTAAATTTGACCAAAATTTTAGAAATATGTATCTTTTTTGTAACAAACTCACACCTTTTAGATTCTTTTCCATCTTTTACTTGATAAGTCACTGATTTATATTTACTTAAACTAACTAATTCCTATCCAATTGCACTTATAATTTCCTTATGGATACATTTTTTATTTTGGTAATCCACCAGAAATGCTACAATTTTCATCTAAACATGATTTATTGTAAAATAATTGTCCATTCGATCTTTTGTAAAAGATAGTTGGAATAAAATCCCTAGGTGATTTTGGTGGCAATTCAATGCCACACTCCTGTAAAATGTTGTTAGTATGTAAAATAAAATGAATATGGTAGAAAATATCATAGTGCATTGAAAATTCAACACATTTCCTAAAAAAATAAGTGGTGTGTATGTAATTTATTTTAACATAAAATGGATTTTCCATCTCAAAATATCTTTGACAAATAGAAATTTATGGATGTTTTTCCAAAAATTTAGAGTACAATTATGTCAGGGTCATATCCAAGAAATGTTTTGGATGCGATTCACGATTATGAAAACTAATTCTTCCTTTCATAACATCTCTTACATTAGGCAAAACTTTTTTATTGTGTTTCCAAAATTTAATAAGTAACTCTTTGAGAGTATCCTCTATAGCCTTGTCCTTTCATGGAAGTCTACCAGAGAATGCCTCGAGATCATTTTCATTAGTTCCATTAAGTCTTTCATGTCTTTCAATTGTTTTCATTATTATTTTTCTGTTTATATTAAGTGTTTGGCTTGTTTTTGAAACCATTCATTTTTTTCCCTAATTTTGTCACTTACTGCACAAGTTATAAGTATAGGTCGGGTAGCATTACAATCTTTGGTACATGATTTTGGGCCTACAGTATGATATACATCATGTGGATTTTCAAAAATTTCATTATTTTCACCATGCATGTCAGTTGTTGTTAGTCCTAATATGTACATTATAGGTCTCATCTTAATCAATGAAACAAATAATTGACATATTTGACTATCATACTCCAAATTATGGAAGAAAGTATCTCAAATTTATTGAGCTAGTTTCTTGAATGGCAATCATACATTTTATTATGCTTTGGTTATAAAATATTTTCATTAAAGTCAATTAATTACTTGTCTCTTCTATGCACAATTCTCAGAAGTGTTGGTAATTGTGGAATTTGTTGAGGGTGTTTCAATATCATTATTACTTTCATTGTTTACAGGTGGGATGATGTTTTATTCATTATGAATTTATTCATTATATGTTTCCATACAATTTTCTTGATGGTTAATTTCATCATTATTTGTTCCATCAAATTTTCTTCATTCATGGGGGGTGAAGCATCATACATAGACTCATCATCAACAAAATAAAAAACTTGGAACTTTGAATTTGAACTTCCAACATTAACTAATTAATTTTTTTTAATTTCAGTATTATTCATTTTGTTATGGTCAATTTGAACATTATTCAATTGATTATGGTCAATTTCATCATTATTGTCAATTGGCTCATTATCTATAGCATTTGGTTCATCAAGAATAGGGTTTGTACCTTGTCTACCATGAAGTTTTTGCATTCATATCTTGTGTTTCTCTCTCAAATCTTCTAATTCCTCTAGTTTTTTGCTCTTTAAAATATTCCTCTTCCTATTTAAACATGATTCATCACCCACCAGAAGGGACAATTGATAAATTTTCAATGTTGGGGTCAAGTACACAAGTACCACAGATCTCCTAGAAGTATGCATAAAATGTTTATGGGGACATAATTCTCAATTTGGGTTAAAAATAATCATTGAGAGCTAAGCTTATTCTAAAATAATCATAACATGATCACATTATATAACATGATCACTTTATTACATATTGTGATCACATTATGTGTTTTATAAGGTTCTTCTCCATCTACTGCACTGATAAGCTTTTATTAACAATAATGGGATTATGTTATGTAATAACATGTAATGTTATTATTAATATAAGCTTTGGGGTTAGTAATTGGCAATAAGATCCAAGTTTTGTCTATATTAAGAATAATGTGATCACATTATACTTAATATAGAAAAGGGATTGGGTATTAGGGATTAAGGCATTAATACATAGGGTTTATGGATTAAGGATTAGGGATTAAAATTTATGTTTTAGGGATTAGGGATTAAAACGTAAGTTTTAGGGTATAGGGATTAGGGATTAGGGCATGTAGGGTTTAGGTTTAAGGTTGTATATAAGGTCTAATAGATTTATTCCATGTGCGATCATAATTTTTACTACAAAGGATGTTAATTGGGACTAAATTGATTGGTAAATAGGTAAAGTTTTTGGTTTACAATTTAGGTATAGTGTTTAGGAAATAGGTTTAGGGTACATAGGGTCAATCACAAAGATACTTTTTAGTCTAAATGATGTTAATTTGGGATAAAATGATTGGTTTAACATTTAAAGAGTTTATATTTATGGTTTAGAGTTTAGGTAGTAGGAACTTTAAGCATTAGGGCTTGGGGTATAGGTTTTAGGGTATATAAAGTACAATAGTGATGGTGATTAGGGTAAATTGGAGATGATCAACCCCAAAATCACATTTTATAATTAAGTTGAATGGGCTCAAAACATCCCTAAATTACTTCAGATACACAACTATATTAGTACTCTAAAGGCTAATTTTTGGCCATAGATTTAAAAAATGCATTTTATGACATCTTGTGATAAAATTAGTTACATCAAAAGTCATGTATGTTTGAGTCATGTAGTTGGCATTAAGGAATAAGGATTACAATTTAGTATTCATGGATTAGGGCATGAGGTTTAGGTTTAAAGACACACACACACAAACACACACACACACACACACACACACACACACACACACACACACACACACACACACACACACACACACACACACACACACAATTTATCTAATCGCTCTATGCTGTGTGAGCATAACTCTTACTACATTGGATGTTAGTTGGGACTAAATTGATTGGTAAATAAGGAAAGCTTATGGTTTACAATATAGGTTATAGTGTTTATGGTTTATGGCTTATGGTTTAGGATCATATATATATATATATATATATATATATATATATATATATATATATATATATATATATATATAGGGTATACAGGGTCAATCACAAAGATAATTGAGGACAATTTGAATCGCTTAGACCCATTTATGACTATAGAATGTGTTTTGGGTTATCATTATACCCTAGATGTCATCGTGTATATTGAGTGAATTAGTAAAATGGGGAAATCATTCATGTTATTTAGTCTAAATTGAGCCCTATGAACTTAATTCTTAGTCTAAATGATGTCAATTTAGGTTAAAATGATTAGCTTAATGTTTAAAGAGTTTATATTTTTGGTTTAGGGTTTAGGTATTAGTAAATTTAAGAATTAGGGATTAGGCTATAGGTTTTATGTATATAAGGTACAAGCATGAAGGAAATTATGACAAAATTGAGATTCTTGAACCTATATCTATGAATAAAGAATGTGAAATTGGGATCCATTATCCCCCAAATCATCATAGATTGAGCCTACAAAGTCAATTATGGTAATGAGTGATGTAATTTTAACCAAATTCATCCCTATGAACCCAATTCTTACTATATATATTTAAAGGATGTTAATTGGGGATACATTTATTAGTTTAGGGTTTATAATTTAAATGCTTTGGGGTTTAGGACGTATGGATTAGGGTTTAATGTAAATGGTATAGGGCTTAGGGTTAAATTTAAATGGTACAAGGTATAAGATATTGTATATAGGGTCTAATCACCAAGGTAATTGAAGAAAATCTGAGCTGTGTTCACCAATTTAAGATTTGATTACCTTCATCTTTGCATTTTTGATAAAAGTAGGGTCAATTATGCCATGTACATGTTGCATACATGTTATACAATTAATTGAGCCATAAATTTGGTTTAGGGGCTCAATTTTGTCTAGATCATATAGGGAATTACACAAATTTACTTGTTGGATCAATTCATGATAGAAGATCGATCTTTTGATTTTTCTCCAAATCATATCTTGCTATTGAAGGGGTTCAAATTAGACTCAACTTCCTATTTTTGATTAAAATAATCAACTATCTTCTCCTCTTTGCTTAATTAGGTTGAAGGGGCTCTAAATATCCCTAATTTACTTTATATTCACATCTAGATTGGTACTTCAAAGGCTAATTTTTGGCCATAGGCTTAAAAAGTACATTTTACGACATCTCATGAAAAAATTAGTTATATCATAAGGCATGTATATTTATGGCATGTAGTGGCATTAGGGAATAGAGATTATAATTTATGTTTTAGTGATTAGGGATTAGGGCACATGGTTTAGGTTTAAGGAGCTATATATTAATGTCTAATTGATCTATGCCATGTTCAAACCTAATTCTTACTATAAAGGATGTTAATTGGGACTAAATTTAAATTGGTAAATAGGGAAATTTTATGCTTTATAATTTAGGGTATAATGTTTAGGGTTTATGGTTTACAGCTTAGGTTTTAGTGTATATATGGTTCAGAGTACATGTGGTCAATCACAAAGATAATTGAGGACGATTAGAATCACTTAGACCCATTTGTGACTATAGAATGTGTTTTTGGGTTGTCATTATACCATGGATGTCATCATGTAGATTGAGCTAATTAGTCAAATGGGGCAATCAGTCATGTGATTTAGGCCAAAATGATCCCTGTGAACTTAATTCATATTTTAAATGATGTTAATATGGGCTAAAATGATTGGTTCAATGTTTAAAGAGTTTATATTTATGGTTTAGAGTTTAGGGATTAGGAACTTTAGGCATTAGGGATTAGGGTATATAAGGTACAATTGTGATGGTGATTGTGGAAAATTTGAGCTCCTTGAACTGAAATCTATGAGTAAAGAATGTGAATTTTGGATCAATTATCCCCCACATCATCCCATATTGAGCCTACGAAGTCAATTGTGGTAATGAGTGATGCAATTTTAACCAAGTTCATCCCTATGAATCTAGTTCTTATTATATATAAAGGATGTTAATTGGGGATAAATTGATCTCAGGGGCCTACTGAGCTTCAATGTAAGGAATTTCATCTATATTATATCAATTGGGGATCCAAGTGCTCACCATATTAAAAAAATAAGTATTTTCTAAATTTGATATGCAATTAGGTCCAAAGGAGCCATGTAGAAGGAATTACATTCATATATGATGGAAAGTAAGGCTTAATTAGCCCTAATTTCATACCATATTAAACTTATCAATTATTTAGTTCCAGATAATACATAATTGGGGCCAATCGAGGCTTGCCCAAGGAATTGTGTCAACATAATTTTAATTGTGGCCCTAAAATACACACCTTATTAAAATAATTAAGTGTTTGATTCACTCTGATAGAAATCATAATTAATTTAACCCTCTTTAAGGAATTACATCCATCTAATAGAAATTAGGATTTTGATTGTGCACCAAATTCAACTAAAAGAGTATTTGGTTCAATATGATATGAAATTTAGTCAAAACAGGCCTTGTGTAAGAAATTTCATCCTTCTATTGTCAATAGGGGGATTTCTTGGTCCCAAATACATAAAATATTAAATCAACCAAGTATTTATTTTAGTTGAATATGCAATTATGGCCAACCAAGGCTCATGCAAGTAACGATATACATTTAATGTCAATTACAACTTCATTGGCCCTGATTGTAAATTGTATCTAGCTAATCATCTAATTGGTTTTATCTTATACATAATTGGGGCCAAATGAGTACCATGAAATTAATTGTGTCCATATAATGTTGGTTGGGTTTCATTAGCCCCAATTTCACACCATATTGAACCAACTAAATATTTAGTTTCAATATAATATATAATTGGGGCCACTCAATCCCCAAGCAAGGAATTACATCCATCTAATGTTATTTAGGGATCTAATTACACCATGTTAAATCAATTGATGTTTTTTACAATACTATACATAATTGGGGACACCCAAGTCCTATGTAATTAATTGCTTCCACTTAATATCAATCAAGGATTTTTTTACCCCATGCAAAGAATTGTGTCCATATAATGTACATTGTGGATATTTTTCCCTAATAGCACATAATAGTTAACCAATCAATTATTTTATTCAATATAATATGTAATGAAGACTAATTGGTCCCCATGCAAATAATTCCTTCAATATAATGCCAATTAGAGATTTGATTGAACACCATATTAAACTAATTGAATATTTAGTTTAATCTAATACACAATCAAGGTTAAATGAGACCTAAGAAAGGAATTATGTCCATATGATGTCAATTGGGTATATAATTTCACACAATATTATAAAAAACCAAGTATTTAGTTTATTTTAATATGTAATTGGGTCTAACCAAGATCCATCCAAGGAAATATTCCATCTATTGTCAATTTGGGATCTATTAGCTTGATTGCACACCATATTGGGATCAAAGGAATAGTAAACTGATTCATAGGTTAATACATCTCCAATTATCATTCATTGATATCAATTTTTGACAAGAAAATTGGTCCCAAAAAATAATCTTAATCATCCAATATTTGATCTTAAGACTACTAGGCCTAATGGCTCCTATTCAGGTTTTAGGGTGTTGAGAATATATGATGTGATCATGTTATTAATGTGATCCCATTATTAAGTAACATGATATCATTGCTAATGTAGTTACTAACATGATCATATTATTAACATGATCAAGTTATTAATGTGATCATGGTATTTGAATTTGAATTCAATTTCTATGCCTTTTAGCTTGGAAATGGCTTGGATTACCAAGCTAAAGGCTTAAACTATCAATGTACATATGAGTTTTGAAAGGTATGATAAAGAAAACAAATTTCAACTTTGATTGTTAAATACACTAAAAATTTCAATGTGAAAATTCAAAAACTTAATACCGTCATGATGTGCACACTCTCCTCTTCCCAAAAATATGATTTTCATAATATTTGGACTAATTTAAGGTTTCAAACTATGTTGATTTCTAAGTATGCCTTTTTTAGGCCACTACATGCTATAAAAATACATGCCTATACATGTTAATGTAATTTATCTTTCATTGATTCAAGTGAAAAAAAAGCTATATGGTAACAAATTAGTTTGAATTCTACACACATTCAAGAAAAAAATGATTGTTTTTTTGAGGTAGTTAGGCGCATTGTATGGATGGTTATCTATTTTTTATTAGTTTTTAGGATCTATTTAATTGAAAAATTCATTGAAAAAGTACTCATTAAAAAAACATAAGTGGCATACTATAAGATATTGTCTAAATTTTCCCAAAGGGTTTCAAATAATATTAAATGCTACTAAAAAATTGGTGCATAACACGAACATCTATTGACTATGTTTTATGAAAAAAATAGGAGTTCCTCTTTAAATTTTAGATGTTTGAGCTAGTTATACTTAACCATTTTTTGAAAAAAATAGTGTTTTGGAAACTATACTTCAAATTCTACATTTAATGTTCTTAATCCATCTTTAAATTTGGAGTGTAAATATCTCAAATTTTCTATAAAAGTTCAGATTTCTGAAATTTCAAAAAAATCATGTCCATGGGTAGGCCACTTTTTGTCCCCCAACTTTGTACACTCACCTAGTCATATACATGGATTTATTAACTATATTTTATAAGAATCAAGTAGACCATGTGAAATATCTAAGATCGATATTGCAATGGTGCAAAGACCATGAGATCTCCTTAAATGTGGAGAAGTGCATATTTAAGGTCACAAAGGGAAAATTTATAGGCCACATCATTTTAGAATGAGTAATTTAAATAGACATAGAAAGGGTGGAAGCAATCCTAAAATTCCCATTATCTAGTAGTAGAAAAGAGATGAAGTCATTCTTTGACAAGATCAACTTTGTAAATAAATTCATCTTGGGCTTCACAATGATAGTTCAACCTCTAAACAACATGTTAAATAAGGATTAAAAAATACAATGTATGACTGTATCAATAGCTACATTTTCCCAATTCATGACATTGATTGTGAATACACTAGTGCTTATAAGTCCTGACTATACATAACCCTTCTACATATATTCATTCATTTTTGAACACTCAAGTGTTTAAGTCCTATCATAGAAGAAGGAATATATAAATGAGAGACCTATCTTATTCATGATCTATCCAATTCAAAATGTTGAATTGGAGTATTCAATTATATATGAACAAGGCATTATCTTAATCAAATTAGTAAGAAATTTTAGGCACTACATTCTCTGTAGTAGGGTACTTGTAGTTGTGTGTGACTAGTTGTGAAAGCTATTCGAATAAAAAATGAGTTAGGAGAACTAAGAGGAAATTGGATTACTATTCTCTTAGAGTTTAGTTTAGGGATCCAAACAATGAAAATTGTAAAATTTCAAGGACTTAGTAAAGCCATGGATGAAGCAGGTCTATAAATACTTTTCTAGCAATATGCAATGCAAGCTATAACTAACGATGATTGGTAGAAGGATGTGGTATACTATTTTATCAATAATGAGTGCCTAAATCATCTAAAATCCTCTTAGAGAAGATCCTTATGCCTAAAAATTAACAAGTTCATGTCAAAATAGGTGTACTATATATAAGTAATCATGAAGGCATATATCTAAGCTACCTAAACAAAGAAGAAGAAACTAAAGTAGTCAGTGGTTTTCATGGAAAATATGGAAATGATCATGGATAGAGCATTGTTATGACCCATTAAATACTCAGGTTAGGTTATTATTGGCTACATGTTTTCAAATATACCCATTCTCATGTCTAAAGTTATCATACCTACAAGTTACCGTAAATAGAGGACGTACCCCTATCATGTCATTATGGTCAGTTATTGAGGTTAGACATTTTCTAAAATGGGGATTATACTTTAGTAGTTCTATTAATGATAACTCATATATAGGAAAAAAACTCATCCTTGTGGTAACTAACTATTGTACTAGTTGGACCAAAACTCAAGCATATAATAATTTCATGACTTACATGGCAATGAACTTCCTAGAGGACCATATTATCACTAGGTTTAGGATGACTACTACTATGGTATGTGATAATGGCCCCACTCTCTCCCCACTATAATTCATTGAATGGGCTTATGATAACTAGGTAATTTTGAAATTATCCTTAAATTATTACCTGTAAAGTAATGGGGTTGTTTAATTGATAAATAAAGTATTTTTAGATGTCTAAGAAAATCTTGGAAAAGAACCCTATGGATTGACACAAAGCTTTAAAATTGGAATTATGGTCTATTATGACTATAATTAAATCTTCCCTAGGTACTTCCCCATATCATCCACTGTGTGGCCGAGATCTTATCTTTCTTATGAACATAAGAATCCCAACCTTACAATTCATGAGAGACTACCTCAAAATTGATGATCGATTCCTAAAACTAATATAATTAGAATAAACATATGATGAAACCCTAATGTATTTTATCAAACACCAAGAAGTTTTCAAATTCTAGTTTGAAAAATGAGTTAAAGTGAAAGATTTTTGAATCTGTGATTTAGTCTCTCTCTAGAACAAGGCTCTCAATAAAAAGGGAAAACATGACAAATTTGATACCTTGTGGTTGGGTTCCTAAAAAATATCTAAAATCATAGGTGATAATACATTCTACCTAAGGCATATACCTATTGAGTATGTTCCATTGCCCATTAATGGATAGTCCCTCAAACACTAATTCCAAGCTTGAATGAGCCAAGAAATTTATTGTACAAAATTTTCCTTTCCCTTTCTTTCTTATGTTTCTACTTTCATTGTTAGTTTAGTTTTATTTTATTACTTGTATTTATTTTCGTTGTTGATTTAGAATCATTGATTTTCTCTTTTAGGCCTAGATGAATTATTTTTCCCTTTAGGTTCCCTAACTGGTCAAAGAATGGAGAATAAAAGGCTTATAGTTAAGTGACATGAATGACATTTTGGTGGCTATGTACTCTGAGTAGTTTATAATATTAGATTCTATTTTTGAATTGGTTTCAAAAGCATAAGATATTGTGTATGTTCTATATTTCTTCATGTTGGATTAATATTTGGTAAATTATTTAGTCACTGAAGACATACTCTTGAAACCAAACACAAAAATCACATCTAAATTGTTTCTAGGCTTGCTCGGATAAGCCAATTATGGTGAAAATCTAGGGTGAAAAATATATAGTTATATCCTTTGTTTGCCATGTTGATCCTTGACCTAGAATTGATATGCTAGGTAAAAATAAAGTGAAAAGAGAAAACAAGAAAAGAAAAGAACATCAATTATAAAAAACTCAATTTTGGGTGATTTAGGAAACCTTCTACCGAGGTTATAGACATCTAATTGGTAAGAAAGGCTTTGAGTGAGATCAAAGATAAATGTATTAGGGCTATGGATGCCTAGCTAGAAGTAAAGCAATGTCCAAGAAAGGATTATGAAGGTAGGATTCACTATTTTGATGATAGGATTTATAGTATTTAATTTTTGTAGGTCTCAAGAAGTGATAAATAACTCATTCAAACACATTAGGTCAATGAGAATTTTAGATTCAATCTCTTAGTATTCTTGTCATCTCCTCTCTCAAATATGTTCATGTTTCATGCATAGTCTCGGCCACAAATTCTAGGTTTGTAAATAAATTTCATTTATTCCAAAATACTTAGGAGTATTTTCAATCAGAGTCTCTATTTGTTGTTGCCTAAACAAGACACCCTAATATAAGTTGAAATCATGGAGCCTATTTTTTATTTTATAGCCACTCATGCTTGCACTCATAATGCATTGGTTTGAGCACTCCTAAATTTATATAATGGTCCATCTTAATTTATGTGTTGAACCGGTCCCTTCAACCACCTCCATTCCCAAGACCACATTTATTTGATAAAATTTCATATTAAACATTTAACACTAAAATGGAGTCTTGATCCCTTAATATATGTTTGAAAGTTTCACTTAATTATTTTTGGCCCCTGTATCCCCACTTCACCTAATTTTATTTCAGTTTGTGTGCATAATAAAACTTTATAATTTCCTCTAATAAAAATATTAAGCCCATACTAAAAAGTTTCATGCTTACCACTTCACTTAAAAATATCCTCTTAACCCTCTATTCTCTTGGAAAAACAACCTAATATATGGCTCCCATAACTTTGGTCCAAACACCAATCATATAAAAAAATCATTCATGTTTCAAAAACATTAAATATCAAAAATAGTGATTTTTTTTTCCGAATTGGCATAAGGTAAAAATTTGAATAAAATTTGATTTTATAATGTCATGTCCATATGTGCCAAATTTTAAAAAGATTTGTGTTTTAGGAAAACCATTGTTTCCACCAAACCACCCTTCAAACTTCTCTCTCTTCCAAGGTGGGACAAAAATTAGAAATCATGTAGTTTTAGTAATAGAAATTTTCATTCATGGAAAGTTCTTAAAATTTTGAGTTAATAGTTTCTTGCCATAGGGGCACGATCACACACCAATAGAGTCCCATTAGATGTCTTCCACATACATGCAAACATGGTAGCCCCTGGCCGTGCAGGATGAGCATTGCTAATTGGGCCTTCCTAGGTGAGCAAACATGTCGAGAATCCCTTCATGTGCTTGTGGATATGGTGGTGGAGGCTGGCTATCCATGGCCTCATGTGTGCATAGACAGAGGCCATCGAGCTCGTGCAGGCATGCCTATGTTCATTTTATTAATTTTAAAATAAAATAAATGTGAAACACAATTTTTCCTTGCTTAGTGGCTTAAACTACCATATAATATGGGTTTTCCCATATCTTATAAATTTGAGGTTATTTTTTGAACCATCTTTGGCATTAGAGACATTATTCTACATGCTCTGCATAGCATAATAAATTTCATGATAAAGTTCCTCAATCAAAATTTATTCAAGCTTTCATGACTAAGTTTATAAAAAGAATTTTAGTTAGCTTAAAAGTCATTTTTATTCATATATGCCCAAATTTAAAGTGTTGTATCTATTGTCTATTGTGTAGGTGTGAATATATCTTTAAGTGCAAGCGGCTTGATTTTTAGGGAGAAGTGCATCATAAACTCAAATGAAAGTGATTTTTGGTTTTGGGGGAAAATTCTTTCCCTCCATTTATCAAATTTGATATAAATATCTAGCACATGATCATTTTTAGGGCATGGTTCTTGTTTATTATAAGTGAGGAGATATTGGACCAAACATTTTTAATGCTTTGTATTGTAATTCCTTTATCTTATTTATTTTGGCATGTTACCGATATTTGTAATTGATTGTTAAATGTAAACCCAAACATTGTTCTATTGAAATTAAAATCATTATTAATCAAATCTATGATATTTTATTTTTCATTTTCTTGCATGTGTAATTGATGGACGTGTTATTTATTTTCTTGGCTTCTTATTCCTTGAATTATTTCATCGTTTTTGTTGGTGGTTGTGCATCTATTGTCCAGGCATGGGATCAATTTTGTGGTTAGTATTTATTCAAAAAGCTCATATTTATCCACATTTCAACAAGCTTTTCCTTCTATTTTCCTTTCTTTTGATTTTTTTAAAGAATATGGTTAAGATAAGTTTTCATTTGAAATCAATTTACTTCTCTCATTTTATCTCAATTGCTAGAATAATTTATTTTCATTAATGCATTGTTGAATGAATATGAATGCAATAAATGTTTAAAAATAAACCACATTTATATGGTTTAAATACAAAACACTAATTTATTTGGCCAATCTATATGAATGTTTCACTATTATCCAAAACACAATTAAAATACACATGAACAATACACATGCCCATTGTATGGAATAGTTTACAGCGAACTATCAAAGTGATATCTAGTCTACCAAGACATGGTAGATATAGACCTTGGATATATTTTTTGATCTCTTTTCAAGGGAGATTAGACAGTCCTTATCCCTCCTAAGTTGGTGTGCTAAACAAACTATCAACAAAGTGTATCTATAATCTTCCTAAAAATAAAACTAAATACACACCCAAACTCACTCCCATGCATTCGAAAGATGATAGTGGACATTTTGAAGAATAAATTAGTTAAGAATCCACAAAAAATTGGATAAAGTTATAAATAAAATAAAATAAAAGATATCACTCTTTGAGAAATCCACTAGATTTGAACAACCTAGAAGCCATGAAAACTATCAAACCCCCTACTAGAAGATCAAATGCATCTAATTTATAGACTGGAGTGAATAATAAAGTCTACCAGACTTTATTGAGGAAAAATAATTTGTGAATTTTACATAAAACCACTATGGAAATCACCTAGATTATGGTGCTTGCATGAGATATATATAAGGAATGTAGATCAGAATTCATACCAATATGATAAGAGAGGAAAACCCTCTAGATATCTAATCCTATTTCTAGAGAAAAGGACCTTAATCTATCAACCACTCTAGTCAAAGAGGCAAATGGAGTAGATGTCAAATATAATGTCTTAGAAATCATGGGAAGGTTCCCACCAAAGACAATTTGACATGAAACTCATAGATGATGGATAATTTTGTATGTAATATGATCCAACATAAGGTGTGGCTCTAAGAAAACATAACACTTATGTTGGAAGACAAATAAACTAGTGTAACTCTACTTTAATAGTGTTAGCAAGAAACATTGATGAATTATATATTGAAATAGCCACCATGAGAATCCGACTAGATAAATCCATAAGAACACTTCAAAATATTCCTTTGGTCAAAACTAAATATTTATCTCCATTAGTTGAATTTAGTGATAGAATCCATGGATAAAATATAGCTACCTAGTTTAAGTTAATAAAGGCCAAAATTAATAGATTATTTTTCTTGGAGGTTCCAAAATAATAGAAAAACACATTGAAAAAACCTTGGTAGATCAAAGGTTAGGGATTGATATAAAAGTATTAGAGTTCAAGTAAATATGGCAAGAAATAAAATTTTAGTAATTGATACTACCACAGATATTGTTCTATTCAAGGTCATCCAAACCCAAGTTGTTGGCATCCTGATTGTCTTAACTAGCTCAATTTAAGAAATAGTTGTAAATAAAAATGATAACTAGACAAAGGCCCTTTAGGATACTAAATCCCTTGATAAAAAAGAGTACATAATCTAGTAATTACAAGGAAAGGTTAATGGACAACTTGGATCATCTTCGTTAATCCTAACTCAAATTAATGAGTTACAAGACTCTATGAAAATACTACTTGAACCTAAACCATAAAGTCTAGTAAAATTAAATTAGTTCAATAGCTCCTAAAATTAGCCTACTGAGGAAACCAACTTTTAATTAAATTTCCAAACAAGCTCAACAAATGAGGCAATGAGATGAAAAACATGAGAAAATGTATGACCCTATAGCATAGACATAATTTTCTACAGTTTTGATAAAGCCTACCAAAGACATGAAAGGCTAGAAAATAATACATTTTTTTTAAAAATAATTGTTAGCCTTGTCTAAATAAATCAAAGGTCATTGAAGAAATCTTCATAGGTTCCTATCTTTATTTTGATGAAGACAGACATTTATATTGTAACCTATAAAGTCTAATTGTCCCTACAACTATTGAACCTCTAAATGCTTCATAAGATTGGATTGTGCCTATACTCTCCATCCTTAAGGGTGTGTAAGAGGAAAATATTGTACTTACTAGTACACCTAGATGGTTGTAAGAATCATACTTCTCCAACACTAAGTCCTTTAGTGAGAACATTAACATGCTTAAAATTAGAGCCACTTTCCCTATAGGAGGCCACGACACCATAGAAAAACATGAACATGACACAAAACGGTCATAAGGAGGACAACTTGATGAATTATCCCAAGTTCATGTGCTCCCATATTCCTTGACCATAGAGGGGGAGGGTGATGAGGATGGGGAGGTTATGAAGGTTAATGACATGAGACAAGATTTGATATTTTTTTCAAGAGTATGAGATTAACATATTATAATGTTTTACTATAATAAATTGTAGATTGAATTAAATGGTTTACATAATATAATATAATATAATATAATATAATATAATATAATATAATATAATATAATAATTTTTATTTTAGTTTCAGATTAGGCTTACTATGAGGGAAAAAATTGTGATGATATATGATAAAGTGGGTATTCTTATTGATTGGAAGCTTTGTAATGGAGGGGTTGAGGATGAGCGAATGAAGGTAATGGAGAAGGTTCAATGGAATTGCAATATTTCCACATATTGAAATTGTTGATTTTTTTAGGGCTTCCTCTTTCTCAATTTTTTTTTCACATCAAAAAAAATAAAATAAATAATAAATAAATAATCTCTCAAACATGATTAAAAAAATGTATAAAATACTTTTTTTTGGTAAATAATACATAATATCTTTTTTCCAATGAAATTTCAATAGATTACATACTTTCAACATTAATCAATAATAACTTTAATTACATATGAATTATTGATATATTCACCTTATCAATTATGACATAAATAATTATTTATATATATATGTGTTAGGTCACACAATATATTAATTTATGCAACCTATTGCTATAGTTTTTACATATTCATTATTCTATTAAATATCATTTATTGTTGAACTAAAATATAAGAGATTAAAAAATTAATATTAAATAAAATATAATATAATTAAACTTATATGTAAATTGATGTATTTACTAGTTATTTAATTTTATCACATAATAAATTTTAATTTTAGTGTAATGTTATCACTATAATTATCTCCTACTTAAACTAGTAGGAGATGATATATACAATTACTTATCATCAAAATTTTAATTTATAAAATAAACATATCTTACAAATAAATTGTTTCTATTAAATTTGACATATGTGTGTGTCTGTGTATACATATATATAGAGAGAGAAAACAAAAACTATTAAATATTATAAATTGCTAAATTAAAATATAAAAAATTAAAAAATAAATACAATAAAACTTATATGGTAATTGATATATTTACTAATTATTTTATTCCATTATCTAATAAATATAAAATTTTAATTTTAATATAACTTTATCCCTAATTTGTCTCTTAATTAAATTAAACTAATATGGAGGATATATACATAATTTAAATCTCTCAACAATCAATTATTGTTGAAAATATAAATGCACAGCCCTTCTAAAAATAAATCTCCCAAAAGCGTGAAACCGACAATCCATTAGTTGAAAGTCTTCAAATTTTGTGATGTCTAATACCTTGGTGGATGAAGTTTAGATAGAAAATATAAATTAACATAAAAACAGTAAAAAGCATAACTTTTATTTCTTAGCCAGCCAAACGTGCGGGTCATTTAGGGGCAACCGGACAACCTCAACGCAGGAAGGGCCAAAAGATCAACATTTCTGGGCATTGAGCCTCCAGAGCGTTCACTCATATCCAACTCTCCTTCGACTCTCCACTCAAAGCAGTGAATGAGCTGAGCCAAGGCAAGCTCCATCGTCAGAACGGCCATGCTACTCCCCGGGCATCCTCTCCTTCCTGCTCCGAACGGCATCATTTCGAAGTAATCTTTTCCTTTTTCAATATTAATATTTTTGCCAATAAATCTTTCCGGTTTGAATGCTAATGGATCTTCCCACACGCTTGGATCTCTTCCTATTGCCCAAGCGTTAACAATAATTCTGGTTTTGTGAGCAATTAAATATTCATTAACGACACAAGCTTGAGTTGATTCGTGAGGTAATAGCAAAGGAACAGCTGGATATAATCTCATCGTTTCTTTTACCACACACTGCAAATACTCCATGCTTACCAGATCACTCTCTTTTACCGACCTCTCTCTGCCTACTACAGATTCTATTTCTTGCTGCAGTTTTTCCACCACGCCAGGGGTGTTGAGCACCGCACTCATCGCCCACTCTAACGTAGTAGCCGTTGTTTCGGCTCCCGCGACGATCAAATCCTGCAAAAATTTATTTCACCAAATTAAATTAAAATATTAATTAGTGTCCCATGGAAAAATGGTAAGAAGCGTACAACAACAATGGCTTTAATGTTTTCTATTGTGATTGTGAAGGCATCGGTCTCATCCTCCATCTCCAACAGCACGTCAATGATGTCCTTAGCAGTACTAGTCTCTTGGTCCGCCACTTTCGTCCTCCCCATCTGCCTGCGCTGCTGGTGTTCGTCTATTATTTCTCCAATGATTTGGTCGAAAGATTTGATCACCTTTTTCATTCGCCGCTTTATGCCCTGCAAGTCAAGCCAGTCTATATAAGGAATTAAGTCCCCCATATTGAAATCTCCCACTATCTTTGCTATCTGTGAAATCATTTCTCTGATTTCTTTGTCTTTGCCGTTGTCGCTGCCAACCAGATGGTTTTCGTCAGAATAATATTTCTTGCCGGACAGAATTCGCCACATAAGTGTCTGTGTAAGGGAGCAGAGGATCTTGGAAAGGTTAACAGGGATTTTGCCCCGACCAGACATCTCCCACATTGAACGAATTGCAAGAGACACCTCTTCCTCTCGTACGGATCTGAAAGACTTGATTCTTTTTGCACTCAACAACTCGACCATGCATACTTTTCTCATTTCTCTCCAGTAAGGCCCATAAGGAGTCCATATCACATCCTTGTAATTATACCCTATGTATTTCCCGACAGCACTTACAGGTCGACTAGCAAAAACCAGATCATGAGTTCTTAAAAACTCTTTTGCCATCGCAGAAGAAGAAACCACAACGGCAGGAGTACAACCCAATTTCAGAGACATTATGGGGCCGTATTTTTTCGCAAGTTCCTGAAGATCGCGGTGGGGAAGAGCTTTCAGCAGATGGAGATTTCCTATAATAGGCAACGAAAATGGTCCAGGGGGCAATCTTGGCATGGTATTTCTCTGCACACTAAATCTGTAGAAAACCCATAACAAAAATAAAACTGTAAATGTCGTTGCCAATGCTGAAGCGTGAGCTCCGCCACTTATCAGTT
This sequence comes from Torreya grandis, assembly GCA_037957365.1. Lineage (NCBI taxonomy): Eukaryota > Viridiplantae > Streptophyta > Pinopsida > Cupressales > Taxaceae > Torreya > Torreya grandis. The sequence continues at coordinate 715,536 of JARHVA010006213.1, forward strand.
TTACTGCTGGTAAACATCTGAGCGAGTAAGCGAAGGCCATAATGCATAGGCAAACAACCGTCCCGGATTGATGCTCCGTCTATCGCCAATTTATGCCGTGTTTGCACCGTCCGCTTTTTTTATTTTCAAACACGTGTCGAGAAATAAAATAATTTTGACCCGACAAGTGGTGATAATATCGAGTTTCATTATCTGGTTACGTGCTGGGAAATAAAATAATTTTGACCCGCCAACTGGTTTCATTATCTAGTTTTGCCCATAAATATCTAAAAATAAAAAATCTGAAAATTTTCCATTAAATAAGACACGGATCACTTTATTTTTTTGTTCAAATTAATTAGCAGTGCAGTGGGAGTGGGGCAGGTTTTGTGAGTGGCAGGGCTCAAGGTGAAATGTAGATGTTTGAGGACCTGCTGACCGCTTCTCTATGCGCTTTTCAGCACAGGTCAGTGGGGTTAAGGCTCCCCAAAACTCGTTTAAGATCTTGACAAGTTTGCAGTATTTTAGTTGAGATATGACATATTTTTGTTAAGAAATCGAAATTTTTAATAAATTGTCAATTTAAAATTGTTTTTTATTTTTTTTAAAATTTATTATTAAATTTTAAAATTATTGAGAGGGTTTTTTTTTATCATGCGATATTTTAGGGTAGCGTGTTTTTTTTAATTTTCACTTTTATCCATATGTAGCATTACATATTGGTAGCTCTCTTTGCTCTTGATAAAAAACGTTGTTTCCTGTATGCAATGGTGAACACATACTTCCTATGTATCTAGCATAAGTTATAAACCACATCTCATTTATATATGGGTTATAGATATGTGGAAATAAATTTCATGTGTAACTTTAAATAAGGGGTTGGAAAAATAAAACAAAAATGGTGATTCTTTTCATGTCACATTAGAGAGGTGGGTTCCATCTATATGAATAAATAGAAAAGGTATTTTAAGTTTTTTAGCGTTCTCTTATTTCTTCATTTTTCTAGATGACCTTTATAAATATCAATTTAAAGTAGTGTTAAAATAAAGATTCCTTTCTATAATAATATTATTTTGTTTTATTTTCAAACCAAAAAGTCAGACAAAATAAAAGGTAGAAAAATAAGATCAATATCATTTTCTTTAGTTGTCAAACTAAAATGGTGAGAGTCACGTATACGGTAGAAAAAAAAACTGAATAAAAAGTGAACTTTGTTTTCAACTTTGTAAATAAGGGTAGAAAAATAAGATTAAATAAAATGTAAATTTTGTTTCCAACTTTATTAAATTTTAAAATAAATTTAAAATAATTTAATAATTTTCCTTTAACTTATTTACATCACTAAATTTTTAATGTTCACTAATTTTCAAATTATTTCTCTAATTCTTATACTTCTAAATTTTCATATATATATATATATATATATATATAAGATTTTAATTTTTTCTTTTTTTTATTCTCCATTTTTTTCTATAAATGTTTAAAAATTTATTTAATGTTTTTGTTATTTTGTTATTTTAGTTTTTCATATTTTCTAAAATTTCTTTACTTTTAAAATTATGATTTTTTTAAAAAAAAAAAAAAAAAAATCATAAATTTTAAAAATTTGCTTATTGTTTCTTAATTTTATGAAATTCTAAAATATTTAAATATTTTTTAATTTATTTTTCAAAATACTTATTAATTTTTCATTTTTCTCTATTTTCTAATTTTCATTTTTATCTATTTTTAAAGTTTTGATAAGTTTATAAAGAAATAATTTTTTTTAATTATTTTATAAATTTTTATATTCTTTCCCCAATTTTATAATTTTCTGTAATTTTATAAAATTCATTAATTTTGAAAAAAGAATAAATTATTCTTAATTTATTTCTAATTATATAAAATTTGTTATTATTATTTTAAAATTTAACTTATTTTTTGAATTATATATATTATTATTAATTTTTATATTATCTGAGATTTTTTCCCCCAAATTTATGAATTCTCTATTTTTAGTTGAGATATGGCATTTTGATAAAAAATCTCAATCCTTAATAAACTATCAATTTAAATTTGTTTTAATTTTTTAAACTTAATTTATTATTATATTTTAAAAGTATTGAGAAAGTTTTTGATCGGTCATGTGTATGAACAAATAATAATGGCCATGTGATATCAACATAACATGCCCTTCTAGTGTTTCCACTTTTACTCATCAATAGAAAAAGACAATAACATATTGGTGGCTCTTTTTCATAGGGAAGGTTTTTTTTATTAATATGAGTTATAATCTACATCTTATTTATATGTGGGTTATAGATGTGTCGAAATAAATTCTACATATACTTTTAAATAAGGGGTTGGAAAGATAAGACTAAAATCATAATTTTTTTCATGTCACATCAAAAAAGTGGGTTTTACATATATGAGTAAATAAAAGAGGTGTGTTATTAAATTTGTCAGCGTTCATTTATTTCCTCAAATTTGTCAGCGTTCATTTATTTCCGTCATTTGTGACATTTATAGATATCAATTTAATGTAGCTTTAAAATAAAAATTCCCTTTTATAATATTATTATTTTATTTTATTTTCAAATCAAAAAGATAGATTTCATGTGCAAGATCAAATAAAAGATAGAAAATCAAGACCAACATCATTTTCTTTACTCGTTACATCAAAAAATGGGAAACTGTGGAAAAAAACTAAATAAAAAATGAACTTTGTTTCCAACTTTATAAATAAAATAGGAAAAAATAAGACAAATAAAAGGTGAATTTTGTCTCCAACTTTACTAAATTTGAAATTAAATTTTAAATAAAGATAAATTTTATTTTGTTAGTTTTTTCTAAATTTTTTACAATTTATTAATTTTTAAGATTTTATAAAATGTTATGATTTCCAAAATTTAAGCATTTTCTCTCAGTTTATTTGAATCACTAAATTTATAATGTTTATTAATTTTTCTCTAATTTTATATTTTTCCTTTTTCTTGTATTTTTAAATTTCCTTATCTTTTTCTTTCTTTATTTTTCAAATTTAATGATTAGGGGATTAGGGATTAGGGATAAGACAAGACATGATGGACAATTATTGGCTTTTTCAAATTTTATGATTTTTAGGTGTTTTTAATTTTTAGATCTTTTTGGGAATTATATGTGCACTATACAAATGGGGTTACTAGCAAAGGGAATAATAATCCTATCAACCAAGATAAAGATAGATGGGATGATGGATGAGTGACAAGAGGATGAGGGTGATGCAAGAAAAAGGGATGAGGACCAAGGAAGAATGGACTAGGGATTACTAATGACCACATCATGAAGGAACCATATGTTTAGGTGCCTAAGTGTCTATTGAAGGATATGCCAAGATGATTCTAGAACATTTCTTGAGACACTTTCTATTTCCTTACAAAGGTCAAGATGAGAAGAAATAAGTGACACAATAAGATGCATGATATTATGGAAACTGATGGGTAAGAACAATAGATAGAGGGATGAGATGGATATGATTGGAAAATGATGGATATTGTCCTCAAGTGTTGAGGTAAAAATGCATACAAGATATTATTTTACCATGATGCCATATACTAGTTTTCATCATGGTACTTTCCCTAGGCACATAATACTAGTTTTGATGATTGGATGAATGTTTTTTTTAATGGATGTCATATCCATTTATTGGAGAAGGGCACAATGCAGGATTGCCAAAATAGTTTGGAGACTTAACCAACACCTATTCTAGAGATGTGTGATGTTATGACCATGTCATTATTATTGGATGTATTAATGTCATTATGACATGTAGTTATTTTTTATGGTGACCCCTTTAGATATATATTGACTTTAACAATCCCTTAGTGCTTGATTTTGGGCTTCACTAGGGGAAGATACTTTATGACTAGGCTGATGATTGGACTTTTCTTGATTTTTATTTATGGTATCAAAGATGAATTTATTATTATGATTGAATTATGGAATATGGTCATAGACTACTATATTTATGGCACATGTTATATTACACAAGGTTCCAATGACATATGTGATTCAATGATCATTCATGGGAATAAAGGGATATATGGTGAATAAAGGTGGTGGAGATGATATGATGAGGTCAATGAGGAGTGGTAATGGGGTAGCATGGTATTCATAAGGGTTCTTAGGAGACACAATTTTGACATCAAATAGAATATCCTCAAGATCAGTAAAAGGATCAGTACGACTAATTGTAGTATATGCATCCTAAGTAGGATTTGATTCACTCTAGCAATTTTCAATAGATAAAGTGTGTAAGAAATCTATTATGATTTTATCATCATGATCAGGATCTAGAAATAAGTTTGGTAATGAACTAGCGGTATCTAGATTAGAGGTATCCTTAAAAAAGATAGGCATTATCATTATCTGCTACAATATCGATAAAGGATGATATTTCTAATGAGGAATTTGATTTGGATATTGGTATTGAACATGATCCTATTGCAAATAAGACTCATATTGGTTCCAATGTAGAATATGCAATCTACAAGTAGAGGAGTGATTGTCTATAATTGACTTTTGAATATGGGGTTTTAGGTATGATGGGTGAGGGGAAGATAATAGGGGGATAATGGATTAGAAAAAGCTAGGCCCATAGAAGGAATTATGAGGGAATGGAGGGATAGGCTCATGGGGAATAAACTCATGTTTGGTAGAAGATTTATCGAAGATGGGGGGATCATGGAAGAGGGACAGAATGACTTGACCTTGGTTTGAAAGGGGAAGGGTTTGATCATGATCGAGAATGGAATCATGGCTTTTCTCTTCTTGTTTTCCTAGGTATATAATTTTATCTAGTTCATCCTTGATTATTATGTCACCATTGTCGATGTGGTCTTAGACATAGTCTTGTAAAATATGACATAAATTAATGGTATTCCCCCAGGTTTAGTGATATGCACAATATTACTTAGCTTTATACCCAAATGGCTTAGAATTTAGAAGGATCAAGATGCCATATGGGTGGATAGACCATCATGTTTGAAATGACTAGTTATTGGAAAAGGGATTCCACGGACACAAGAATGGGAGTATAAAGACCCTCTTCACTTTTTAATTTAGATATGGAAGCATTGGAATTTAGATAAGATGATTGGTGACATGATAAGGTGGATGGAATATTAGTAGATGAGATGGCTAAGACTGGATTCTGTTTACTAATGTAGGAATGACTATTAGATGGAGAATTGGAATGAGACTCACATAAATGGGTTCGGACTCGAGGTGAAATGAGTTGAATAGAATCAATTCATTTGGGAAGTGGGACACCCATATTAATTAATTTCAAGATGATCTCATCCTTGTTGGAAAATATGTATTGGTTTATAAGTATGGTGTCTAACTTCAAGGTGATGGATGATGAAGGGGGGATGGGGTGACGTAGAGATAGACTAAGGATTAGAGTTGGTTTCTTGAATATAATAGGTCAAAATGAATAATATAGTATGATGGATGATGATGAGGATGAAATATTTAAATGGATAAAATACTAGGATCAAAATATAGACCAATATTATAATAGGTGCTAATGATCGATCAACAATGCCTAGTTTTCAAACTAGTAAAAGGATTGAGGGTTTGATTGGTACCTATATTCAAACTAGAAAGAAAATGATTGGATGGGTGCCACTTATGAATAGGAAAGATGATTAGATTAAATAAAAATAGATCAATGATGATGGGTTTGCTAGATTGAAAATAACAAAATGATAAGACGTTAGCAAGATATCAACTAGGTATGAGATCTGGGCAAATGATAGGTGATAGGGGACTAGAGTGATGATATGGATGAGTACCAAGAGAACTAGCTCAAAATTTTTGACTTGTTTTATCAAGATGAGATGGGATAGGATTATGTTTTGGAGATGATAAGATTATGGGACAAGGACAAGTATAGATAGTTGATGATAAAATGACTAGGGGTAATGTAAATGAGATGTGGATGGATAGGATGAGATTAGATTATATGGGAGATGAGGTGAAATATGAAGGAAATGTCAATACAAATGATTGATTATGGATAAAGGAGAATTAGGTCAAGGTGTGGATGATAAGATGTGATTAGGATATGTAAGTGGTGGGATATGATTAATGATGAGTGGATATATTTAGACTAGGAGGGGATGAAGATAAGGTGGGAGACATGATAAGACAATGATAAGGATATAAAAAACAATATACACAAGATGATGATGAGATGAAGATGTACAAGATGATAAAATGATGAGACAAGGATAAACAAGATGATATGTGCAAAAGACTTAGATAATATTGTATAGTTTTGGGTAAACACTGACTTGGCTCATAAATATCACTGATTTAGCACAACACCCACCCAAGAAAACATACAATAAACCTATGAGTAGTAAATTCAAAGGTGTGTAACCTGACACTCTTACTATCTAATAGTTTCATGGGTGAGGTTGTATTCAAGTGACCCATTACATAATCAACCAAACCCTATCAACCCCATCTACACCTAGTGGTTTCTTAGGAGTTGATCCTGACTCTAGTAGTGAAATAACCATTATGGCTGAAAGGTCTTAAGCTAGATTTTCACAAGGCTTCTAAGGGATTCCTCGATATATGTGAAGGTACAATAGAGCCTAAGTCCATATAGGATACTATCTAACTAATTTTTATATTTGATCTTAAACACCCCTTACTCCTTGAAACCCTTTATGGGGAATTCTCCTTTAATGCCTAATGATAGCTCTCATGATATTTATGCTCTATTAGAACATAGAGTTTGATCAAATACATAGTGATGAAATTTATGTTATTGACCCTTAAAAAAGGAAAAATGGGGAGGGTTTATTGGTGGTTTTTTATCCTCCAAGAATCACCACAAGGATGCAAGGAGGAGAGCATACAATACCATAGCCCTCAAATAACAAACAAGCAGGCCAAAAAGATTATTTAACCTATTAAGATTAAGTGTGAGATATTTACAAGATCAAAAGGTAGACAAGAATATACAAGAAAATTGATTAAAATGATTAAAGATATAAACAGTATGTAAGACAAAACTATTCAAAAAATAATTGCCAAAAGGGGTCTTTGATAGGCGACCTACAAGAAAATGATTAGTAGGTTGATGGGCAATTTTTAATAGGCAACCTGGAAGATGATGATTAGTAGTTTTGATTAACAATCTTAAGGGGTAACATATAATATAAAACATTTGACCAAGATATGACTTGTAATAGATGATGTTATAAAGACAAAATAGCCTCTAGATTCACCCCTATAAAAAACAAGATGCTAGTCTAATATGTCATAATAAAACACCCTAAAAAAATTGTTATGTGGATTTATAACTTCTTTGGGGTGAGAAGGCCATAATGTGGGGGTCTGGTGGTGTTAGACCTTAGTGGGGTTAAGGGGAAATACCCCTTGTGGGGTCTGGGGGTAGCACCCCTTATGCAATTCTTATGCCAAAGGTAATTTGGGCCTTGTGAGAGGCTCAAAATGACTCAAAAATTACAAAAAAATGTACTAAAAGAGGACCAAATTGAAGGCAAAAATCAATACAAAATCATAACTTCAAACTAAAATATTTCAACTAATAGTGTAATATCATAGTTCATGAGTTACAATTTTTCCATAGGTAGTTAACTGTGATGGTTAGTTTGAAAAACCATTACTATTAGTGAAATATCACAACTCACAGGGTGATATTATGATTATGAGATTAGTGATTTTGTGATAAAGTTTAAAAAATTGAATTTTTTGTTTTTTTTATAAGATGGATGTTTAGCTAATTATGACAATTTATTCTAGATGCTAAAAACTAAAAACTACCTATTTGAAGATGACCATGGATAATTTAAAGACTTATAATGATATATCAAAAAATTTATATCAAGATAAGGTTTTCATAAAAAATAGATTATGTCATAAACAATTGTAGAATAAAATAGGTATTTCCAATTAGATTTGTCCTAATCTTGTGTATATTAGTTTGGAAAAATCAAATAGTAGCTAAACTAATATTAAAATCACTAAATCACAATACCATGACTTTCAATACAATACTATAATTACCAAGTCAATATCATGACTGAGGGATTAGTAGTTTTGTAAACTATGGTAAAATGGTTAATATTATGTTTTTTAACTTGAAAATCACCTCAATTTGATGCTCCAATTAATAAACACACTATACATTAAACAAAAACCTTTTAACAAATAGTATTTAGCAAATATATTCCCACTCACAAAATGTATTTAACAAAATATTCCAAGATAAAAAAAACTTTCAAGAGTGGCCTGTATGTTCACTAATATTTGGCAAGACAACAAATGACAAAATTAAATCTGCAAGTAAGGTGTAAAAAGGTAACTGTTAGAAAATTTTGACAAAATTACAATATTATGACTGTCGTTGCAATACCATGACTTTTAGGCCAATACCATGAGCCTTAGAGTCATGGTTTTGCATATGATCAAGAACATGTGATAGTAACGAAACCATTAACTATTAAGGGTTAGGTAGAACCATAGATTAGCATGCAAAACCATAATTACCATTACAATAACATGATTAAAAAATTTGCATTATTATGGTTGAGTAACAACCTACCAAAAAGAGAGTGTCAGCGGTTAGGTTGGATGGTTAACATAAAATCATGACTATCAAGGTAAAACTATAATGACAATATCATGAATACTAGTGCAAAACTATAAGTTTCAATTGTGCATGAAAAAATTTTAAAGTTGGCACCTATTCTTATCCATTTAGACATGTAAACTTGAAAAAACACTTCTAGGATATAAAACTGTTAAATCAGGAGTTTGTTTCCCACTGTGGTCGCCAAAATGTAGAGTGAAATTTGGGATATTTGATTAAATTACATTAAACATGAAATTTAAACTCAAAAAATAAATATACCTATTAGGAAGGATTATGGAAACAAATCAAAATCATAAGATAAGCCTTACCAATCCCTTACTTCAGCTAACCTCCTTCCAAGATCTTCAAACAAATGGTTGATTGGATATTTCCATGCACTTAGAATTTTGACATTATGATTGCTTTATCATGGATTATGGATTCATGGATTGTTGGATCATGTGTTGGGTGTCTTTATTCCTCTATTGATTGCTCCTTTAGCATAGATATGACATGATAATTAAATTTCACTTCCATGGAGGGATGTTTTGTTTAAATATAATGTGGATGCGAGGATCAATGGTTAGAATTCAAAGTTAGATTGTGGAGATCTATGGTGGAGTATTTTCCAAGGAATTTTTAATTCTTTGGAAGCCTCCAGATTTAGAGGCTTCTAGAGAGGAAGGGTGGGAATAGAGAGGATGATAGAATCCTCTTAGGGGTTAATTAGGATTAGGTAAGGGATTAAATAGGAATTAGGTCAGTGATTAGGGACTAAGGTTGTAGGAGAGCCTAAGAATAGGGTTAGTAGGTGGATAGGTGGATCATACGAATTTAAAATTCCTAAATAA